>OX465099.1:10264355-10690107 GCA_949987625.1 Chalcis sispes | reverse complement strand
AAAAGCTTGGTTACGACAGAAATTTTTGACGATGCGATATTGGTTATCGGGCTAGTTACATGCTTTACGATTTTGATTTCAATCTGAGTAACTCGATGTAAAAAAGAATAAGAAATTAGAATTATTATCGACATAACTCATAGACATTGTTAAGAGATGCCGATGTTGTTGCGTAAAAGAAAAAAAAAATATTCGCGTTTATAGTTTTAAAAACAATTTGTCGAGGTTGTACGCATTTATTTTAAAAAATAACAATTCATATTATACTTTATATTTTATAATGTCCCAATTTTTCCTTTAAATATCATTTTTATTTATCGTTAACGTTTTAAAATAATTTATACGCAATATTTCGTTTTTCCAATATTAATAGAATTAAGTAATTGTATGTATTATTCATTATATTTATATAGCAAGAGTATTAACACATATATTTATCATAAAATTTTATATTGAAATTTTATTGTTAAAAAGGAAAAATTTATGTTTTAATTTAATTCGTAGATTTATATTAATTCTCTTTAATAACAATAAATTAAATTAAATATTTTGCATATTTTACATAAAATATTTTGTAATAATTCATTTGAAAAATAGGCACAAGGTTTTCTGACGTATTTAAAATTTTTATTCTGTCAAATTAAAAATTGTCTCTTGTCATAAAATTTTAAAATCAAGTAATTTCATGTCACATGAAATTTTTTTCTCTAAAATTAATTTCTAATTATATTAAATTAAAAAAAAAAAAAAAAAAAAAAAAAAAAAAAAAAAAAAAAAAAAAAAAAAAAAAAAAAAAAAAACGTAAAATATTTTTCAAACTGACTAATTGTTAGTTGCTTTATAGAATAATTATATTAAAGATACTTACATATAACGCGTTATGAAATATAAATTATAGTATTCATTAATGGAACAGTGTCAACTCACCTGAAACAAAAAAATGAATAAAATTAATAAATAATCATGTATAAAAAAAAAAAAAAAAAAAAAAAAAAAATAGATAAATTGGAAATTTTCAAATAAAAAACAAAACAAAAAAAAAAGACATCGTCAAACGCAAACTTGAAAAAAAAATATTCATCGTTATATTTTCATTAAACAAGAAAACAGCGAGTCAAACGACAGAAAGTCGGCGTTCGTATTATTTAGACGCAAGACAATGAGTCATGGCATCATTTTTTTTTTTTTTTTTACAATCTTAAACATGTACTGCACGTGCATGAATCCATTGTTTTATCTTAACGTATCTCTCGTTGATCAAGATTTTATTATTTCGAAAGCTGTATATTACAAAACTGAATATATTTTCAAAGGGTCTCTCTATACATGATATAAAAATTTAAATCTTTGTATCTTCCATAAATTAAACTCGTTATTTACCAAGCCGTGCTTTGCTTATTGATATACATAAAGAACATCAATAGAAGCCTCGTTGATTTATGCAACGAAATTTCATTCTTTATAATTTGCTATACCGAAGGAGTAATTTGTTTTTAAAACAATAAATTTTATAAAGTTGAATATTCGAAAAGTAAATAATTGAAATTATATTCATCAAAACATTTATGTGATTATTTTTGAATTTTTAAAAGATGTTTATATAAATTGAAAAAAAATAGAAATGGAAAATTCAAATTACTTCATTTTTTCCATGTAAAGTTTACGAATTATAATTTATTTAAGAAATATACGACGTGCATAAAATAGAGTAAGAACAGAAAGAATGAATTGCCTTTAATAAAAACAAATTAGCAAAATCAGCTAATTTTTGAAAAATGACGTTTAAACATTTGAGTTGACACATCAAAGAGATACACTAAAGAATTGGCCGATTGGCATTCCGATACACACATACATATACATTTACACGCGTCAACTTTGTTTGTGAACCATTAGACGTGTTATTATTCACGTTGGCATGTCGCTCTCAAAGCGGTGACAGGTGAGAAATAAAAGAAGTAAGAGAGCGAAGGTGAGTTTTTAATGTTGTCGGAGAGAACGAGAGAAAGAGATAGATTGAGGAAGAAAAGGATACAAGGAAGAGGAACGAAAGTACACGCGATGTGGTGTATAATGTATGGTTTTGATTACAAATTTATTTTTGGGATCTGTAAATAGGTCTTTTTATGTTACTCGACGATTCTTTTTTCAGATTCGATGATTCATTGTTCGTCGGACACGAGGAGACACACGTACATAGTTTTAATATCAAGGTAGTGCTTGAATTACACGAAAAACGAAAGTCATTGATGAGTAGTGAACGTTCAAAGAAAAAAAAAAAAATTGTGCTCACGTATGAACGAATTAACGAAAATAAAATGCGAGTACAATGGAGAATTTCGTCTCGTTGTTTTACCTTTTCTTCCTTATAAAAAAGATTTCTCTAAACGGAAATAAATCTAAATTGAAAAATAGAGGATACTAGCGCGTGAATAAGGAATACATTGAACATAAGGAAATAACAACGTAAGCACAAATATTTGTATTATTTAAATTTATCATGTTTTGTAACTTATAAATAGTTTCAGAGAATGACATAATATATATTAAAAAAAAAAAAAAAAAAAAAAAAAAAAAAACAAACAATAAAAAAAGTAGATTTAAATGATAAAATAACAATTGAAATGTTTACTTTCTCTACTTTATTGTTTTATTAATTTTTCACAAATTAAAACCCTTTACTTTCCTTTGATAAATTCGGACGAAAACGAACCCTTTAATCTTACTTAAAAGCTTCGCGAATCTTCCAAAAGGAATACGAATCTTAAAATTAAAATAAAAGTATCTTAAGCACTTAAAGAGAAAATAAAAGTCATTTCGCGCAAAAAATCATGTAAAGCTTTCGAGCACCACTCGACAAAAAGAAAAAAAGCTCCACGCTATGATATTTCACACGAGTTCAAATTTCGAAATAAAGGATCCTCCTTCGCAACCCAAAAAACAGTGCCTTAAGTTCTTCGCGCGCACCTGACTCAATCGCGTTATGCGTAAACATAAAATGCAGACGAAGAATAACGAGAGAGAGAGAGAGAGAGAGAGAGAGAGAGAGAAAAGGATAAATAAAAACGAGTGCGTGAAAATGCATTAAGTTTAACGAGGCGCAAGAGTTTGCCCCTCACGTACATATATATACGCGTGAACTTGAAATTTAGGAAGCGAAAAGAGAAAGACAACAAACCACTCGACACCTTCTTGTTTTAATTTTTTTTTCTCTTCTCTTTTCTCTCGCGCGCGCGCGAACTCTTCCTGCACATTATTGGAAAAAAAAAAAAAAAAAAATTCGGATCGCGCACAGAATTAATACAAAGTTGAGAAAGTTGGTGACGTTTTAACGTTTGAAGATAATAAATTTATAAATAAAAAGGAATTATATTTTTCAACTGTTTTTGCAGGACGATAGTAATTTTCATTCGCAAGATTTTGTAAAAATAATAAAGCAATCTCATTGAGTTGTAAAATTTTATGATTAATTTTAATGTTTCTTAATTATATTATTAAACCATATATTGAACTGTACTCGAATACTGGAATTTCAGCTTCGATTTCATACATTTCTAGCACACAAACAACTCGCGTTAATCAACTCTTTATTTCCTAAGAAAATATTGGCTAATTGCAAAACGAGTGACCTTCAACTGTCGAATGCAAAAGAGAAAAGAATAAATTACAAAAGATAAATAATAAACGAAAGGGATATGGCATACAAATACGTCATAATAAAATTCAGTCGATTACCGAAAAGACAATAAATTTTTAATTGGCAAAGTGTCAGTTTTCTTTCCTCCGACGCGCTTACGTGTCGACGCAACAATCGCTTGCGATTCGCACAAAGAAAACCGACCGATCTGTATACATGTACGTCACGTTTACAAATCGAAACGAGACGACTCGTTGTTCGCTCTCGGACTTTAAATATCACCAATATGTCATATTGACGTTGTACACACTGATCAATTATCAATCGCATTTATTTAAGAAGGTATGCATAATAGAGAGGGGCACACAATTAAACGCGAAACGGATTCGAAAAATGTTAACTTTAAGCGTGGTATTATATCTATATGTATAATATACGCCTACGTAAAGAAATACACGACCTTTTTCAATATAAATGGAGAGAGAGAGAGAGAGAGAAAGAGAAAGAGACAGAAGGAACAGGAGCAACCTTTGCTGCTTCAAGGCCTGTGTGTGTCGCTGATTTTCTCTCTCGATATATGTATATACATATTCCTCGCCTCCGCATAACCGCGGCGCGCTCTCGTTAATCTCGCGTGTATCGATATACCACCGCGTCTCTCTTTTCCCATACATCAATCTATTTTCCCTTTGTACTGTCACCCTTCCTTTTTCTCACTTTATACTCACTACCTTGTCGTCGTTCAAACACACACACGCATACATCGCCGTAGTACAGGTATATACGTGTAACGTAATAACGAGAGAAAGAGAGCTTTTCTTTCTTTCTTTCATCGGGTTTCTACCTTCATCTCAAATTCCATTTTACCAACGCACCGATTTCTATCGATATCGATTCGACGGATTGTAACCGGCATTGTTAGATTAGCTTATACTCGTCGCCTCGACGTATTAGCAATCGCCAGAGACGTTAATAAAATAATTGTCTTCGAAAGGAAAGATTTCATTTTTCGCGCCCTACGCGTTTTAACGCTGCTCGCCGATGCGTGACAAACGATTTAAGAAACGACAGAATAAATTTTTTTTTTTTTTTTTTATTATTATCGACATAAATATTTTATGAAACATATTTTAAAAATTGTTTATATTGAACAATATTCAAAGCGTTTTTAATCGAAAATAAAATGTATTCTTTATTTAATTTTATCGCCTTTCTTTATCAAATATATATTTAAAAACTAAAAATAAAAATAATAAGGTTAATCAAGAAAATTTATTAAATTATATAATCATTTAAAAAATATTTGTTTATTTTTTCGTTAATAATTATATTAAAATTCGTTTAAAAAAATATTAATTACATCAATCGTTTTAATAAACAATTTGATTTTACAGTTATGCTATTAAAATTCATGACGCTTTAATCGCCGAATAAAGAAGATACTAAAAATTAATAATACTGTCGATCATTTTTATTACTCCTCTTGCTTACGTTTCACGTTAATTCATAAAAATTTTATTCGTTTTACATTATGGTTTTTTTTTTTCTTGAATTTACAAGTTTTACAAACTTTATTTAGGTTGAATTCTAAAATAATATAACAACAATATTTTCATTACGTTACGTATAAATGAATAATATAAAAAAAGAAGCTGCAATTGTAAAATTAAACTTTACACGATTAAATCTTCGCGTTAGCCTCGTTCCGTGAAATAATAAAAACAAGATGAGCTTACACTTATAGAGCGAGTTTAAAACGTAAATATTCGCATCCCGATTACTACATATAGAGCTTCGCAAGCCACTGGTACAATATACAAATCGAGTCTCCGTCTCTCTCTCTCTCTCTCTCTTTGTCCTCGCTCTTTTAATTTCCTCAATCTCTCCGCGTCATTGTTTAATTCCCGGAGCGAGAAACCCGCCGGTCGTCTCTTTATCTTTCTCTTTTTCTTTGCCTGACGTACGAGAGCCTGAAATATTCTTTTTTTTTGTTTTTCGTATATAACTCTTTTCGATATTTCAACGCGTAAAGGAGAGAGCTCCGCGCGAACTGAGTTACATGCCCTTCGACCACTCGTTTTTTACACATTGTCCTTAAGAAGTTGTCTGCTCACTTTCGAAACGTTTACGCTTTTGTAAGTGGCTTGTATGTGTGTACGTAAGTTAAGCTACTGGTTATGTGTACATACACGTCGCTGAACTTGCAATAAAATTACTTACGTTACAATAGGTAACTTACGATAAAATATTCTTCAACTAAACGTATAAATATATAAATATAAGAATTTTATTTCGAAATAAAATTTTTTTTTTATATAGATTACACTTTCTTCATCGCTTCTTTAATTACTTTTAAATAAATTTCAATTTTTATATTCTACAAAACCTTTAATCTTTCCGGCTTAAATATGTTTATAAAACAACAATGATTATTTTACGAGACAAGAAAAATTTTAAAATTATTTCTTGCACAAAATTTCACAACTGCGATATCTTTAACGAACTTTATAAATATTTACAAACATCGAGATTTTATTCAAAATAGTTATGATTAATATTAATATGAATTTAATACGCATATTTTTTTTTTCTTTTTCTGAAATTATACCGCGCGATTATCAAACTAGGGCTTTCCATTTTTCTACCGAAAAGAATTTTAATACCCCGAAAGAATTTTCATTATTCGGTTCGAAATTATTGTAATACAGCGCATTCTTTTATCTAATGTTAATGGAACTTCAAAATAAGCAAAAGCAAAAATGAACTCCGTAAAAGCATACGCGGCGATTTTCCGATACGTCAAAATGTAACGTCAACAAAAAAAAAAAAAAAAAAATAATCGCAAGCCCGATATTCTCGCAATATCTTCCTCCTCCAGCGTAAATTTTTGCTTTTCGAATATACACGTAAAAACCCTTTGTCTCGATTATCTCGAGCTACTCGCATATATAAACACGTTTGTCCGCTCCGCGTGTGGATAGTTGGTGCGCAATGACGCGTTAACGCACGACTATACGCAGCAGACATACACACACGCGCGCGCGCGCGACTTGTGCGGAAAGGCGCGGAGATAGAGACAGAGTACAATGTACCCACGCGACGTGGAAACCTCGTCAGGACGCCCATGTAGTCTCGCGATTTTCCGTCCCACTAAGCTTTCTGTCTCCCGACTTGCATGTTATTTTTCTCTCTCTCTCTCTCTCTCTCTCTCTGACGCGCGCGCTTAAACGCGTTTGTTTATTAAAGCTGCGCGCGCGTATCTTTTACACTTTATCCTCTTAGCGTTTGCGGTTTATTATTGTGTCAGGGTATACGTACACAAGCGCGCGCGCACGGGTCGGCGCGGCTTTATGCAACAACGATGACCGCGATAAGGATCAAGACGCTATCTATCTTTCTTTCTTTCTTTCTCTCTCTCTCTCTCCCTCTCTTTGATGCGTCTGTGATTCGCTTTTAAGTTTTGAGGTTAAGTTTCAAGTAAATAATTTGTTCTTGTATATATACATGCGCGCTTTTGTATATCGAGTGAATTCGAACTGTTGTGATTTAATGGTCTTCGCGAGAAGTTTCGCAAAAGTTTATACGTACATAGGTCAATTTGGTTTTAATACTTTCTAGAATATCGCTTTTAAAATTTTATGATAAACATATACATATGCGGTTTACTTATTTGGTCAGTTCGTGCATGAGTAACGACTGGTTAAAATTCAGCAAAAGTAAATCTTAACCGGTTATATTATATCGGACCCTTGAGTTTATCTCTTGTAACAAAAGGTAATAAAGTGAAATATCTCGAAAGCCATGGTGTTTGTAATTTTTAATAATATTTTAAAGAGGAAATGTTTGTGTTCTCGATTTAAAATTTTATTAAAATATGATAACGTGGAAAAATGTTTTCTTTGTTAAAATTTTCTATTAAACTTTTCATTTACGCATGGAAAATATATTTATATAAAAAATTGCACAGCGATAAATTTTCTTTATCTTCTCTATATTTCAGATAATCGAGAAAAAGAAGAATAACGTCTACAGCGCAATAACGCAAGCAGAAATATTAAAATTTAAATATGTGTATGTTAACAAAAGCGAACAAAAAAATAACTGAAAACTCGGAAGTTCGACAGTTGGTTATTTATTTTGATAAATGCATCGGTTCTGCAGCGAATCCAACCTACTTTTAAGCACCGATGTAAATCATTTGAAAGAAATTCCGTGAAAAATTTTATTTTTGAAATGTATCGATGAAGCGCACGTCAGATTTGAAGATTATCGACAAAATAAAAATAAATTTTATTCGAAGTTTTAATGTTAGAAACGAAATAATATATGAGATTAAAATAATTATGACATTATTTTCAAATGAAGCTGAAACTAAAGAAAACTGAATAAAAAACTATTCATTTTTCAATTTCGCATATTTGTTAACAAATTTTAGCAAAGTTTGGTTGTTAAAATATAAAAATATAATTACTGAAATTGTTCTAAAGTGAAGAAAGAGAATTTTCATAAAAATAATATTGAACAAAATTATTTTATCTCATTGAGAGCAAAAGCACAAAAAACATAAAAATTTTTAATTAAAACTAACGACAAACAAAATATAAAAAACATAAAAACTAATTACCGTCGATAATAATTAAGATATATCAAGAATTTTTTTTTTAATTCACCGGTCGACAATCGTTAAGTCAACTTATTATTCTCACGCTATGAAATAATAACATAAAAGGAGAAAAAAAGGCAGCCTCGCGCGTTAATTTTCCAACCCGCTGTAAGGCAACGATTATTTTACCGCGATTATAAACATTATACATACATATAAATCGCAAAGAAAAGCACAAAATGTCGTAACAATGCGCGTAAGTAATTTTACGCCAGACGCGCAAGCACTTTTTTTTATTTTATTTTTTCTTTTTGTTCTTTTTTATAAAAATCAATCGTCCGGCGAGTCACTCCGTTCTATATATGTATATATATATATATACTTATAAAGCTATCACGCGATTGTAACAAGAAAACGACCTTGGCAATAAAACGATCGCCGGGGCTCTCCCGATGAGCTCATTAACGATTCACGCGACGAGCGAGGACGAAGAGAACGCGCAAGCGAGACAGTCGTTAAAGAGAACGATATCAACGGTGGCAACGGACTCTCGCGAATAAAATGTGTTCCTATAGCTTAATGCTATCTTACCAACGCGGAACGTGAAAATTTTTATGTGCAATTTTTGCGTATAGTGTACACACGGGAGTAACAAAGTTTTGCAGGAAGTAAACTTACGTTACCATCGACGTCGTTGTAGGAGTCATATATATGTATATATAAAGGCCAGAAATGAAAATTTGTTTAAAGAGTGCGTCGTTACCTTACCGCCCGTCTGTGTAAAGAAGGAAGTACTGACTCGTCGACTCAACGATCGAAATAATTCAATAATGCAATCGCAGCTCATGCGCGCGATAGTTAAGGTTAAATGTCGACGATGCCGTATAGTGTTGCAGCGATAAACAAGTTGTCAAAACTCTCACCGTGAGATTTTAAAATTTTTTATTTACTTCTATTTTTAAAAGCTCGATAAGAGCGCGCTTTTTATTCTTCTTTAACAAGTGGAACGTTTCTTTATTTTTTTTTTTTTTTTTTTTTTTTATCGGGCCTTCGAAAGATAGTCGAATAAAACGATTAACAAACATCCGACGATTAATTATAAACGCGATAAAGTGTCGAAGGAATCAATGACTTTCACGAAACTTTATTTCAGGCGATTAAATTGAAATATATTATTCATGACTTTTCTCGTTAAACTTTTTCGTATTCGTGAATGTTTTATTTTGCGAATTTAATTTCTCAATTACCCGAATCCGAAGACAAATTAATTTCTAATTTTAGAAAGTTACATTATAGTTATGCATATTTTAAGAATAATCGCACATTCAAAAGGTATCTATTCATATTTTATGCCGTTTATTATTTAATTAATATTTCAATTAAATGAAATTACACTCGACCGTAGTTTTATTCAACGGTCGTAATAATATAATACCCATTCCGTTTTCGTGAGTATATATAAAATATGTTAAAATATATGAAAACTGTTGGTTATGAAAGTTGAATGTAAAATTTTTGCTTTGCTTTTCTTTTAATAAAATTTTTCTCGTTATTAAAAATTTATCTTTAAATAATTCTGTATAAAAAAGAAAATAAAAAATCCATCGTTTTGTGTTTAATCAAATTAAACGTAATTTTCCTTTTAAAATTGCTCTAAAAAAAAAAAAAAAAAAAAAAAAAAAAAAAAAAAAAAAAAAAAAAAAAAAAAAAAAAAAAAAAAAAAAAAAAATTTCTTTCGTTTCATAGCAATGACGATAAAGAAAAAAAACAAAAA
The DNA here is from genome assembly GCA_949987625.1 of Chalcis sispes. Classification (NCBI taxonomy): domain Eukaryota; kingdom Metazoa; phylum Arthropoda; class Insecta; order Hymenoptera; family Chalcididae; genus Chalcis; species Chalcis sispes. The sequence continues at coordinate 10,680,093 of OX465099.1, read as the reverse complement.
AAATAAAAAAAAATAAAAAAACTTTTTAATAAATATCAAAAATTCAACCAACAAAAAGGATACATGCGCAGCGCGTATATAATCAAAAGCCTCCGATTAATATTTATTATACGCATACGTGTGTGTATAGATGTGTGTGTGTGTGTGTGCACGCGCATTATGAAGCAGCTTTCTTTAATATTTACTTTTGCAAGCGTGCTCGCGCATTTGCGCGTTTCGAAATTGCATTTCGACACTGGTGTGTGTGTATGTGAAGGAGCTGCGCACATGTGTATTGGATCTAGTATACGTGTACAAACGTAATACCCATTAAACGCTCGGAATCTAAACTACTGAGTCGATTAATGGATATTAAACATAAGCAAGAACTGTAGAATTTATATTAATTAGTTGGTAAGAGTAGAAGACAAATAATATATATGTATCCAAACGATATTCTGTTGTCTCGAGGTTTATAAGAATGATAAGCAAGATAAACGTTAATTAAAAAAAAATTCGGTTGTATATTGTGTTATGGCTGTTTAAAGATATCCAGATTTTAAAATAATAATCAAATTCAAGTTTAACATTTAAGAAAAAAAAAAAAAAAAAAAAAAAGAAAACACGTACGATTTCAAGTGTCTAAAACCCACGTATAGCTGTAAAATTATGTAATGTATGTATACGTGCATATTTTAATTTTAATTTTTTTTTCTAATTTTAAACGTGAGAAAATTTTACCGAAACGAATTACATTCTACATTACGATATTAAACAGTCGTTGCATTTTCATAATCGCGTTCAAGTTTAAAAAAGGCGCGGATAGCGAAATAATGTAATTATGCGGCAAACTTATGTCTGTATAATGCATACATTCGTTACGTGCAATTGATTTTTATTATACACCTGACCCGAATCCAAATTGCTTTTATGCACACTTATAGAAACATTACAATATATATACTATATGTATATACACTTCTTAATTCAAAGCCGTTTCGATTCTAGTAATGTAGAAATTAATTTTTTTTTTTTTTTTAATTCGATGTAAACATGTACATAAGGATCTTTGAATTACGAACGTTATAATTTTTTTATAAATTGAATGAATAATTATGTAAAAGCTATTAGAGTGAGAATTTAATGTTAAAAAAAAAAAAAAAAAAAAAAAATACTTGAATCAACAAAAAAAATCTTATTTACTTAATGTATTAATATATTTTACGATTTATTATTTATTTTATACATTATATAAAATAAAATTTTTTTTCGCGTTACATAAAATAAAAAAAAATAAAACAGCAACACAAACCGCAAATTCAAACAATATTGCTTATATTCCTGGGCAATTTTATTCAGAAAAAAATAAATCAATCGACCGATGCATTGAATTGGAAAAAAGTGAAAGTAAACCTCACATCGTAGCTACATTTTGTTTATATCGAAAATTGTATGCATCGAGTATTTATTGTTTTTATCAAAACGTTGTTCACAATTCCACGTCCTTACGAAATTTTCCCTTTACTCCCTTGAAAAATTATCTCGTTTTCATAAAAATATATTTTTTCACTATCTTTATGTACAAAAACATTTCATCGTACGATGAGAGATACCAAAAATAAACACATAATTTACGTAATTAAACGATCGATTCACGAAGACATGAATAAAAAAAAAAAAAAAAACAAGTACCAGCAGCTCCTTCGCTTCTTCGAGCTGATCGCGCGGCGTCCTCGTTCTCACACCCGCGATCTTCGCGAGAGGTGAAAAGGTGACAAGAACGAAAAAACGATTGAGGAGGAGGAGAGGAGGAAAACGTATACAAAAATTACACGGCACTCGATATACGAGGGAAAGTTCGCGATAGTGAAGCGCGCGTGTGAGTTTATGAAATTTTCGTGCGAGCTATTCGTAAATATACATATATACATAATTGCATATATATGTATGCAAAACTAACGCGAGATGACGAAAAGAAAAATTAAGATGCAATCAAAGACGTTACCGTTGATGGCTTTACAGTTAAAGTATTGAAATCTATTATGTATTTTTAAATATGTTTCTTTAATTTTTAAGATACATTTTTTATAATACATAGACAGTCCTACATCATAGCCATTAGCAACAACTTCTCTGCATAAATTATAAACGATAAATAAATACTCTATTGTCTACATAGCTATTAGTGTTATGGCGTGACATAGAAAAAGATTATTTTTAAACACTAAAATAAATCAGGTTTTATATTATTAATAAGGAGTGTTATAATCAATTTAACTTTAAAAATGGCAAATAAAAATTGATTATACAAAAAAAAAAAAAAAAAATTTTTTTAATTATGTTTAATTTTATATAATTATTTTCTTACATGCAAACATTAGTTTCAAATTTTTCAACATTTTTTTTTTTTTGCAATTAATTATAAAAGTATTATTAAGTCTAATTAAACGTTGAAATGATAGCTAAAATGGAAATATAATATATTTAACATGTTAAACTTTCAATTTTCATAAATATATAGCAAGGTTATCGATCAAATTATTGAGAAAAAGTTAATTAAAGTCGTGCTATTTAACATTAGTCTTATAGGGCTTGAGAGCTGGTTCGTACAATAATAATAAAATACGATATAAAATGGTAGATCTTGGTAAAAAAAACTAAGAGGATATTATTTAGTATTTATTAATTTATTATTTTTTATTATTTAGCACTGTCGCGCCACTTGATACCATCTATCTTGATTATTTTTTCTCCTTAAAATCTTTTATATTCGATTCGATAAAATACAAATTATCTATTAAATAATATTATCCATTAATTTCAATTATTTTTAAATACAATCGTCTACACATTTATCGACAAAGATAAAAGCAAATTAACAAATATTAACAAATCCCATAATCAACGTCTAACGAGATAAATTGTAACTATTCGACGAAAGTATTGAGAAAAGAAAAATGAGAATAGAACAGATAGAAGACGAAACGCTACCGAAGCGACTAAAATAAGCGTCGTGAGTCGCCGCAGCTGCCGTTATTTCTTTCGTCATTATCGCTTGAGCAAATGGTTTAGAAAAGGTAGCGGAAGAGAGAAAAGATATAGCAGCGTTGGATAATTGAGTTCTTTGGGAGAAACGATGCACTCTTATTTTTTTTTTTTTTTTTTTTCGGAAGACAAAGAAAAAAAAAAGAAAAATGACGGGAAATAGCTTTATTTTCATTAATTGAAATATTTTTTTGAGAGTTATAATAGAAGTCTTGCGAATGATATTAGTATCGATTTATTTAAAAACGTACGTTTTTCATTATTAGATACATCACAGTCTTTTATGTTTTAAATCGTATTTACTTGTTAAATATCAGATGAATAAATTTTTAATTTTATAATTTGTGAAAAAATTTATAGAATAATAAAGACTTTCAAAAAATAATAAAGGAAAAAGAATTAATCGATAATAAAAAATGAATATATCAACATCAATCGAGGCAAATTTTTTAAACGTAAAAATTTTTTTAATAAAAATCCCACCGTTTATCATAGATTTCATCTAAAGTCGACGTCAATTATTATCTTACAGCCATTTGCGAAGATAAAGTAAATGCGAGTGATCAAAGTAAAAAGAAAAAAATTTTAAACAGAAAAACGTTAACGCGAATTCTTGCGTAAAATCTACGAGGTCGTCCTAAAACTGGGCCATCGAGCGAAGAAATTTCGTCGACGCTGCCACGTTGACGACAACGACAACGACGACGACGACGTCGAAGTCAATACGCGATACATGTCGTCTTTGTGCAATAAGCGCCGTCTTGCAAAATTCGTATCGCGCGTCAAAACAGGGCTCACGAACGCGCGCGCGGAAAGTAAAAAAGTAGAGGCACACACGTGAAAATACGTAGACATAAGCAACAAGGGCGAGGCACCCGAAACTAGGAGAAATCAATATAAAAAAAAACCGTATAGAAGCGAAGAAAGACGCACGCGCACACGTATGTGTGTGTGTGTGTGTGTGTGTTAGGGTCGAGTGAGACAAGATGGCGGAGATAAAAGAGAAGAAGGAAGTTGACGGACTTTTTTTTTCTTCTTCTTTCCGACACACGTGTCAACAGACAAACGTCGTGTCGTCGTCGATGCGCGATCTCGAAGGCATTGGAACGAGAGCAGCTCGTTTGAGAGCCCAACGATGCACCGGACACGATGCACGATATCTTCTCTCTCCTCTCCGTTCTCTCTTTCATCCTCCTTTCTCTTTCCTCTCTCGGTCTGTGAAATTTCTTCCTCGTTGTAATATCGATCTTTAGATGCTTATATATGTATATGTATCCGGGAAGAGTGCGCAGACAGGTGTCGATGCACCCTGGCCACGAAATTCGATTACCGTCTTCTCTCACGTACATATATAGCATAGATGTATGCATGTATTTGATACAAGTAATGTATCCTTTCCTCTCCTCCTCTCTCTTTTTTAGAGAGCCATTGCTGCCGGTAAAAATTAGAATAAACCTGGTTCAACGACTTTCGCATATATAAACGATTCTCGATAGAAGGAAGTTGCTTTCCTCTTGTATTTGTTCAAGATTTTTTCAAAACATGCACACACACATACGCGCGCGAATACTTACACCTCGGTAGTATAACTGTTGCGCTTAGTGACACACGTTTGAATTAATCGCAGGCTCGAATGAAATTAGAAATTCGTTCTTTTATTTTTAGCCGAGTGCTCGATCTCGATATATAAAAGTTGCGTCCAATGAGCGAATGATTGATTAATTTGTAGGAAGAAGTGTAAATTGGATTTTCATTGTCACGTGTTAACTTTTTTTACCGCGATACATGATCGATTCGATGACCGAGATTTTTTTTTTTTTTTTTTTTAACAATGGTTTCTTAACAATAATTTAATTTTATTTGATAATAAAATAGTTGGTTTTTATACAACTTATTTTGTTTACCTGTATATTTTGTCAATAATCAAAATAATAGTATAATCAACCATTAATATATTTTATAATATTTTATCCAAAGATATTTTATCATCTGGCTATGTTTAAAAAATTCAATTTACAAAATCGATTCATTTAGTCGATAACCCGTGTTAATGTTTAAAATTATTTATTATTATTCTTGAATTTTTTCAATATATGATCTAGTTTCCTTTTAAACAAATTTCATCATTAAAACGTAAATATGCAGTTTTATTTTTATAACGTTATTTTTATATAAATCCAATAATTTTTTACAGTGCTTCTATTCTACGCAAAAGTAAAAAAAAAATAAAAGTAAATAAGTTAAATCTTTCACAATTTTTAATAGTTATTAAATTAATCAATATATAATAATTCGAAAAAAATTTTTTTCCAATACTTAAGTGAGTTCTAGAAAAATAAATAACACAGAAAATAGCCCTTGGGTATATATTATGACCTATATTACGTTACATTTCGGCAATCGACACGTTTTCGTATCGAACGAAAAGGATACTCGCATATTGTATCATGAAGGAATAACTTGTTTAATTAAAAAAATTTACAAACGTCATTGACGCGTACTTCTCTATTGGATAATTTGCATTTTATTATTGATTAATTAATTAATGAACTCGAAAAAAAGAATTATCTATGCGTAGAGATAACGTTGTGTTTGGTGAATACAGATCATGTATCTTAAGGCAATGAGTAAATAGAATAAACCAGTGCACACGAAACAGTAATTCAAAGAATTTAAAATTATTGACTATTAAAAAAAAAGAATTAAATTTTAATATGTAAAATAAAAATATTTTTAACGTTTTTAGCATACTTTCAATTTAGTATAGATATTTTTAAACGCCGAAAAAAATGTTTCTAAAAATATACTTTGAATTGCTATAAAAAAATTCGCATATTTTATATTTCAATATACGTAACGAAAAATATTTGAAAAATTCGAAACTTAGTATAACGTGCGTTGAACATGTTATCTATACTCATGCAATGGACTAACAATGCCGTGACTAAGAAAATAATTAATATAAAAATTAAACACTTGACCTTCAAATTTCATTTCACGTATGTATATTGAAAATTATACATCTTGTAAATACGATGCGCAAGAAAAAAATGTTAAGTATCGGGTTTTATTAAAAAGCATAAAATACTGTGTGTAGCGATAAACATTTTTCCAAACTAATTAGCACTAATATTATTTAAAATATTCAAGTACATTATTATAAAATTAAATACCCTTAATAACTTCCACAAGGTCGTAAATCTTTATATTATAACTAAAATTGGTAAATTATAAAATTATACCAATACATTTGTATGATTTTACATAGTAATTAATTATTCAATACTTATTTGTACTTATAAACATTTTTAATGCATTTATTTGATATATATTGAAAAAGTATATCTTAAACATCTAGGAAGATTTCGATAATTCGAAGTTTAACTTTCATATACATATTATATTAAGCAAAAGCGATACAAAAATTGTTGTAGAAATTTTTGTTAAAAAAGCGGAAAATTAAAATCGAGTAAATATTGTATTACCTTAAAAATATTTCTTTCGATACACAAATTAAAAAATAAATAAATATTAAAAAATAAATAAATAATAAAAAATAGATAAATAATAAAAAATTGCAGAAGAGTAACACCACAAACTATGAGATATATAATAAGTACTCATGTTTAACAACAGATGGCATCAATGACTCACGGTTTATGTGCCATCATTTAACGCCATCTTCTGAATGGCGCCAATTAAAATTACATACAAATTTATTAAGCGGTTATTGTTTTAACAATTGTTGAAAGAGAAAAAGTTTGTTTTTATTTTCATAACAATGGAAAAAAAAAAAAATAACGTTCAGTAATTTCTTTTTTTTTCTGGGTCGAAAGACGTGTGAGAAAATCGAAGAGTTGCAAGCTGTTTGTAAGGACTACATAGTTTCGATGACTAGCATTAAGCATTGGCTTTATGAATTCAAGTGTAACCGAATATCCGTTTTTGATGAAGGGCACCTACGCCTCACGCTGGAACTCCCGGATGAAGCTTTCGAAACGCACCGAAGTGTGAAAAAGGAGAAGCTGAAATATACCAATGAAAGCTATAGAAGAAAGAGAGAACGAGACGGAACGTGTTTGCTGCCGCTCAAGATGGCCGTGAGGATCCTTGCTGGAAATAATGAAAGGCAGAAGTTTATGACAACACATGGTTCAAACACGAAAAACTTATCCTGTCATGTTTCTAATTTTTTTGGATTTTCATATCAATAATTAATTTTCAAATAAAATATTATTTATAAAAAAAATAAAGATTGAGTAATAATTGTTTTACTTAATTATAACTCCAATACAAAATAATTAAATTTTTTTAAATTATTACTTAAAAATACATGAATATACGAGGGTGAATCAAATATAAACGGTAATTTTTTTTTTATACATTTATTGAATAATATTACACACAGACCATATCATAAACATTTCTCAATGTAGTCTCCTGCGTTGTCTACACACTTTTGGTACCGTTTTGGAAGCTTGAATATTGCTCTCAGTGATCCTCGATCTGACCTGTTTTTGATTCCCGGTTAACAACCTCGGAACCCATCGAGTACTAATTTTTCTAAAGTCAAAATGATCAGTGATAATGGATTGAACATTTCCATAGCTGATATCCACTTTTAACGAGATTTCTGAAACAGTTAACCGCCGATCACATTCAATAAGCTCTCGAACGGCACGGATGTTGTCATCTGTAAAACTTGTCTTTGGACGTCGATTATGACTTTCGTTTTCAGCACGTTCTCGCCCACCCTTAAATTCCCTGGCCCATGTAATACGCTCGATTCTGAGACAATGTAGTGTCCCCAAACTGCGTCTTTAAACGAGAAAAATTTCCGACGGTTTAATGGCTTCATTGGTTAAAAACTTTATGATGACGCGTTGCGCAACAGACAGATGTACCTCTTGCTCAGTCATGGCTGTACTAAGGACAGAACCAAGCGTGGCCGCTAACTAAGCTGGTTCCCCCACTCCTTATAAACGAACCAGCAACCGCCATACTATATCATCTAGTTCGGAATCACCCTCGCAAATTTATTAAAGACAGGAGTATTTTATACTTATATTTTAAAATTACTTTCAATAACAATAGTTTTCAATAACAAGGTTCGATGCCCAAAGCTCCTGAAAATCTTGCGTGCACGTATACAAATTTAAGAGCGTACAAACGATCACCATGTGAAAAAAGTAACACGAGACTGGCGTGCACACAGGCTGCCTCGAAAAAAAGATAAAGAATAAACGAAAACTAATCGTTTAATATTTCGAATAAATTTTAAAACAGTATACGTACTCTCGTATTATTTAAAATAACGCATTGTTGTAACTTTTCCATTATCATTATTTATCTTTAATTTTATATAATAATAATTGTATTAAATCAAATAGTACATTTTAATCATACATTTAAAATATTTTATAAAATAAAAGAAACAAAGCTTTATAAATAATCTATATTATAATAGTATAAATAAAATTTTAGAAAATGTTATAACCTTAATATAAAATTCTATTTTTTAGACCCATAACATTATTTACTGTTTAACCTTTAAAAGTTAACAAAATTCTAAATTTTTTATTTATAATAAAAATAATTAGTATAAAAAACAATTATATTAATTGTTCTATACAATTGTAATTTGTTTATCAAAGAGATATATAAAAGCAGAATTTTAAGAAACTTATTTTTATGTATTGGTAATATGAGATTAATATTAGAATATATAAATATAGTAATATAATATAATAGTACCTCATATAGTAGGTTATTTCTATAAATAAATTTATTGACAAATCAAACTAAATAATAAAGACAGTAATAAATTATTTTTTAAGTAAAATTTTTAGTAAATTAAAAATAAAACAAAATAAATACTAATTAACATTGGTAGATTAAAATTAGATATTTTAGATATTATTAGATTAAAATTAATATTTTTGTTTCATAAATAAACTAAATTCATTCAAAATTTATTAAAAATAAAAATATTAATAATAAAATGTACAAGATTTTACTGTTATATATAGGAAATTGTTTTGTTGCAAATATATCAGAGACCAATTATAAATTATATATTAATTTATAAACTAAACCATTTAAAGATAAATAAATTATGTTATAAAAAAATTAAAGATATAAGCTATATCTTATCGTTAACTTTTTTTTATAAAAATTAACATTAAAAATTTTAAAATAGCCTATTATACTATTTTTGAAATATACTTCATTAAAACAATTCATTATTTAGCTAAAATTTAGTTATTTAGCTAAAATAACTTATTCAATATATATTCATATTTAAAAAACAATTTTTTTATAAATGGTCAAATAAAGATAAAAACTTTTAGTTAAAAACAAATATTAGAATACAGTTTATCCAAATACTATACATATTTATCGATACTACTGCAGTTCGTGAATTGATTATTATTTTAAATTTAATAAAAGCATTATAAATTTTTTATTTATAACAAATTTAGATGAGGAATAAATAAATAAAAAGCTGTATAATTATGCCAATGTTTATATTATTTTTACTGCTTTTATTTCTCAAATTATGTAGCTTATAGAACAAAACATTTGTAATCAGCGTAAAGTTAAGTAAATAACAAATAATAAAAATGTAATCTACTTAAAATAATTTACATAGTTATTGTAATCATGTATAAATAAAACAATTTCTATATTCTACAAAAAAATAAAAGCTATCAAATAAAAATTTATTTGTATCAATTGGAAGACGATAATAAATTTTATAAATAGTATCAATTAACTTATTATTATTTTAATTAATTAAATAATTTAAATTCATAATACATGTACTTAGTTACAATAAACTAAAAAAATTATTGAAATATTTATTCAAATAAAATTTGTATGTATACATAATTTATTTTTTTCAAGCTAAACTGATACAGTTTAAATTTTTAGAATTTTCTATCAGCTTTCTTATCTTTGCTTGATTTAACAACACATACCTCCCACAACACTTTAAAAATTAATATCACAATTTTATATATTACCTGCATATTAGGCGCCCTGGTCTCGTCCTCGGGCATCTTGTCCGTCTCCATGTTGATCATACTGGATTCACAGGGCGTGCACCGATAGTCGAGGCCTCAGCTCGAGTTCTGTGTACGGCGAGCCGATGACGACGATGGTGAGCACGTCGAAAAACTTCGATCACAAGTAAAAGTCGCGCACTAGGAAAGCTACGTCCTAAAGTAGAGAAGGCACTGCCACAACGGGTGCGTGAATCTATTTACCCGCTTGATCGCCACAACACGCTCGCTTGCGCCCACACGCACACAAAATTATACACAAGTACACAGAGGCACACGCGCGCGCGAACGCACACGTATATACAGCTGCTTCGCGACAGAGAATCGAGGTTAACTTAACGACCACGAACTGTGTGCTCTCCTCTCTTCGAGTTTAACTATTACGAAAGAGAAAAGAAAGGTTTTTTTTGACTTTTCTTTGTATGTATCTACGAGCGAGTATATGTATGAGAGAAAAAATAAAGGCTTCGCGCTCTTTCGTTTTATTACTGATGTACACAGGTACGATGAGATGACGATGACTTATACATGTGTGTGTATGCTCGTGTTAAGGGGCACGTACAAAGTATTCCAGTTCCTGCTGCATTTTCTTTCTTCGTCGCACTATGCTCATCTGCAGAACGTTTCGCTTTTCTTTTGATTATTATTTCGTATTATCACACGAAAAAGCACAAAAGCGCACAATCGTAAGGAGTACGACGCACTATACTTATTCGTAATCTGCGCTACGTCGATGTCGTTAGGTTATAGCTTCGTCTCTCCAAGTCTCTCACAGGAGACAGAGTGAAAGAGAAATAAAAGTAGGGATTAGAGAGCGAATGAATGCGCGAATATATAGAGAGCTTCGTGCGTATTTTCGTGGCTAGCTACGAGCTCCGTACAAACGGACTCGCTGCAAGAGACAGACAGTGTAATATCGCGTGTACAAGAAGAAGCTTTAGTCATCCCCTCTCTTTCTCTTGACTTACTCGTTTTCTTTCTTGCTCTCTCTTATTTATTATCTATATGGTTTGTGTTTTTCTGATTCAATCTGTCTCTCTTCTAAACGATCATTCTCTCCCTCCCCCACAAGAAAAGAGAGTCGTCAGATGGCGTGACTTCAGTCGGGTGTTTTTGCAACGTTGTCAGATGTTTAACTACATTAACGACTCTCATGATATGAGAAATTTCTTTTGGGCGGCAAAAATTTAAATTATTATAGGTGTGTGCAAATATTTTTGTTATTCTGAAAATCTTACACTTTTCTGCATTGAAAACTAATGTAATTTTAAAATTTTTAGTAAAGTAGGTAAAATTATTAAAAAAAAAAAAAAATAATTCAATAAGTTATAAAATATAGAGCTTTAGTAGTAATAAATAAGTATAAAAGTAATAAATAATAATAAGCAAGAAGATTATTTTTAAAGTTTTCATCTGAATTTTTTTAAGAATTGAAAATGCTAATATTTGAAATAATCTTTATTCAGAGTTTTAAATATCAATAATGTTACTAATGATTTTTTAATAAGATAATTCTATAATTAAAATACTTATATAATAACTGCTTGAATTTATTTGTATACGTATTTAAAGAAATAAATAAATAATTATTATAGAATTTTGAAGTGCGGCATTTTATGGCGTGCACGCATGTGCGGGCAGGCGATACACTTGCATCATAAGCAGTTATTATAGTTATCCTCCTCTCTCATTCGGGCTAACTTTCTTTGTGATGTTATACACCTTATTCTCTTACACTTTTTTACGCGGGCTCTTTTTCTTCTCTTTGTTATGCGAACATCTAACAGCAAGAGTCTTATTTTTTTTTTCTTTTTTTCTTTCGTTTATTTACATCTTTTCTTATACATAGAGTAAATAAGAGAATTACTTAGTAGTTGCATATCATTTATATAAGGTGTTGATAAAGTTTTCAGTAAAATTAAATAAACACAATTTATTTAAATTTATATTAGTGGTTAAAAATTTGCAAAATATTGTATAAGAAAAGAAAAAACATGATAATTGTTTTAGTAATAAAAAACAAGTTTATTATGTCTAAATTGGAAAAATAATCAGATAAATATGAAAAAAAGCGCCAATTTGCTATCTAGTACAAAATTGCGAAAAAAAAATTTTTCATGGAAATGTTATCAATATATATTTACTATTTGAGAAATGTATAACTTACCCTTATTTAAGAAGTTCTGGCTTCTTTAAAAAGGCAATCCTAAAAGTACTCAATACATTACGTACATAATAAGGAAAACAAAAGAAGATACACAGATGCTTCAATTTGAAACCTAACATTGAATTTGTGATAAGTTTTACTTCTATTGCGTAATTGTAAACAGCCTTTTTTTCATAAACTTATTATAAAAAGATAATACAATTATGATGAACTAATAAAATAGTAATTTATAAATAAATAAAGTAGGCAAGCATTTGTTTTTGTATAGTTTTGGTGATTTTATTTAATATTTTTGAAAGCAAAACTATTGATCAAATTCCGTTATTGAATTATTTATATTTGATTTAAAACAATTACCTGGCCCTTGTTATTCAATATTATTATAATTCAAAATTTTAACTTTATAACAGCTGTTAAAAAAAAAATAATAAAACGTAATTAATTACAGCTTCAATTAATAAATAGGATAAATGATAACTCTTTTATATTTAAAATTGTCGATATATTTTTCGATAATATACCGAATTACCATTGAATATTGATATTTTTCTTTTTATACAAAATACTTATATTTTAAATAATAATACTTCCGAAAAAATAATTACATTTATTTACAAGAAACATCGAAAAATTCGATGTTTAAATAAAAATTCCTTATGTCCACTTGCTGAGTTCTATTCTTGTGGTCTTAATTTCTTTTGATTCCACATGATTTATAAGTGATGCATAAGGTTTATGGCAAACTAAAGAATCCAAAGGTGGATAATAATGTCGATAACATAAAAACGACAATAAAAATCCTAATGCTGAGCCAATCATAACATCTGAAATAAAAATTTAAGATATATTTAAAATCATGTATTAAAATTTTTAAATAATAAAAATATATAAAACAATAAGTATACACTATTTATATATTACTTTATTAATAACTAAGAATATTTAAAATTTTTATCGAATATAAATCAGCTTTATAAACTATTCACAATAAAAATTAATATTACAATGGTATCAATACCTTCTAATTAATAAAATTAATTTGTGTTAAATTTTATAGCCATTTTTATACTTATCAAATTATTACATACCGAAAAACGTTTAATTTTTCATAAACAAAATAATTTAAAGATAATATAATATACCTTGCCAGTGATGATGATAATCGCAAGTACGACTCACTGCTATTGCAAGAGCAGCTCCAAGTGGAAACACAAATAGGAATAACTTCCACGATTGACCCTTACCATTCCAACTGAATGTATGAAGCTTACCAGCTAAATACAATGCCACAAAACCGAAGCTAGAAAACGCCACTGCAAAATTTGAATAAATTTTTTTTTCTTTTTAATTGCAAGTTTAAAATTTCATATTAAATATTAAAAGTAATTACTCACATGAGGAATGTCCACTAGGGAAAGATTTTTTCCCATCTCTTATTGCTACTGGATCACCAGTGCATTCAAATTCAAAATTTACTTGACCATCTGGAAAGCATCTATAAAAGAAGTCTGGCCTTGGTCTTCCTATAATTACATAGTTTCATAGTATAATATTAATGATATTGCTATATTTAATACAAATCTATAACTAAATTTATAATTTCTTACCAACAATTATCTTTAATATATTTGTTAAAACTCCAGTAAAACCTAAAGATAATGTAAATGATAAGACAGCCTGGGAAAAATCACCTTTTTCTCTTTGAAATAGTAAGGTCAATGTGATTATTATTAATGGAACAACAATTACTACCACCTGTAATTAAAGAAAATTAGTTATTCATTATCTTATCATATTTGATAAAAATTTATGCAATAAAAATACTTGTGTACTTTTGCATTAAAATAACAAAACTTACCCATAATACTGTTGCAGAAACATAAGATTCAACTCGAGGATTTTTGTACAACCATAACTCATTCTCATGAATTTTCCTATTGAAAGGTTCCACATGTTCCAGCTCTCTTTGTAAAAACAAATTAAAATGATTAAGTAATTTAATAAAATATTAAAAAAATTTTATTATTTATATTAAATATTTTTCATACTTAAAACGAAAAACGTTATTTTTTAGTTCTACAAACAAAATAAAAAAAAAAAAAATTATTACCACTTCCCCGTAAATAATAATTGGCGCATTAGATTTTTGCCGCAGTAAAACTATATGAACTTCATAATGCAGTTGATTGCTTGTACTACATAAAGGTAGCATTGCAAGTACACGCGCACCTAATGTAAGAGCACGCAAGATCAAATCACAATAAATAATGAATGAAAAATCATACTTACATATTAACGATCGCCAGAAAAATACGAAAAAGAACCTCCATAAACATGATTCTTGAAATTTTTGAAGAATGTGCTATGGTTATATCAGGTTGACTAATATATTATATCTAAACTAAATCGCTCGACGTCGATCATCTCACCATATTTTGGAGCAGCTATATACATAATGCTGATTATTTGACTGCTGCCGTGTCGGTACGTACGTAGCTGCGTATCTCGTTGCAATTTTTGTCTATTTACTGCGCACTTTGGCGCGATCTTTCAAAATAATAATTTAAATATATGCAATATTTATTCCGTTATTTTACTTACTTATTATAATTGTTATTATCGTTACAAAAATCAAAATAAAAATCAAGTTCAGTGCTCACAACTATCTACTGTGTTTACATAGTAATTTTTATCTAAATGGCAACAATGTCAAAGATAATATAATAAGAGACGGTCAGTGACCTGAGATGTGTCGATTGTCATTGTTGAAAAAATTATGAATTATAGAACATTTTTTTAATATATCATAGCAATATGGTACATGAAATAAACTTTTTAATGAATTATTTAACAACATTGCATATTTTACTTGTAAATTACACATTATATTATATATTACATATTTGTAATTTGTGTAAAAATATTAAAAATAAAATTAAAAATCATTAATTTTGCTAAATTATCATAAAAAATTCAAATTTATTTTTTTCAAGTTTAATTCACTATTAAACATTTTTTTAAAAGTCATTATAATATAAAATTTTAAACGATATCATTTAAAATATTTAACAACTAAATAATCTAATAATAATAATAAAATAATTATCTTATAACTGAAAAAGTTATCGCTATACAAATATATATAAAATTATTACATATATATATAAACATTTAAATTTTGAGCAAATTGTCACGTGATATCTTTCTGAACGACGTAGTTGTAACGCGACAACGTTGACATTGAGCGAATGAAATGTGCGCGAAATGGCCGTGCGGTTGGAGGCTTTGCGCACAATACTGCGGAAGTTGCATTCTCCAATTCTAGTCAGTGTAAGCAGAGTCAGTAATGAACGTATAACTCATCGATTTGTTAAACCACGCCAAGATACATACCGGAATGTTTAGCCACTTTTTTTTAAATTGCACAGCTTATTTATGAAATCAAAAACATGTTTGATAAAGAAATTGATTACAAAATAACGTCGAATGATGAGATCTGTAGAAATTGAAAGACAAGTTCGATGAATATTTTTGGAAAATAGCCAAACATGTGATGCAACGAATTTAAGTGCTCCAGATATAAGAAGATTTCCTTTCATTAAATTTATTACACAATCAAAGAAAACTGTTCGAAGTAATTTCTTTTTCTTTACTTTGTTGTCTTTTAAAAGAAATTTATGAAGAGAAATGCAAAATAGTAGATCATATGAAAGTAGGACAAGGTAGAGAAATCTTTTTATAGATTTTTATTATTTTTATTAATATTTGTATTTGTATATATTATTAATCATTAAAATGTTGTCGATAATTATTTTGAAAAATATGGTAGATGAAAGATTATTTTCAGAATGCTAAATTTGTGTAAATTCTTTTTAATAGATACATTACATACGATTACTTTAATCAATTATGAGTTCAAGGAGTTATAAATATTTTTGTCTGTTCTTAATCTTTCTCTATCAGGTAGCCTAATTTTTGTTTTATATACCATTGTTTATTAAAAGCAGATTACGATAGATAAAAATTTGTTGTATATTGCATTATTTCAAATTATTTCTAAATGTTTTTTCAAAGTTTGCTTTTAAATTGCAGAAACATATTTATTAATAGTATATTGTTATTTTGTATTTTTGATGTTTATGTACAAAAGTTACTTTATAGAAACATTGTATAAAATGAATATTATTTTTAATAGTAAAAATAATTTAAAACTAAACATTTTTTCATAAATCAAAATTTAGAAATAAATAAACAATTATTTTCTTAACTAAATAATTAAAAATATTTATTTGAAAAATAATAAATTTCATGTTGGCCAAGGTATCTGCATAGCATTGTTGTATAATAGATGACTGGTACATCAATAAAGTCTGGTCGAGAAAATTTTATCAAAATGGTATTGAAGACAGGACCAGTTATTTCAGTAGTTCCAACTGTTAACTCAGAACTTTCAAGTCCAACTAGTGACATGTCGGAAGAAAATTCAAGTAAATTAATAACTTACCTGCATCAACTTGCAGGAAATTATGAAGTAGAAGTAGATGTAATAATGAAAGATCATTGTTATGCTCGACCCTGGAATTGGAAGCCAGAAAATGTTTATGTAAGACCTATTAAAAAGCTTTTCTTTAACAAAATTCAAAGTGGAATCTCAAAGTAAGAAATGTTTTTCTTCATATTTTTTTAAATTTAAAATGAATAATGTACATTTTATTAAATCACACCTACACTTTTTGTTTATTTAAGGGATGCTTTTAATCAAGAAGGTTTCATTGATGTGGAAGATATTGATTCAGAACCAGTTGCGTTACCTTGTGATATGTCAAAAGCACGACAATCTATGGATGAATTTCAAAGAGTAGCAAACTTTGTGAGACCAGAAGATTCAGATGATTGGGAAGAAAAAATTGATAAGATTCTTTGGTCACCAGTACAAAATAGAATTTTTAATAGGGTAGTTAGGGTATTGAATACAGAAAGAGTAGCAAGGTTAGCAAAAGCAAATACTTCACACGAACCTATTTTGAGACGGGCATCAGTTGATGTAACAGCAAAAAAATTTCGTGAAGCTTTAGCATCTGCAAATTGGGATTGGAGAATAACACAATGGTTACACAGTTTATTGTTTGATTATTTACCACAAGAGTACCTGGCTATTTATTTAGATATTCTACAAACATTAAGACAAAAAATTCCTCAACTTATTGACAAGATGATATCAGTGCAGCCTAATATTAATTCTAAAGGTAGTTCTGTTACTTGGGAAACCCTTGGACCTCTTCTAAAAAAATCATGGGATCCAATTTCTCCAGTCCTGAGTGCAAATAAACCGGTATTTATAAAATAATTATATTTATATTCTAAAAATTTAATTTATAAATTGTTTTTGCTTGTCTAACTATTATTTTATTTAACATAACAATTATTATTTATCTTTAATTTTTATAGAAAAAATTACCAGGTAATCCAGTTATCATAATTACTCCTAATGGAATATCAAATAATATCTCCCTTAAAATGCATAAATGGATAGCAAACTTGGGAGCATTAGGCATGGTTATTACAATAAATCCACACTTAGGTTTGACTGCCAATAGAATGACTATGATAGCTGGTGTTGAACAACTTGTACAAGCATCTAGAGCAAAAATACAGGATGTGAGGGTTGACTTTCCTGGTAGACCAATAATTCTAGTTGGTTTCAATACAGGTGCTGCTTTAGCTTGTCAGGTATATAATTATTGTTTTCAAATAAAATATAAAGTTAGTATTAGTAATACAATATTTGATAAAATTCTTCTATAATTATATCTATTAGCTAAATATTTGAGGCTTATAAATTAGATAAAGTTTTTTACTCATTAATAAATACTTAGTATTTTAATGCGTATAAAAATAAATATTTTTAAATTAAATTTGCAGATAAGTCAAATGGAACATGTAACAGCTATTGTCTGTCTGGGCTTCCCTTTTAACACCGTAGATGGAAAACGAGGTACACCAGACGATACATTAATGGATGTTCGTTGCCCTGTGATGTTTGTTATTGGTCAGAATTCAATGCTTGCTCGTGTAGATGATATCGAGGATGTACGTGAAAAAATGCTCGTTCCTACAAGTCTCGTAGTTGTGGGTTCGGCGGATGATCATTTGTGTATTTCTACATCAAAAAAAATTTCTGAAAAAATAAGTCAAAGTATGGTGGATCGTTGTATTTTAGACGAGATTGGTGATTTTGTAGGTGGCATACTTTTGCAACCGCATCCTTTGCCTCTACGTTCACCAAGTACATTGAATAATTATGAAAGTAGAAGTAAGTTGATATTAAATATATTTTTAGATTTTCAAAATCAAAAAATATTAGAAAATCTAAGAAATTAATTTTTCTTTCGTATTAACAACTTTATATTCCGAATTAGCTATTGAAGCATTTTCGATAGTTTCAGAATTTAAACTTCTTCGCAAAAATTAATTTCTTTTTCATTATTTTATCGTTAAATTATATTTATTTAACAATAACAATAACATTTTGTTTTTAATAGATAAGAGAGTAGACGGAAGGAAAAGAAAAAATTCTACTAGTAGTTCCGTGGATAGTGAGCCTCAATCGCCGAATTTAAAAAAAGTAAAGCCACACTCACCACAGCATGGTAGTGTTGCGAATGTCACAGGGATTACAACAAATATGTTACCTAGAGGAACGTTAGTTGCACTGACGGGAACGACGACAGCACAGACAACTAGAAGAAAAAGGACTTCTTATGCTAATCAAAATT
This sequence comes from Chalcis sispes, assembly GCA_949987625.1. Classification (NCBI taxonomy): domain Eukaryota; kingdom Metazoa; phylum Arthropoda; class Insecta; order Hymenoptera; family Chalcididae; genus Chalcis; species Chalcis sispes. The sequence continues at coordinate 10,661,062 of OX465099.1, read as the reverse complement.
TTTCTGATCAATTGATTACGTCAAGGCTCACACCGCAGGTTTATAAATGATTACTTTTTTATCTTACAAACATTTTTAAAGAGATTAAAAAAAACCATTGATTTTATAGTTACGTACATATAATGACTTTTTCATTCTTTTAGCAGCACGGTATAGAAAATTCATCGGGGGGCATAACATTGAATATTGGTTCTTTCGCAAGTTTAGCTCCAGTCGGTCCAATTAGATTTGAACCAACGTCAATTAGTCTACAAACGCCAGGAAGCAAAGTAAATAATACTATAAAAACGTCAAATGCATTTATTAAGGTATCCAAAAATAATCAAATGAATATTAGTGGAGCACAGAACGTAGCGAAAATTAAGATGATTATGCCGACGAAGAAAGTAACACAAAGGGCGCCCAACTCTTACAAAAATATTAATATCACTGAAAAAACTAGCGATATGAGTATGGTGAATGTGTTAACGCCATCAAATGTTCCTTTGAGGATCAACACGCCAGTAACAACAGGTACTTGAATGTTAATGTTACGTTAAAATTTTTACTTTTTCTATAAAAATTAAATAAATTTTGGGCATGCATTTTGTATTGGAGTTTTGATACAGTTTTAATTTTATGTAAACTAAAATATTATATTGTCTTTTTATATAACTATATGGTAATGTAATATTTTTTGCAGTAAAGCAGTGCAAATTGAAAATGCTTTTACCGACAAAAGTTATACAAATATCATAAGTGTCAAATTCATTTTTGATATATCTTTAAAATAGATATTAAGCATTGTTTGTTATAAATTACATTTTTAAAATATAATATGTAAATTCATCATTAAAACATTGTTAATCATCAAATTATTTAAGTTTTAAATTATAAAAGCAAGCAAAATTTTAAATTAATGAACATTATGTTTACAGTATGAATTTTTGATTATTAATTTAAGTATGATTATTTAAGTTTTAAAATTTAAATTAATCAAAAAGAATAAAAAAATTAATTATAAAATTTGAATTATTTCTATTTATGGAAAAAATTAAATCATTTTTGAAAATTTATTAAGAGAATTAATATTTTTCACTAAACTTATTTTATATTCAAATCTATACAAAAAATAACAGGAGACGGTACTTTGTTCTAGGAACGAATATAAAAACTACAACGGGAAACGCAAATGTAAATACTTTACCGACTATCCATCCAACAAAAAATGTAGCGAATACCGGTGCCGCAGTATTGGGAAAGCCGGTATCATCTTCGAGTATTCTTTTCACTCCTAAAAATACATCAGTGGCCACAACAACCGCGACCTCATCGACGTCGACTAAAGGTAGAACATTATCTAACCTATATGTAAATGAGTGATTCTTAAAGACAATTTTCTCCACTTGTTAAAACGTTTATTAAATTGCTATATTCTATGCCGTTTACTAAATTTAGAAGCGTTTACTAAATTGCAAAAATTTTATGAAATTTTATTATATTATATTGTATATAATAATGTTAATAATTGAAAAAAGTTTAAAATAATGTGAATTGTGATATTTATAAGAACTGATGCGTTTAATTGGATTATGATGTGTTTTAGTTCAAAGCAATTTAGACGTTTCATATTCCAAAAGCTTTAGGAAAAAATCAAAAGAATTTTTCCTTTTGTAAATTATAATTTAGTACAGAATATCAGTATTTTGTGTTAGCATGAAATTGTAAACTGATTTCTTTTGGAATTCTTAAAAGAAATAATTAATATATGTTGATTAATGTTATGATTTTTTAGATGCTGTATTTTTTACTTATATTTTTTAAGTAACGTTTTATCATAAAAATTTAGTTTGTAACAAAAGACAAATTGAAATTTTTAATGAATGTATCTAAAAAAATTTTTTACAACTACTAAAAATAGTGTAAAAAAGTTTAACTGTGATAGCTATAGATTTATAATAATTTATATATAATAGATAATAATTTAGAAAATAGATTTTAAATGATTGTGCTCTTACTAATCCATAGTCAATTTTGATCACATTATTTGAAAAAATAGAATAATTTTTACTATTTCCATATTTAAAACTAAAGCGAAGACTATTCTTATATAAATAAAAATGATCTGAAATATCAACTTTTTAATAATAAAAAAAAAATATTTACTTTTATAAAAATTGTAGATGTTATTTGAATGCAAAAATAGCTTTTGATTTTACTTTTTTGAAAACTTATTAAATGTTGTAAAACAAAAAAGTTATTAAAGTAACCTAAGAAAAGAGCCTTATACTTTTTGTTGAAATAAATCTTTTTTTAAATACAAAATTTTTTCTTCCTTTCCTCTTTCAACATATCCTATCTGTTAATACCTTAAGATTTATTTACACTTATTAAAATAATGCATCCATCTTATTAGTTATTTAATTATAATAAAAATATTTTTTAGAAATGTTTTATTATACAATTGAAATTGAATGTTATAAAATGGAATAAAATAAAATATTAATTTATTTAATTAAAGTAAAAATTCTAAATGTAAAGTTTATCAACTACTGTATGTTTACAAAAAAAAAAAAAAAAAAAAAAAAAAATTATGTTTTTATGTAATTATGTTTTGTTACATTTTATAACAAAAAAATTGTTCATACATTTTATTTGGATAATTTTTTGATTTCCTAGTAATCGCTTTATTTTTTATTCAATAAAAAGCATTAAAATTACATTATTATCTCGGTTAAATTTTGATATCGGCATTCTGTTTTCGACAGATTTATTCAAAATAAATATTCAATAAAATTGATGGAACAGTTAATTTATGTTTTTAAACAATTTAAAATTAAAACGTAAATACTGCGATCAAAAATTTCACAAATCAATGGATTTACTCACGAAACTATTTAGGTTTAGATAAAAATGTAACGTCATTCTCCTATAGAATTCGAATCTAAATTAAATTATCTAATTTTATAAAAAAAAAAAAAAAAAAAAAAAAAATCAATTTATAATAATTATCATAAAAATGCATACAAAAAAAAAAAAAACAAAAAAACCAAAAAAAAAAAAAAAAAAACAAGAAAAAGATCGAACGATGACTGAATACCACCGAAGCTCGCTGTTCTTCCTAGCTTATCTCTGAAACGCTTGTCTCAGAGAGATGTCTGTCTTTGAATTTATAGTGGCGGACATCTCATCGTCTGGTGGTGGTAGCAGGAAGCAAACGATGTTTCACAGCTACCAGCAAGACCAGTTACCGAAGAGCAATAGCATGAGCTCGCTAACGGCTCTGACCAATGTTATGCCTAAAATGAGATCGCCGAAGTGTCGGCCCGTGCCCAAGATTTCCTTAAAGAGCTTGCATAAGTCCTCCCCGCAGTCTAATGTACAGATGACGGAGAAGAGTCTCAAGGTATGGGTCTTAGACGACAAGCGATAACCGACTCTCAAAGTTTCACGTTGTCGTAATAATTAACGACCCATGGCGCGCTAATTATTCGCCGTATCGATATATCTCATATCTTTACGACGGATTGATATTTAAGGAACTATTTATGATTACAGTTTTATGTTATATCAGCGTTTTTAAATATACTTCTCAAATCGACAAACTTTTTATGTCTCACTCGTCCACAGACTGTTTTATTACATAATAAACGCTTGATCTAAAAATAATGAAATTTTAAGATACATTCGTTTATAATTTATTAAATTGAATTTTCTAGTAATCTTTTCATTGTTTTAAAATTTATTGTATTAAATAAAATAAATGTTTTTTTTTAATTACATGATACAATGATGATAATTTAGAACCGGTGAGATTAGATCTTATTTAATGATCAAAAAAATTAATCTAATCACGTAAATATTAATTTATTTATAAATTTTCGAAAAATTTTTTATAAACAGCTTATTATCTTTCCATATTGTCACATCCAAAAATTACAGTATAAAAAATGCTAATTGTCTTTCAACAAATTTCATCAACAGATTTTTTAAATATTTATACATGCTTATAATAATTTACGTACTACCTTTTCTAAATTATAAATTTGCGCAGAAACTGATAATCTTAGTGATTTACAATAAAACAGATATCAGTTGCAATATTAGGTATTATACGAATTTTAATAAGTATTAATTATTAAGTTGCATTGAAACGTAAAAAATATATATTTGTTTTAACAAATATTCATTGAAATAATAAAGATTTATAAATTCACTATTATTTAGTTATATGATTAACTGAGGCTTATATATTTTAGATAAATTTTAAAATCTAATATTAAATTTTGTTACATTAAAATTTATAATACTTGCAGGTGTATTCAGGATCTACCGATACAATCCAAGAATCCAGCAACCCAACAAAGAAGATTCAAGTTAACACTAATTTAGATGATGAATTAGGAAACATACTGGATATTCCTATCATCATTGCCAAAGACGGCGAAAATTTAAACAATCTTGAACGATTGTCGCCTCTGCCACAAACGCCGATTACTCTACACTCCGATGATAAAAGTCTTCCAATTGTGAATGCCGTCGGAAATAAAGTAGTTTTTATAAACAACAAGAATATTGCGACTAGTGAGTTTCAACAAAGAGTACAAACTCAAGGATTAAATCGAACAATAACGGCACGATCGCAGAATTCAATTACTCTGAGCCGAAATGGATCTGCAACAGCTGCACAGCCAACGATTAAGTACACCAAAATTATATTAACGAAGAGAACTGATCAAGAGGATAAAAATAATCCGGTTATTTTAACAAAAACAAATAGAAGAGCTAATAAACTTCTAGTTGTGGATTCTAATGGCGAAGTTATAAAATATACTCAGGGAACTGCAAGAATTCCTGCTAACTATCTTGAACAGCTTCAAAATTCTTCAATAAATGATAAATCAAGCCTTGTAAATACACAATGTGATTCTAAAATCACAAATGTAAAACAATCTTTTATTGAAGTAAATATGGAAAATAATGAAAAAACTTAGTTCCTCGTGAAGCTTCTATCTTTAAAAAATTAAATGAAAATAATTTTTTTTCTAATCACGAGATTGAATTTTCAGTTAAATATACACCATTTTCTTAAATGGTTATTAAAATTCGAATGAAATAGAACTTTTTGTAAACATAATTGTGTAAATACAAAAAATTGTGTTCACTTTGATTAATTTTCAAAGACTGAATAATTTAATTAGTCAAACATAGCGTACTGTCCATTTCATTAATTATAAATATTTTTCATGTTTCTTATAATACAACTTATTTACAATAACTATTCTCATTAACTATAAAATATTTATATATTTATTTAAAGAAAATATGTGAATTTGCTAGTAAAATATGTAACATTTATTTTTCAATTATTCAAACAGTATATAAAATTTTACAACAAAATTTTTATTATAAAAATACTCTCAAATAGTTTAATTTTTTGAGTTTGTAAATAGAAAAGAATAGAAAAATTGTAAATCAATCGCACAGTATATTATTTGTGAGGATGCATTTGATTTATATACACTTGTTGTAAAGTTGCTGCCTTAAAATGTAAACTCAATGTACAGTTTTTTATACAAAGCGTTGCCGATTTTCTCATAAATTATTGGTATTGAATTATTATTTTTTTTTTAATTGTTAAATATTATGTTAAATAAAAACGAATATTCTTGAATGTATTTATGATTTCATTTCATTAAAATATTAAATATATAATTAAAAATCAAACTTTTAGTCCCTTTTTAGAATTTCATTAAGATGTATATAATTTTTTTAATATTACATATAAATTAAATAACAATTTTCTTATTCAGTATAGTTTGCATTCAATTTTTCTTGAAATCGTTTGAAATTATAAAATTTTTCATAGAGATTTATCAATATTTTTATTCAATATTTAAATATGTATTTCCACTTTCTGATGTAAACATTACATATACTTTTCTGCTTAATTCTGGTCCAATTTTTCTCGCAGAATTCATTGATTTTGCTGCTCTTCTGACCTATTGCAAAAAAAATTAAAAATACAATTTTCAAAGTTTGACAATAAAAGTACTAGTATATTAAATAGCAATAATATATAGACTAAATTTTAATCAAAAACATACTACAATTAATTATTTCACTTACCGGAATGTCTTTTAACAGCATTTCTCCTTCAGTCGGACTACAATTAGCATAAGCCTAAAAAATTTATTTAATTAATTCTAGTAAATTAGAAGTAATATTAATAATATAATTAAATAGGCTTACTTCCATTAATTGTAATGGACTACCATACACTAATGAAATAGCTTCAGCCATTTCTAAACTCATAAGAGCAAATTGACAAAGTTGTTGCTGCCATAATCTCTTTAGACCATTCCCATCCTTATCAACTTTAACAGTATCTCTATTATCACAGTTAATATACCAATCAAACTCAGTGAGTCCTTGATGCCTTTCCACTTTTGATGGCAGTAGAGCTAATGATTTTGTGAATTGACGAATTAATAAAATCATATCATTTGCACTTTCTATTAATCTAGAACTAATATTGTACATTATTTGAATTTCAGTTAAACATTCGTCGAATTCTTTTTTTGATATTTTTGGAAAATCAGAAAATTTTTTATTGACTTTAGTTTTAGGCTTCTTACAGTTTTCATAGTCTGAAAATTTTAATATAATAAATTTATTATTAATGCGTAAATTGTCTGTTATAAAAGAAGTTTTAAATTATTCAAATTACTGGCATTTTGTTGTTGATTTTTTTTGTTTTGTTTCAAATATTTAAAATAATCTTCTATTTTATATACAACTAGAGTTATTCTATTATCAGGCATTAATTTTTTAATATCACAAAAGAAAAAAGTTAATGTATTAGTTGAAATATAATTAACTATTTCTTGACAATTTAAAATAATTATCACATTTTTCTCATTTACAAGTTTTGTATTTACACATACTTCATGTTTTTCATTAAGATAGTTTTCCTCTACTTTTCTATTCCAAGTTATACTTTTAGATATTAATTGTGATTGTATTTTAAACTTTATGTTATATTCTTGAGCAACTTTTAAAAATTCAATTAGAAAATCAGAATTTTGTAACTCTTCATCAAAAATAACTTCCATTAATTGCATGCAATATTCAGGATTATTACGCAAACGATTTTTAGATTGCAGTTGTTTCATTGCTTTTTGTCTTGCTTGTTCCTCTTGTTTTTTAATTTTATTTTGTTGACGTTCTTCTTGCCGTTTTTTTTTCTCTTCATCCACTGTCTTTTTTGTTTGAATACCATTTTTTTTATTCAAATCTAAATGTCAGTATTTTCAAATAAAAAAATTAATCACTTTTTAAATAAATTATTTCATAAAAATTAAATTGTTTTAAGATTGTCTTTAAGATATAAGATTTTATGAAATAAATATAAATTTCTTATTATATTTATATATTTATATATATATATGAATTTATTTATTGTTATTTAATGCTTTATTCATTGTACATAAAGTTAAATTATTTTACCTTTTTTTATACTTTTTTTATCTTTAATTAATAAATCTTCATAATTATCAAACAAATCACTGTTAAACTGATACTGTATCCTTGGATTTATAGTATGATGATAAATAGATATATTTTGTGATTCATAGTCAGAATCATTTTCAGATTCATCAGTCTTTAAATTATTTTCTGAGTTTCCTTTGCTATTAATTTCATTAAAATTTATTTCAGGAAATTCAAAATTACTAGAGTCACTTTCTAAATCTTGCAATTTAAAATCATCTTTTATTTTTCTTTTGGATTTTATTTGTTTGTTGTCATCTAAATCACATGAAATATTATTTAGCAAGATTACATCTTCATTCTTATCAGCGTCAAAATTTATTTCAGGAAATTCTAAATTGCTAGCATCACTATTAAAATCTTGTAATTTAAAATTATCATTTACTGTTTTTTTAGATTTTCTTTTTTTATTGCCATCCAAATCATATGAATCATTACTATGTGACAGATCATCAATTTTTGTAATATTAAAATTTATTTCTGGAAATTCAGAAATACTAAATTCTGGTTCTTTGCAATGATCATTAATTTTTTCTTTAGTTTCTGTCTGTTCATTGTCATCTGAATTACAAGAAGTATCACTAAGTAAAATAACACTGTCCATTTTTGTAATTTTAAATATCAAAATAAAACTTTTATAAAAAATTTTTTAACAGTAATTTTATATTTGTACATGTAGATCAATTTTATGTAAAAATCATAATTTTAAATATAGCTTATTTAATTACATTTTAATGTAATAAGGATCAAAATAAATATAGTAATTAATAAATTAAAAACTTCAAAACTCATTTTGTTCAATTATTATTTTTATTAGAATGATTAAAAATCTTTTAACAATATTAAATATATTATATAATTAAATTCAGTTACAAAATTGAAAAATATAAGATGATTTATTCTTGAAAATATTAAAGAAAAATTATTTTTGATTTTATTAAAATTTAATAATTTATTATCTTGTTATAATATAACCTGAAGGTTATAAATCTATAAAAAGTTTTTCTTGTCAATAAATTTATATTTATTTCACTTGCGGCTATAATATTTACTACAATTTTATAATTTACAAAAGCTCCCAATTCACGAAATTATAATATTAATCTTTATTTTATTATTTTTCCTAGCTTTAATATAAACTGATGTAAAAGTACTTTCAACGAATATATTTAAAATATATACGCTTGTATAACCTTGTATAACATAATAAGCCCGCCTCTGCAGCCCTTCTCGCGTCTACGCATGCGCAAAACATGCGTATCATAACAATTTAAATTTAATTTTTTTTTTTTTTTAATAATTACTTTACAAATTTACAAGAAAATTATAAATGCTAATTGCGCGTAAAAAATCATATTATAAATCGTTAAATTAAAAGTTTACTATTACTATTTAAATATGAAATCTGAAAGTTAAAATTATCCATCAGTACTTGCATTGTTTATTTAATTTTATAAAAAATAATAATGCGCTAACATTTAGATTGTGCTATTGTAATTGAATTTTTAAGCGCAATCGATCTGTTAATAACTTACACGTTTGATTATATTATATAGATGGCAACTTCCATCCGTCGAATTTTTATCAAACAGGGAATCTCCTAATAGCAACGGTTTAGTTCCCTCCTCATACATATAAGTTCATCGAGTTATATCGCTGTGCTTAGTGTCGCGTAAGTTTGTATCGTATCTCATCTCCTTTTTTTAGCTTTTTTTCTCATTAACCCCCCTCACCTCTTTCAAAACTTATTCTACATCTTTCCACACGCGGCGGGTGGCACAACGACAACGACGTTTTCTGTTGTACTTCAGTCGTATCGCGTTGCTAAGTACAAAGGTTAATAAAAGCTATAGAGAGACAAGTTTCCCCAGGAGACAATGGCGAAGAAGACGTACGACCTGCTTTTCAAATTGCTGTTGATTGGTGATAGTGGCGTTGGAAAAACTTGCATACTTTTTCGCTTTTCCGATGATGCATTCTCCACGACGTTTATTTCTACCATAGGTAAGCATAACAAGGATAAAAAAATTAAAAGAAAAGCAGAGATTGATAAGCCATTGTATGAAATACATATATATAAGGCTCTCTAGTGCGGTGTGCATTTATTTTTAAACTCTGCATTAGTCATGCGTCAGCTCACCGGCTAGTTCTTATTCTTTTCAATCTTGTCTCCTTCGCTTCGGAGTTTTTAAATTTTGCTTCTCAAGAGGAATTAGCAATTTATGTAAAATTAAATCGACACGCATCATAGCGGCTTATAATTCTGCTCTTCTTTTTGTTTAAATATTTTTAGGTTATCGAAGCCCTATTATTTATATTGCTTTATGTTTAGAGTTCTGAAATTTTTTACTCCAAAGTTAAAGTATTATTTCATTTTCATTCTAAATATTTTTATTATTTTTATCGACTTATAAATCAATAAAAAATTTCTACAAAAAACTTAATTTTCAATAAATAAATTTTTTAAAGTTAAAATTTATTAAAATTTTTAAAATATTTTCAATAATTTTTTTTAGGTATAGACTTCAAAATCAAAACTGTTGAATTAAGAGGAAAGAAAATTAAATTGCAAATCTGGTAAGTTTTAATTAGCTGATGTACAATTAATTAGCATTCAAAGACCATTAATCGTAGTAATTGTTATATATATATATATACACATACTTTTTTTTTAGGGATACGGCAGGACAGGAAAGATTTCACACTATTACAACATCATATTATAGAGGTGCAATGGGTATAATGTTAGTATATGATATAACAAATGAAAAAACCTTTGAAAATATAGTCAACTGGTTAAGAAATATAGATGAGGTATAATAAAATTTATTATACTTGTTGATTTACTAAGTTTGAAAAATAAAAACATGCAGTAAAGTTTTTATCTTCTAATTACAGCATGCAAATGAAAATGTAGAAAAAATGATTTTGGGAAATAAAAGTGATGTGGAAGATAAACGTGAAGTTAGTACTGAAAGAGGTGAAGCAGTAAGTATCACATGAATTTTTATTAAAATAATTTTTTTTTATCATTAAAATCTAAATGTATATTAATGAATATTGAAAAAAAAGTTGTAAATAAACTTAAAATTGATAAATTTAGGTTTTGCTAAATAATTTAGTATTTTAAATTTAATATATGTCAATTTATACAAAATTTATTGACATTTTTAAAAGCAAAATAGTATCAAATTTTTAAGAGCTTTTATTCTTTTTAGAATAAAATTTATTATTGAAAAAAGAACATTCAAAATGAGTCAACAAGTTTTTGTTTTCCACTCATTAAATTTCCGAATTTATCTCTCACGTTTCTGATAATAACGAGAATCTTCTTTTTTTTTACTCTCAATAGATAGCACGAGAGCATGGTATCAGATTTATGGAGACATCAGCGAAGGCGAACATCAACATTGATCGCGCTTTTCGAGAGCTTGCGGAGGCGATCCTAGATAAGACTCACGGTAAAGAGCCACAGGACGCGCCGGATCGTGTGACCGTTGACCGGAGAGTTGAACGAACCTCTAGCCGGTGCTGTTGAATTGTCACAATATGATTATCTGTCTTCTTTTTTGTGAAAAGCACGTAAACGCCACATACGAACAGACAAAACTCCTATTCACGCATCTCTTCTTTCATTATCTTAACATTTTCTGTATTGCGCTCTGATCTAAAATCTCGGGGAAAAAAGGTTGTTTTGTTCAAACATTGATTAAATAAATTCAGTGGTAACAGCATGAATCAATTCTATCGAGAAATGAATTGATTCTGCATAATTATATGCAGCTAATTGTACATTAATTTTATACTCAATTGACTAATGTTGTATTCATCTTTACATACAGTAATATTTTGTGTCATTGTTTTTATTCTTTTAATGTAACTTAAAACTTGCTGTTCTTGCACTGGGTATATTTAATTAATTAAAATTAAATAACCTAAAATTATGTTCATAGGCTTTGTCAAAGTATTAAATTTTATAATGAGTTTCTTGACGTTTCTATTCTTTTAACCTGTTGTCTGTAAACATATTTTCTATATTTATTATATCCTGAACTATCGAGTCTATTATACATAATGTTGATAATTCGATACATCAATCACATCAACGAATATGTATTCCGTATCATTTTTTCCCGGGATTATATTGTAATCCAACGTGATTTTAGCTTTAGTGAATATGTAATTGCACGATGTAATTGCTTATTGTACATTATTGTAACTGTCTACTCGAACAAACGCAAATGAATCGAAAGATTATATACATTTTTTTCATACTAAAGAGTCTGTAAAATAACGGCGTCAGACAGTTTTTGAACGAATAATGAAACATGATTTTCTTTTCTCCTCATATCTTTACAAGGAGTAACGATTTTATAACGGGTGATCACATAGCAATTGTGTAGTCGTGTTTTTCTACTACTTGACAAGACTGTTGTCAATAAGAAAACTTGATTACATTGCGTTTTCTGTGATGTTTTTTTGTGAAAAATTGCGGTCACTGTCATTTAACTTAAACTCTATTTAATTTTTAATAAAAGTATCTGTTTAGCAATTCTGTTTGTGTACATATATAATGTACATGCAAAATGAGTATCAAAAATAATCGAATATTATACAGTTATTTATTTAAATCAAATAAATAATTAATATTTTTTTAACAATTTCAGGAAAAGTTTTTTCAAAAATCATGTTACTGCCGTGATGAGAAACATAACTTTTTTAAGCTAAAATAACAACTTTTATGATGGAATCGCAAATAACCATCTTTTATAAATTAATAAAAAATTAATGCAAGAGGGGTAAAAGCATTAAACATATTACACAAACGTTTTTTACGCTTATGATTATTAAAATATACACAAAAAAGAAAGTATAAAATAAGATGGTGCAAATTAAATAAATTCGCAAAAATTTCATTTTATTTAATAAAGGCTTTTTATTATTGAAAAGTAACGATAAATAGTCTTCATCTATACACCAACTTTTACAACAAATCGCTCGCTTTTTAAACGCGTTAAAGCGTACCTGTATAATTTATTTATTTACTTATTTATTCATAAAATTTGTCTTATATATATCTATAATATATATATATATATATATATTTTTACATGATACAGTACGCGATACGAGGCAATAAAAATCGTTGGTGCGAACACTCAATTGTTGACAATGGTGAAGCTTAAATCTTTTTATGTAATTATTATTTATATTGTATTTTGTATTATTAACTTGTTGCAATCCCTCAACGCAATCGATAAGATGCGATCCTTCATCGCTGGAAGGACGGATCGATTAATAAATATTTTTTTAAAATTGAGCCATCGCTCGCGCCTGTTTTTCAACGTGCATAATAAAGTAAAATTTCAGAAGTTTGTCGATTTGTTATTTTCTTTTAAATACTGGTACTTTATATTCACCACCATTTCTTTATTTTTATGCAGCCCCTTTTTTACTGTGAAATTTAATTTCTCTTATTTATTTATGCTAAAGTATTTTAATTATAACAATAATTAAAAAAAAATAAATAAATTCGCTTTTGCTACTTTAATATGAATATGTATTATAATTTACTATTGTACTTTGGAAAAATATATTAATGAAGCATAAATAAATAATATGTTATTCAAAACAGTAAAAGGTAACCACATTTATTTTATTTTAACATTATTAAGTATAAATAAAAATGTTATCAGGTTAAAAAACTAAATCATACTTTAATTTTAAAATAAATACAGCTACTACTTACAATTTAATAATAATCACAATAAATTTGGTATTAAAAAAATTACACAATTTTTAATATTTCTGTTTCTTTAATAAAATAATTATTAAATCGTGTCAAATATGAAAAAAAATAAATACTTATATGTTTACGCCAAAACATGTTTGATAGTCACATAGAGCATATAAACGTGTCTGAAATCGTTGAATATACAATATACAATAGTTAACATATGTGAATAAAATACTACACATTTCATATAAATATACTACAAGGTGTGTATATATATTATTCAATATTAATATGCAATAGTTATGAAATATTATTATATATTAATGCATCTAGTAAGAAATTATGGTAAACAAGGAGAGTAAATAAAAATGTATAATAGTAGGAACACTAATAATTACGATTTCTTTTTTTCTTTTCCAAGAGCAATAGCCACGCACATAACATTCATTAAAGTGAATATCATTTAATTTTTAAATTTTTTAATACGAAAAAGTAGTACATAAAGCTAAGTTTTAGTAGACAAAAGCGACCTATGTAGTCAGACAGTATTTTTTTATGTAGGCACAACAAATATATTTTTTTAAATCATTTTGTAAATTATTATCAGTTCAGTTTGCAATTGGCAATTCACTTTCAGAATATTTCTGTGCTATTATTGATTATTAAATGGTTATTAAATAATCAATTAAATAAATATTTTAATGATTTTATATTTTATAAAAATTGCAATTGCTTAATTTGCATCTTTATCGATGTATTTTATATTTATATTAATTGTTGCGTAAAAAAATTGTTTTTACATTATCATGTATAAAGTATGATCAAAAAGTAACAAAATTCTTAAAATTTTGAAACCATAATCTTAGCGAAATATAATATTATTGTGATCTCTTCTCTAGAAATTCTCCCCATATAGAAGGTATAGATAAAATGTAGGTAAAATTGCAGGTTAAGCGCTATTATAAAGGGAATAGGATAAATATTGATGATTCAATTAATACATTTCAAAAAATTTCATTATTTTTGTTACTTTTTGATAATATATCTGAAATGAATTTAAAAATGACAAACTTGACTGATTTCGATATATCTTCTTTTAAATGTTTTAAAATTTAATTAAATTATTATACATTAGAATATTTATAGTATAACTTTACATAAACATATTTCAGTAAAATACTGTTTAAAGTAATATAAAGTTGATTTGGAATTTCATTGAAACATTTAACTTTATCTTAATTAAAATACAAAACTGGAAATGATTTTGACAATGAATATACTGAAATTAAACAATATTTTTAACGTGATTCTGTAGTTAAATATGAAGCAATACTTTTAATATAATATTTTTATCACTTTCATGTAGTTTTCATAACCTTTTTACAGATAAATTATTCAAAAAATAAGAATATTTTTTGTTTAACAAAAGACAAAATATAATTATTTTAAAGAAATTAATCATCCTAATATAAAAGCATGTGTGATTTGAAATAAATATAGATTATAAATAACTAAAAAAATGTAATATTTTTGAAATTACTATAAAATGGTAATAATTGTCACTTTGTATTATTTTATAAAAAATTATAAAAGCTTAGATAAAGGATCATTTTAATTTTTGGAAATTTAGAATTTTTAACATAAAGACACCCTTTAAACTTCATTTAAAAAATGATTAATCAAGGTATTTAACTGCAAGAAATAAGAATTTTCTACATGAATTGTCCAACCTCTTTCTTTACAATCTTAACTTATTATTCTTCACATATATTATGTATGTTTAATCTCGAGAGGAAGCACTGATAATGCTTAGTATGTAAATGAAGATGTTGATGATATCAAGATACAAATTAAGAGAAGCGAATATATATTCTTCAGGAGATAACGAATACTTGTGTTTTCCACCCATCATCAATTGCGTATCATATATCAAGTAAAATGAAAACAAAAGTGCTCCAAAAGAACTGTAAACTATGTCTACAGTTTTACCATGGTAGAAAATTCTGATCAAGCCAAATATCATGAGAACTATAACAGCAATGAAAAGATATGTTCCCATGCCAGTAAAATCAAATTTCGTTTGAAATGCAAACAATGTAAGAGCAAAGCAAATTACAACAGTAATTCCTACTGCCATTAAAACCTGCAACATAAATAAATATAAAAATATAAAATCACTGCAATTTCACCTGACAAATAATTGCTCAGATTCATAAATTACATTGAAATATGCTTTACATGTAAAAATAGCCTATTTTATTTATTATATTTTATATTAATTAATGAATAATTTTATTTAATTATCCATTAAATAAATAATTCTTAAATATGTCTGTCACAATAGTAAAAATTTGAAAAATTGAATATTTAATAAAAATGTACAGAAATATATATCTAATATTATCATTTATTACATAACTTTTTTAAAAAATGACTTTATTTTTATTTGTTTCAAATCTTATAGTTATGTAAAATATAGAACGAAAGAAAAAAATCTATTTTTTTACTTTCAATTATTATTCAAGTAAATATTTTTTTTGCAGCTTGTTAATTGAAGAATAATAAAATATAACTTACATATTGTTCATCATGAAGACTAGAAACAAAACCCAGCAAGACTGCTTCAGATAGTGTGAAGCCAAATAAGAAAATAAAGTTTGTCGGAGCCTTACGACGAACATCTGTACAACAGGCCATGGCAATGAGTAAAACAAAGGTAATCACCATGCATGCATACATAATTGGCATATTGTTCCGAGCAAATACTTTTGCATTGTGATTAAAAGAAAATATAGCGATAATTCCAAAAGTCACAAGCAACTGCAGCATCAAAATTGAATAAACTTTCCTGAAAATAATAAAATAATTAAATTAATTTAAATTTCATGTTAGAAATTTTAACTTATTATTTATTTTTTTTTAAGTTGAATAATCTTTATGATTTCTAATGCATTTAATATATTCAACATTTAATATATTTTAGTGTCCATAAATTTATATACTTTTATTTTATATTATATTGAAAGCATCAAAAGTTATTATAGAATAATGTACAAATTTATTTTTAAAATATTTTTTTAAATATTCACCTTACGAAACCTTGCCGTATCGATTTCTCCCCAAATTGAAAGCCCTTAACGCTATCATCCCTGTAATCATCGTCATAATTTGCACCGTACATGCCTGGTTGCGGTGTGTGACCAAATGCAGAAGCAGCTGGTGGTGGCACGAATCCTGGAGCTGCGAAACATTAAAAACTGACAATTTAAAATTTGGACAACAAAAATTAAGTTGCAGAAATAATCAAACCACAGCATTTTTTTTACCATTTTAAATTAAATTTAGTTCAATAATTTTTATCACCAATCACATGCAATTAAATTTTTAGTTAATACATAAAATATATTTCATTATTATCATGAAGTAAATATATGTATAAATTAATTTAAAATACCTGGTGGAGCACCTGAATAAGGAGGTGGTTGAAAACCTGGATAACCTTCTTGTGGAGGTGGGGGATAGCCTGGATTTCCTCCTGGATAGCCTGTGTTTCCTCCTGGATAGCCTGGATTTCCTCCTGGATAGCCTGGATTTCCTCCCGGATAACCTGGATAACCTGAAAATAGAAATATAAATGAATTTTCATCAATGGTCAAATAAAAATGATTGGGTTCGTGTATTAATTTTTAATTTAAATTTATTTGTTTTCATATGTAGCAACAATATAAAACTTTTAGTTTGCTTCAAAATTAATAATAATAAATACTACTTTAAACTATTTTTCTATGCAAATATCCAAGAAATATGTAAGATGGAAACCTTGTTGGCCAGGATAGTAACCACCACCAGGATAGTTTTGCGTAGTTGACATCTTTTCTAGCTGAAAAAGAACTTAACATTAGCACAGAAGTACAAATACGCTCAACTGCACTTTAAGAGTGATAAATTGGTTGGGCTGAGCAAATTAAAATCATATAATACAAAATTATATGAAAATCATTGTCGTTAAAAAAAAAAAATAATATTTAAAAGACATCATGCATTCAAGTTATTAAAAAATAAATAAAAGAAAATGAAAGTATTTTGTATTGTTGAAAATAAAATTTATTTTGAATGTATATAAAAGATTAATGTAGATTAATAAGCAATGATTAAAGTCACTAAAATATTTTAATCAAAATTTTATTTCAATATAAATTACTGTTTTCTAATAATTTACTTTCATAAACTTTAGTACTGTTTTCTAACTTATAAGTGATCTTTCTAATATTTTGAAAATAACAAATGAAATAGAATTTTATGAGTCATGAATTTGTCATTTCCAAATTGATTATGAAATTTAAAAATTGTATCGCGATGCATAGTGTAAAATATTGTTATACAATATTGTGTAAAAACATTTTAAATTCTAAAAAATGCTCAGCCCTTAAATTATAAAATTCATTTATTAAAATGATTTAGTATTGTGCAGTGACTGAGCGTTCAAGTGCTGCTGTGAATTTAATTTAAAAAGTAATGGTGAGAATTTTTTTTTTTTTTTTTTTTTTACAAAACACTAATACTATAATTAATAGTGCGCACTTTTCACCAATCGCTTAAGTTATTTAAATTATTTATAACGAACGTGACAATTTTAAAACTTTAAACAGTTTTAAAAATATATTACGCATTATTTTAAAAGATATACGCTATGTGGTAATTATATATATATATATATATATATATATATTTATAAATGAGTCATTAACTTATCAAAATGATGTTACAGGTTTTAAATTTTAATAGGTTTTCTTTATTATATTTAACATACATTGTTTTATTTTTAGTACGTATGCAAATTATATTATACATTTTTAGTTATCTTTATTTTAATTCTTATTTATATATATTTAATCATACAGATCTTCAAAAGTATATTATATATGTACACTTACAATGAACTTTTAATACCAGTGATTGTCATTGAATTTACATAGCTTTAAATTAAAATGAAAATTGAAAATATATGATAAATGTAATTAGCTTGCAAATAATTGGCAATAATTTATATAAAAAAGATAAAGCATTCGAATATTCTAATTTCAAGTTTTATACTCTTTCAAATCGCAGACATAGCGAGATATTTTTACGAGGTTATTATTAATATTAAAATAAATTAAATTTAACGCAATTAAAAAAATTATGTTTTCAAGCATTTTCGCAATTGGAACACTTGCTTAAAGGTTTGAGCATAAATCAAGTATATACATGCAAAGTTCTCAGGATATTTGTAAATTTTATAATTAACTAACGAGGAAAGAGGAGTTCTATCGAGCGTTATACTCTAATAAGCTTATTATGACGCATTGAATACCAATATTTAAAGACATAATATACGTAGATATACTTTTATTCGAGATAAAATAAAAATATCAACGAACCTTATCAATTTATTTATTCTTGATACTTTCTAGAAATACCTCGGCTGCATTTATTTTCTTTGTAATATATGTACACGAAAAACTTAACGTTCCTATCATTTTATATTTTTACAAATTTTTCAAAGTGTCAAATTAGCTTAATCTGGGTTAAAAAAAGAGAGAGAGATTTAAAACATTTTGTGATTTTAAAAAAATGAGTAATTCGAGCTACGTATTGCCATGTACAACATCGATTAAGTGTGATATTGGAATAGACGCGTTTCAAAATTTTACGCGTCATTAAATATTAATTGAAAATTTATAAAATTTAATTCTATGAAAGAAATAGTTTTATAATTTATAAAATTTATCCTTTAAAAGAAAAAGCTTTAAAAGACTGATTCAAATTCATTATCAGAATAAAACTTGTCGATGGTATCGTCGTTTTAAACGTTATCAGAATACATCGTTCAAACAACCAAAAAACGACCTGTCGCGATGCACAATTCGTAGTTAATTAACCGTTTGAGTCCCAAGCAGCGCGATCGCGCTGTTGAGATTTTATGTCGAGAAAACCCAGCACATTTCTAACATTGTGGACAACTGACGATGCGTTACCGATTGTCCAAGTCAGAAATGCGCGCGATTTATTGAAGCAAGTGCATCACACAGCTCCTTTTAATGTTAATAGTATATTTTGCAATAGCTACATATAGTAGAATAATACTATAATAATGCAATAATACATTACAAAATAAAAAGTACTCATTTAGAGAAAGCGCGATTGGGCTGTTTGGGATTCTTTGACAGTGTTTTTACAATACACCCTGGGACTCAAACGGTTAATACATCATAACGAACCGCGCGATGAAACTGTAACTACAGAAAAATACCTTTTAAGTGTTCCAAAGAATATGATAACGGTGCTTTATAAATTACTCATATTCATTGCCTTGAAATGTGAATAAATTTTAATAATAAAGAAAATACAATTAAAAAAAAGACTGATATTTATTTTATAACGATTGGTACACAAAAGTATTCGTTATTTAATTTTATTAGTGTACATACATACTATTTTTGATTTGTTAAACACCTTTTTTTATTTCCTATGGGATCTATTTTAATTTTCAACAATATCTATAAGTAAACTCGCAATAGTCGTTATTTTTATAACATTTGTCGTAAGATAAGAAATCTTTCTCATCTTCCTCGCAATTTCATCAATTTTTTACATTTTGTATTGTGTATTTTTTCTCAAAAATTTTTCATTTTATTCTTTCGCATTGTTACAACTGGTGTCGATTATAATTTTTTTGTTTTACCGAACGTTTTCAATGTCGTGTATTTTAAAACTTTAATAATTAATGTAAATAATTGAAACATGATTAATCTCGCACATATTATATAATATATGAGTTTGATTGATTGAAAAAAATGTTTTACAATACCGAGTTATATAAAATATTTATATTATATAATTTTTAAAAAATGTAAAATTTAACATAAGAATCTATTTTTATGGTTAATATGACCTTGTAATTTTATTGAGGCCTAATCGATGAATTTTGTTGTCAACTTTAACGTAAAGAAAATTTACACTTATTTCACATTAAACACGAAAAAATTCCATAAATATGCAGATGCGTTATATTTTCTTTACATGCATGCATCGACAAAACGAAGGTTTAAAAAAATGGAGCTCCCCTTAATTGTAGCGTATTTTTTACGTATGAAAATGGGCGAATATCTAAAGTTACTTCTGCATATTTACAAAGAATTATCAACAATTTTAGCGAAAAGTTTTTAAAAATTAATTTTAAAAAATTATGTTTGATGGCAACATTTTTTTCTTTTTTTAAAGTAACAAAGTCATTAATCTTAAATAGACGCATTTCAGTGTCTGATTATAGATAATTATTTCAATTACAATAGCATGAATATAAAACTTGATGAATTATGTTGGAAATAATGCTTGAATATTATAATTCGGCGCTAATATATTTCGTTACTTGCAACTAAATATTTTTTATATTATTCAAATAATTTGTTGAAATTAACATTATTGTAACTATTTTAAAGTTGAATGTTAATTAATTTTCTTTAAAAATTTAATCTATTTTATTTAAATTTTATTTTTATCGATTCGTTTTAAATGTTAATATTCATCTTTATAAATAATCAGTTTGTTTAACAAATATTTTTAGAACGATTACAAATTAATTAATCTTATCTTTACGTGACGGATTAATACTTGAATAAAAATTAATTACATAAAACTTACGGAAATTATTAGAATACTTTTAAATTGGATTTAACCAGTGTTTTAAAAATACGAAAAAAGGATTAGAAAAGAAAATTAGAATTTGAAAAAAGGATTAGATCGATTTCGTTATGGTTTATTTAAGTAGTCGTATTAGTAACATAATTAAATAGTACATTATTGTTCTTAAATTCTAAGAAAATCTCAAGTTTTGTCAGTTAAAAACAAGAGTTTCTTACGTTGCGTTTGTTTACGTTTGGGAATTCCTTACTGCATTTAACCAATCAAACTACGTTATAATTACTGCAAAAGTATTTTTAAATATTTACGTTATTTTTTTTCTTGGAATTTTAATAATTAAAACATTAGATTCAAAATAAAAAACAATATATATTAACGTTAAAGTTTTTATGTATTATTGGTGCTTTACTAAAAATACTGCTGATAGTAAAAACGTAGTAATTTTTTCGACTCAATTAATTTCAATGTTAAAAATAATAAAATCTGTCAATGCAATAACTCAAGCTTTTAATCCAAAGTTAACGTACTGGCCGAAAAAATTCAAACTAGCGTCATATTACTGCCTTTCTACTTACGCGAGCTGATGAAATCAAGCTCTATACGTGACAATGTAAACACAAACAAAAATCCACACAATGGAATGGATTTTTAGTGGGCAATTTTTTAGTTCTGTCGGCTACTACGCAAATAAGTTACGTTATGTTACATTTTACATGTGCATTGTTTAAAATTCAAGCAAATCGTGTCACGGACGTAGAAATTTCGTGAACCTTCCAGTACTGGAGCAAAAAAAATCGAATTAAGCCTATTATGAATGTCGATGGTTTTTTCAGTATTACCGAATTAAATAATCGATTATTTTACAAGTAAGTTTAAAAATAGTTCTGAAATTGAAGCGTCTTGACAAGCTTGTAAATTTTGAACATAGAGTAAGGCACCGCAACGACAAGATGGAAGTCAAGCTTAGTAATTTTCACGGTATTAATAAAGGAATTAGCGTTAAGAATTCAAAGCGCGAAGATGATAAAAAGCAAAATAATAAAAATGAAGAGACAACTGCAATGGCGATGCGTCATCGAGCACTTTCTAGAAGAAGTGACAATCGATATATGCACATGCATGCGTGCAATGAGTTAAAGCACGTACATACGTTTACACATATGTATACTTGTACAAATACGCGCGCTCGCGCACTATGTCAATGTGCATACATTTGGGTTATTTATTTTTTTTTTTCAGAGATAAAACCTATTTTTACCTGACGCTAATGAACTCTTCGTATTAACGCGCACCTCCTTTCATGAAATTAATTCTTTTATATTGTATAGGCGCACAATAAGGTGTTTTTTATTTGAAATAATGATATCACTGAAAACTTTTTTATCAAGACACTAAAAAATTCGAAATCGTGTTTAACGAACGTTGAACAATTCGTGACTGAAGGTGAGCCTTGCGGTGACGGATATAGACGTGCGGGTATTTTACCCAAGATAACAATTTGACACGTATGCGCAAACTCTTAGACATCGAGGAAATTCGACCAATCAAAATTCATCTTGTACCTCATTCGCTCGCATGGACGTAAGAGACTGCATGCAAGTGCGCGGACGCGGGTAACGATTATGAAGAGAATAAAGCTGTACGTGTATTCCCGAAATATACATAAGATATGTTTATTTTTTTCTGATTATTCTCTTTACAGTTCTAGGTTACTCTAGACGCCTAGGTTCGCTGTCTCTAATCGCGCGACATGTAGATGAACGTGAATTAAAAAGTCACGAATGGTTGTGTGCAAATGGTTGCGTTAATGAGGAACATAAAATTCCGGAGCAAAAGGGTCGATTGTACCTTTAAATTTTAATTTGATCACGTGGCGTTTTTTTTTCGAAATACGATGTTATAAAATTATAACGTTGTAAAAATTTAAAAATTACTGTTTTTTTTTTTATTATACGCGACTTTTTCTGATGAATTTTGTAGTATTAAATGTTTTAAAATATTACTGAAAATTTATTCAACATTTTTATGGGTTTTTTCATTCTAATTATAACAAATTTAAAATACAATATTTATTAAAAACGTGTATACTTTAATTAACAATAGCATCGAAAAAATGTAAAACATCATTCGAGAAATATTATATCATTTCATTATCATACATCGATACACTTTATTAATTAAACAATTCGATATTAATAGGCATGACACAGGTGTGATAATAATTTGATTAATTTGCCGATTTTTTTTCGAATAATTGCATTAATGCTACTTACTGTTTTCTTACTTTAATTTTGATTTGCTTTAAATTTAAATCAATTAAAAATGTTAATTAAAAACATAATTAACGTTAATATATTTATGTGAAATAGTTATCATGAAGATTTAGATGAATAAGTAATATAATAGATATTAAATTTTATATTTCAGAATAAATGTATTAAAAATTATTTCAAGAAAGATAAATAATACTTAATCGAAAAATACTCATTAGTTTATCACACATATAACTGCAAATCAATAAAAATTTTAATACCATATTTTTTTTATGAGCCATTTCTTTCTGATTATAATAATGATTATTGACATACTCTGACTTATACAGACGAAGTTAAAAGGATTCTTTTTTCACGTGGTGAGCGATCTTTTAGAAATTGGAGAAATAGCTGATGTAAACTTGTTCTGTTTCCATTAGTTCTATATTTTTTAAAAGGATTCGAAAAATGTATGTAAGAATTCATAGAATTTAATTAAGCATGTAATAGAAAAGTTTGTTCAGTATGTGTAATTGACGTATTTACTTTAATATGAAAATTTTTACCTTTATCATTAAAAGTAATGTTAGTTTTTTGCAAACAAATAATTTATTTGTTTTAATTTTGAATAAAATAATATTTAAATATGTTCAAATTTTGTTCGTAAATAAATTGAAAATAATAATAATAAAAGAAAAATATAAGTATTTTTTTTTATACACTTTTGATTTATTTTTATATCTATAACCAACATAGAAGTAAATATTTTTTGTGTTAAAAAATGTTTATTTATAATTTATTAAATATAATTTATTATTTTATTTATAAAATTAGTCAAAATAATATATTGTATTTTTCCAATTTAATAATGAGAAATAGTAATCAAAATTTTAATACACAAATATTTATTATACAATTCTCATAGCTAAATAAAACAATACAAATAAATTCATAAAAATTAGTGCATGTTTAAAAAAAATTTAAGTATTTATACATTCATTGTTTTAAATGTCAATTAAAATGAATATATGGATTAATAAAATAGTTTTTCATATTATACAATTGCAATGAATGCTTATAAAATTTATTGAACATACTTTTTTAATGTGTAAGAAGATTAACTCCTTCATTTGATTTGATCTAGTTTGCATTTTTCTCTTTAGTTTAGTAACTGAGTTACTGTTGATGAAAGTTACTGGGATTGAAAAAATTCACTTTTCTTTCTTGCTAATGTATAACAAAAAACACTTCGTCTTTTTTAATTATAATACGTAAATTCAAACGTATTTAGTGAAAATTTCTTCAATCGATATTTCTGTACATTTCAATAATTGTCTCGAGAATTAAGATGAATTTTTATTTGAAATGGTAGACGCTTTCACATTTAATTGTCTTTAAAAGTATTTTATTGCCTCATCAATATTATTTATTCCTTGATGACTTGTCTTTTCCTTTATTAACTATGTCAGAGAGTCGTGATGCTTTTGTAACTGAAAGTGATTTTGAATGTTGAACGTTATCATTTTCTTCCTAAAAAACGTATAAACCAAAACAGGAAAGAGAAAATTATAAAAACTCAAATAAAAGAAGAAATTTTTTAAAATAAATGTATTTAGGCAAAATAAAATAATATGTAAATATAAAAAATTAAAAAAAATATATTTATAATGTTAATTTATTTAAAATAAATATTTGTATGAACCTCATATGTAGGTTTAGGTACAAGTCCCAAACTATCTAACATTCCTGATTTTGTTTCTTCTGCTGGAAATGCTGTACGCTTTTTGCATTTCACCAAATGAGTTGCTAAAATGAGAAATTTTTTACATTAATGTACAATGTAAAACTTATTTTTTACTTCAAATATACATCAACTATCAAATTCTTTTAATCAATTAATTTTTTAACAAATTAATTTAACAATAAATAAAGTATTTACAAATAATTTATTATAAAAAACTGATTTATTTTTTAATAACTTGTATATAATTAATAATAACTTGTAATGAATATTTAATCTTACCTAATTGATTTCCATCCATCGTTGAAAATCCACAGGAACATTGCATTTCTTTTTCAAGAGGTATATTGATAAGTGGTGAAGGTACTATCACACTCGTCATAGGCCTTTCGTTATGTATTTGGCGTTGATGTTCTTTAAAAGCTCGCCAGCAACAAGTAACGTAACGACACTTTTGACATTTAAGTTCACCGCTAGATAAATTATTTCATTATTATGCTTTTTTTTAATAAATTACTTTGGTAATTAAGTTAAATAAGTTAATATGTTATTTATGTCTGTTAAATAAGTTGATAAGTTGAATTTTTTAAAATGTTATTAAAACGAGATCGGCGTAAAATTATTATATTAGAATGAAAAAAAAGTAAATAAATAATTATGAAATGTCAAAGCAAATTGTATATAGAAAAAATTCAAGAAAGTGTTTTTTAATATAAATATTTAAGGTCAATACTTACGGATAGTGATCTCGCATATCTATGTCTTCTTCGCACTCTTGACAGCTGCAAGTCGAAAGTGTGTGAACTTTGATTGGACCGGTCGTCCACCTTTTCAACCTCTCGGTGGGTTTTATTTCGTGTGCGTAATCGTCGAAGATGTAACGTTTTACTGCGTTACGTGATCTCGTCACGGTTATCGAACTGTCACCGGCCGTGTGAGGAATGACTTCTGTAAAAATTAATGTGAAATTTACTTATAAAATGTTAGATAATAAAATAAGCTTTTTAATGGTAAAATTTCTGATAAGTTTACTAGATTTTTTAATTAAAGGTGTTTAAAAATAATACGCTTGAGTAGTTTTAGATGTGACGATAATTTGCGATTAATAATTAGTATGTGCATTGGAATATTGATCCGCTAGAGCTATTTTAACCCAAGTCATTTCTGATTCAATAGACTTTAATTTTATGCAAAAATGTAAAAAAATGATATTGATCATCGCCGTTTCAATACTCATAGTTAAAAAAAACTGCTTTTTTTATAAAATTATTTTTCTTGTATTATATATTATCAATTAATTATTATTTTTTTTTCTTTTAACTTTATAAGGTTTTCTAAAAAGTAATGATTTTAGATTTAAATTAACATTTTATTTTAAGCGATAATAAATTGAAAATAAAATAATAAAAAAAAATGACAACGATAATGAAGTTAAAATTAAAAAATTTCATAGGAAATAAAAAACAAAAAGTTTTGGATTAAATCCAACTGATATTTTGTTGATTATTTTCTTTTTCAACATTTTCTATAATAAAAATAATGACAAACTTACTGGGGCCAATAGTCTGATTATGTAGCTCAACGTGAGCCTTCAGTGCGCTCATTTGATTGAACCAGAGGCAGCATCTCGGACATTTATTCAATTTCTCCTCCCTTCTTACGATGTGACGCTGCATGTGCATAAGGTAAGCGTGAACATTGGCTGAGCTAGGCTGACCGCCGCTTATAAAGTGTATAATCTTCAGGCAATAAGGACACTGTAGACCATCGCTGTTTTCGTGACATTGATAATAGTGATCGATAACGTCCTTGTGACTTGAGGTACGATATCCGCAGCTTTCGCACTTGTAGGGCATTTCCGAGGGATAATGCCTCGATGACAAATGATTTACGAGAAGTGCACTGCTTCCTTTAAAATTAAAATGAAATTTTCAATTTTTAATAAATGTCACGAATTTTGTTTACAAAAATTAACCCAATATACATACCGAACTTTTGTTCACAAATAGCGCACACCAGCATATCGCTGTCGGAGTTTCCAAAATTACTGTGCGCCTCGGTTACGTGTACGTTCATCTGATGCTTCGAGGAAAAGGCCGTGCAGCAATAACGGCAAACAGGCGAGTCCGATTGACCCGGTACCAATGGTGGCACATGACTTATCATGTGTTCCATGATTTCGGTATTCGTGTGCATTATCGTTGTACACAAGAAGCACTGAAATTTAATAAATAAATTAACGATTAATGGTTGATGCTGTTAAGAAATAAATTGTGTATTTTCGAAAAAAAAAGAATGCAGTTTTTTTAGGATATGCCAATTGTATTAATAAAAATTAGATTAATTTTAATAAAGTTTAACAGTTGTTAAAATCATTATTAACTCAATACAACTATTGTGTATAAAATTTTATGTTAACTCGCAAAAACTTGTTAAAATGAAAATAAAACATAAATGTTTGTAAAAATAGATTTCAAAGACATGAAAAAATCAGCAAACTTTTATACGTGGTTAAATCGTCAATTTAATAGCAAAAAATAATTTGCTTACTTTAACAAAGTCATTTTATATCAAGATGGAACTGGACAATATCCTGTGTGTAATAATATAAAAGTCAATGAGCTGTTACACAAGTGACATCAATGATCTGATGCAATCTAGCAATGTAGGTGTATAATAAAATGTATAAAATTCATTTTATTTACAAATAACTCGAATAAAAAAAATGATTTCTCTAAAAAAATATAATAGAAATTTCATAATTTTAAATCAATCAATAGTGAAATTTCTAGAGATCGTGTTTTAAATGACCTAATTTTCGAAACAATTGATCGAGTAAATCAAAATTGCTTACCTTAAAACTAAACGTTATCTTGTTCTCTTTACTGCTTGACGGCGATTTGTCCGGATGCATAGTCGCGTAGTAGAACTCTTGTAGCGGTACCTTATCGTTGCTCGATTCGCGCGAGATCTTGGGCTCGGGTGTAATGGTCCTCTCCGAGGGTTCGGGGCTCATCGTTGAGTAAGGTCTCTTGCGTGCGCTACGCTTCTGCCCGGATAGCGTGCGCTGTTGCGATTCTATCACGGCTGGCTCGATGCCCGATTGAAGGACCGGCTCTTTGGGTATCGAGACCATCGGCGCCAATGGAGGTGGCCCCGTATTGTTCGATGTTCCCGAAGTGGTGTTCGTGCTTGAGTATGACCAATTCTTAAACGGATTTGCGGCTATCATAGCCAAGCGATCCAAAAAGCTGTGCTCTATGTCGTGGAGGTATCGAAAAGTGTAAATTAATTGTTACTGCATGATTTTTATAAATTAAGAAATCTGTTTTTGTACACAGTAATATTAAATAACATTATTTAAAAATATTTTGTTGAAAAATGTATCATTATAGCTAAAAGTATAAAGAAAAATAGTATACAACATACCTGACTCAACTTTAGTTTGTTCAGAAATATGTACTATCATATTTTCAAATGCCCTCAAAGCAGTTGTACCATACATTTCTCTCCACACTAATTCATCCAAAAACTGTTGGATCATCGGCCTACTTAATAAACTTAAAGTATTTTGAAACATTCGAGGCACAATTTTTCTCAAATATTCCATTATATGATAGTTACTACTTAAATTTCTAGGATTTTGATCGCTAAAAGATGATTGTGTCACGTTGTGAAAACCCATTTCATAAAGCGTTCCCTTGTCAACTGTAAAATCTGTTAAAATCTTCGAATCTTTGTGAACCCACTCTATTAAAGGATGTAGAATATTATTAAATCGTCGTTTGTAACATCTGTCGCCGTCTAGAATAGGTTCACAAGCTCGTAACCTTAACTCTAAGGTTTCTGGATCAAGAATACCCAAAACTTCGACCTTTACCTAAAATTTTAGTGAATTTCAATGAATATAAGATATTAAACATAATAAATATGTATAATATCTATCAAGTTAATAATATTACCTGTCGCAGATTTCCATCTTGAGAAGTTGTTCCTAAACTTATAACTCCGACTTGTATCATGGAATTCTTTCCCCCCATTTGTTTGCATTTCTCCCATACCGAAGCAGTACAAATACTTCTTAAGGTCGCGTAAAATGTCTTTACGTAATAATTTGTCACTTTAACCCACGAGATTACATTCTGTACATTTGTTTGGCAAGCCCAATGATAAATAAGTTTAAGAAGGATAGTAGGAGAGTGTGGTGCACCCTGAAATATTGAACCCGAAAATACGGAGACAAAACGATCAGGACAGCACGACGAAACCCAAACATAACCGCCAGAGCATGGAAAAGTACCAGCATCGCTGTACATGCCTAACTTTAGTCTTTGGCCAGAATGTTCGTCACAATACTGTTCTGATCGAACGAGTCCTTGTTGAATTAACCATTCGGTGAATTTCGTCGCTGCGTACATCAATACGCCTTTCACTTTTATATCTGTTATAAAAAAAAAAAAAAAAAAATTATTGCATTATATAATTGAATTAAGCAATGTAATATTAGAAGCAAAATTTATAAATAGTTTATTAAGAAAAGTATAAACAAATACCTAAATCTGCTCTTTCTTTCTGAGCAACTTGTGAGGTATTTTTAGTCTTAAGATTTGCCCTAGCAATTACTACTAATGATGGATAAGTTCGACCACCATTCATTTTATTAAATGTAACTTCTCTTCCATCAGGAAGATTTTTTTTTGATTCCTCAATAATTTCACCAGCTGCAAACATATAAGTTGAATAAATTAGAAATTAAAAATAAAAAACATAATTTCTTTTATATTTTACAAAAATATTTTATATTTTGTCATACCAGCTACTTTATCACCAATTGCAATCCCTCCTACACTTCTGTGTTCTGAAGGCCTAGGCATCATGTGACTTGCTAACTGTTGTTTTGGTAAAGTTTTTATTCTAAGATTTGCAATGCCTTGTGGATTAGATGAAGCTAAAAACGAAATATTTTATTACATTATGAAAAAAATTGATAGTTCAATGAAGTTTTTTTTTAAATTTATTTTAAACAAATAATATCAATACATACTCGATGTAAGAAGATGTGTTCCTGCATTTGGTTTTTGAGTTCGTTTTAGAGGAGGAGGCTGTAAAGTCATTAAAAAAAAAAAAATAAATATTTAATAGGTAACATAGTTTTCGATAATAAAAATTTTTTCATACCTCTTCTATTATATCTGTTTGTTGCAACTGCAAAACTTTTGTTTTTCTACCCGACCTTGTAAGTTTGTACTGAAATCATAAAAGAAAATGTTTAAAAGTTCAGTAAATATTTTTAAAATATTAAATATTGTTGAATTCACCGAAAAATATTTATATATCGGCATGGTTATCTTTTATATATATGACATGTTATAAATGATAATCAGCGTCTGACAACGCACGGCGCTTTTTGTAAATAGTTTAGTTTATTCATAGATGTCAAGGGAAATGCATCTAATTTGTATTTTACGTTTGATTAATAAATTTAGTAATTTATAATAAAATTTATTATAGTTTTATTTAACACTAAACCTACCGGGATCAAAATGACCCATTTTTAGTATATTAAATTTTATGATTTATAACTAAAAATATGCCATTTACTATATTTGGCATATAAATAAATAACAATCGCAATAAATTTACGTATCAATTAAAAAGTAACAAATAAATAAAAATAAGAAAATAAAAAATGAAATTTTTTTAAGCCGGTCATTTGATTTTATATGATAAATGAATATTTTTATTTAATATCAATAGTACTTTTGTACTTTACTAAATAGTAATGTTTATAATAAGAATTTAAAAATTAATGTAATGAAAATAATTACACCGCTATCTATTTGTGACTGTTGAGGAACTGGAGTAATTGGTGCCACAACGGGTGATGCAGTTGTCATAGTGCTCATAGTTGTTGATGTTGTGTTTGTTATATTTGTCATTATAGACACAGGTGAAGCAACTGCAGCTTAAAATTAAACCACAAACAAATAATTATAACAATACGATGAGTAAATAAAAAATTTATAAATCGCATACCTTGTTGTGGTGCAACAGTACCAAGAATAACACCCATGCGTGGATCCATAACAAGTTGAATATTTCCTTGAGGTGTTGTAGCACTATTCAGCATATTCAGTTTGATCGTTTGATTATTGGGATTAGTTGTTTGATTCTAAAATAATTTTAAATAATAAGGATGAAAATTATTTTAGGAATTTTTATCTACCTTAATATTTAGTATATTACTTTTACTCCAATTGTAAGAAAAATAAATAATGTTACTTACGACTCCAATTACTTGAGCTGGAGTATTTGGCTTAACTACAGCTGCTGTTGGTGAGGTACTAGAAGGTCTGAAAGAGTAAAAAATTATTTAATTTTAAATATTATGACATTTACAATTTTAGAATCTTTGATTCATATGCCATTCTAATAATTATTTAACTTACAATTGATACTGATAGCCACTGACTACACCAGCTTGACATATTAAAGTTCCACCATGTTCCTTTACAAGTGACTCCAACATTTTAGAAACCTAAAAGTAAAGTTAAGTTTGTAAATTTAAATTTCAATAATTTTAACTAACATTTACTTTTTGCAACTTAAATATACCTTATCACATTCTTCTTTGAGCTTAATCCTTGCTGCTTTCTGATATGGACTCAAAGGTTCATCCACACATTCCATTTTTAGCGTCATCCCTAATGGCCTCATGTTTCCAATTGGTCTAGCTACTAATTTACCTTTGGTCATTACTATCTAAAAAGAAATTATTTACTTAAATCAAAACATTTAATATTTTCTCAAAATTTTTTATTTAATATAAGATACAAATTATTTTTTGTAAAATAGATAACAATGTTTACAAAGTTAAACAAACTAAAATATTTGAATTTTAGAATACACATGATGTTTAACATTATACAACATTCTTATTGAATTTTCCAATAAATAACTCAATATCTTAAATGAATTTGCGCATAAATAAAAATTTGTTTTGAAGCTTCTCTTTTTTTTTTTAATTTTTTATTATAAATCTACTAAAGTAATTTTTTCTTTTATTGTAATAATGCAATGCATTTGACATTTTCAATTATAATTTATTTGAATATTATATTTTAATTAAATTGTTATATTTCATAAAATATATCACTGGGTTTTTTATAGCCACTGTTTACATAATATTTACATATATAGTAAAAACAAAAATTAAACAAAGTAAAAAGTAAAAAAATAATAAGTTATTTATATTAAATACAGAATTTTGTAATTAATAATATTTGATATTGTTGGCAGTCATGTAAGAGGTGCATTTTGAATACTACAACTTTCAAAATAACAATCATTTTCATATATAATCCACCCCAAAGTACCAAAACAATAGACAGACCGACAATAGACAAGAGTTTTCAGTTCACCTGTTCAACTGTCGCAGCACCTTCCACGATTCCAAAGTGCGGAAGCGGGAAAAGCTGCGAATTCCTTTTCGTTTCCTCGATACCGGCGTGTATACGCGTCCGCTGTTGCGTTACTTCTTCGAGTCCTCGGAATTTAGGAACAGCGGAGCCAAAAATGCGTGTGTTTTGTCGCCGAAAGACGTACCCAAGACCTCAGATTCAAGGTCTAATGTCATCGGCTTCCCTGCGGAAAACCTTAAGGATGGAATTTCTGTAACGCAGGGAAAATACGCGCGAGGATGACAAAACTAACCACAAATCCGGCACATTTTGGAGGACAACTAGGAATGCAGCTATAAGAGTTGTTGCTGCTGATGCTACTGACCTCTTTATTATTTGTTACTACATTTGGTTACTTTTTCTGTTATCGTTTGAGTTTTTGATTTTTAACTTATTCGAAAGGTAGGTTAGGTTCCTATTTTGCTGGTTACCAAGGGGAGTCTGTATATTAGTTAAGTCAATGTGATGGCAGCACAAGTTTTATAAGGGTATAATTATCGCGCTAATTTAAAAATACTGATTAATCAGTATAATTTACGAAGCTAAATTTTATAGATATAATATAATTTTAAGATTAAACATAGTATAAATTGTGATATATATATATATATATATATATATATATATAGCACAACCGTTAGTTACAAAAGTAATTTTATTTTAATCTAAATATTTAACGGAAGATTAAGCTAATTTACAAAAATAGTACTTTGACTAAGCCGTTTTTATAAGTATTAATCGAGATTAGAATTGAATTGCAAAATATAATAATGACTTACTAGCATTAAGTTTATTTATTAATATAGATTTTAATATAGGTATAATGTAGTTTATTTCTTACTTCGTTATATTACTGTTTACTGAAGTACATAATTCATTATCAATAAAGATAATATTAATGCAATTGAAGGTAAAAAAAAGTATATTTGTAGATAAAAAAAAATTGAGCTTGTATTATTTCAATGTCATCCAATTCATTTATTCATGACTGAAGCGTCACGGAAAGTATTTCTTGGAAAGCTATTATTGGTATATAGTAAGTATACTGTTCGTGCTTTGATGCTTAATGTAAATGAGGAATTATTTCATTGATTTACAACACCGTTTTTAAAAATTAAATTAAATTAAATTATTTGCCTTAAATTTTTTTTATTTATTTTTTGTATTAAATAAAATAATTTTTATTTTGAATCAGGTAATCTAAAATTAAGTAATGAAAAAAGAATCTTTCAATTTGTTACCATCAATAATTCGTGAACTAATTTAATGAAGTTAAGTTTACGAAAATTTATATAGAAATACATTTCGATTATAAATCTAAGAAAATTTAATTTTACAGATTATTTATAATATTGCAAATTGCACGAATTCAAACATATAATGATCAATTTTTTAAATTATCATTTAATTATCAATAAACGTAGTTGATCGATTTTTTCATGTTCTTCAAAATATCAATTTAATTTTTATATATATATATAAATAATGTTTTTTATATGTAATATATTTATTTATTTCTAAATATAAGTCAATATAAAAAATGTAATAATTTAAATTTATTTTTATTTATCAAGAAATATATTATGTTAATAGTACAAATTAATGACTTACATTTTTTAAACTAGTTTTAAGGTTTTTTTTTAACGTTTCTTTCATAATTTTTTGGTATACGTTTATTTTCTGCGATAAATTTACAAAGATATGAATTGCTGGGCATAACGACCCATGATGGAAGGAAAATTAAATTTGACATGGTTGCACGTCCAAAAAGCAATTCTAAATTGTTAAAAAAAATGTAAGATTCCGTCTTTTTTTAAGACATTACAAGATATCACTTGAATTGTATATTTTAAAGTTTATCATGTGTAATATATTTTTTTTTTTTAATATACTATCATTGATAAAAATAATGATCTTTATTTTTCATAAAATTATTACTATTTTACTTAGATACAAATTATGCAAGCAGCATCTTGTGCCGCTTATATCACGTATATCCTTTTCCAAAAATCGAATTAAGTAAATTGTACAATATTTGCAAAAGAAATTTCCACAACGTCGAGTTAAAACTCTAAATGACAATATTTATAAATGACATCATTTTTTGATGTCTCTTTATTAATTATAAACAAAAAAAAAAAAAAAAAAAAAAATCGCATCGACTCATATCCTGTATGCACTATAATATATGCAATATAATCTTCTCTCATTTTATATGCAAATAAAATGTGTAAGTGAATCCTCGGTAAAAAAGTTCGTTTTAAGAAGCGTTCTTTTTTCATTATCTTAATGAGTGTTTACAAAAAAATTTCTCATAAAAAATAAAAGTACCGCTCGCGTCTCTCACTTTTCAATCAAACCATCGCATTCTATGTTTAAGAATATGTATTTGCACACCCATACAAAAATACCTAAGT
The DNA here is from genome assembly GCA_949987625.1 of Chalcis sispes. Taxonomy (NCBI): domain Eukaryota; kingdom Metazoa; phylum Arthropoda; class Insecta; order Hymenoptera; family Chalcididae; genus Chalcis; species Chalcis sispes. The sequence continues at coordinate 10,626,242 of OX465099.1, read as the reverse complement.
ACACATTCATATACACAACTATCAAAATAGTCGGTCGATCTGGCGTACGTTTTGGTGCACGTACACAGAGAGTTTATTCGCCACTCTCGACTTCTCGCTTACATACATCGTATACCATATCGGGGTTTGCTGCAATGCGCAAAGCGACGACGCGACGTTTAGTCCCGTTGGATTAGACTTTAATCAAAATAAAAAAAATAAAAAAAAAAAAAAAAAAAATTTAAAAGGGTATTTTATTATTGAAAGTTCTTGGAGGAGTGTGTCAGGGTATTAGGAAAAGTGTTTGCGGTCACATTTTTTTTTGTTGAATTTTGTTTAAACAAAGAATGAATTAATGAAAAATTGTTTTTTTGCTTATAAATTTTGAACCGTTGCTGCTACTAAAAAAATACTTAATTGTAGGTATTAAAATTATCTATAAAATAAGCCAAGTTGAGTTATAATTGGTTTATTTCTTTTTTTGCAAAAAATCTCAAAAAAAAGCTAATTTAAATATTTTTTTAAATTACATATAACTAAATAAGCTTTGCTTTTAAATAATCGTAAAGTAGCTGTTTTTAAAGGTCTTTGTATGTTTTATAAATAGTATGAATTTTAACTTGAAATTTTAATTAATTTTTATAAAAAGCTAATTGTTATTTACAAAAGTCTCTTAAAAAATTCTAATTTCTTCATCTTGCAGACGTCGTACATTCTCCATCGCGAGTTTATTTTACTCGTGAAGCTTTAAAGTACTTTAAAGTTGATTTTTGAAGTTTAAATTGTTTAAAATGAATTTGAAAATTATATTATCTTAACAATTAATTTTAAACCATCTCTGATAGCTCAACGATGCTCCGGAGCAGAGATATTATTTTTTTTTGAAAAATAAAAAAATTAAGAGCTCAATTTTACAGGCAGTCTAGAGTATAAAGAATTAAACTATCGTATCCGATATTTAAACAATGATCAATGTAAATATTTAACTAAAGTTATGAAAAAAATGCGGCAACGCGTTTTTGCGAGGACCGATGCGCGACTGAAAAAGTGGGGAACGCACGTCATTTGCGCGCTGAAACGTACGCGTACGCGGTTGATTTAACGTAGCGTTGATATATTGTCGCGGTGAAAAAGGTTTCTTTGTTCGATGGGTGTATATTGTATCGTCGATGGTTGTGTTTTATAATTTTTTTTTTTTAATTTTAGATAACGATTTACGGTAGCTGTGTATATTTTCAAAGCGAAATTTTGATTTAATAACATCTGGTTAATTATTGTTATACAGATTTTGCTTTGTTAATAATATATGTTACTAAAAATTTGAATTTGTCAATAGCTTTAAACAAATCCAAATGTTAAATTATTCTCGATTACGCTCATTACCTTAAAGTTAAATTTTTTATTCGAATTTTTAATACCTACAAAAAAATAGTAATTCCGCAGCGCTTAATTTTACATACGGTTGAATTCAAAATTTACATAAATCCTATATCATCGTATAACACAGACGTATGTATACGTTAGGAACGTCTCGGCGAATATACCGCACTGTAATTTTGCCACATTATTTCTTACTTTCGATGCAGCAATTCTATAGCTATATGCAATGTCGAATTTGCGATAATGCATTATAAATTAAAATAAAGTTACCGAGCGTAACCGTTAATCAATTATTTGTATTGCATTTTTATAACGGAAAAATAAAATATTTAATAATAGAATTATTATACAATTAAAGCGTCAAAGTAAAAAAAAATTTTAAGTTACTCGTTTACTTATAAATACACAAGTTAATTATTTCAAATAGCGTTTTAAAGATGACCTTATCCGTAAGCATCGGATAAAGGAAAAAAGAGAAAAAAAAAAAAAAAAAAAAGACAAAAATTGTTATGCGCATGTAAAACAGCGGAGAACAGCTTGTCTCTTCAATGATAAACTGCTCTGGAGCCTTGAATTTGGATATGAAATGTTCCCTGTGGACATATCAAATTAACCCATTATCATCATATTTATGAAGGGTATGTCATTTTCAGTTGAGACGCATAAATCCATCTCTGCGAAGTCACGTGATTCTGAAGTAAATTAATAAAGCGTCCGTTAAAACGAAAGATAAAAAATGTGTTGTTTCACAAAGATGTAAATATTGATTCATTGTCGTATTTATATAAAATACTTATGATGTGTAAATCATCGTATAACATATCGCATGCAAATTTAAAGTAACAACGTGTGAGTTTCAAAAATCTTTTTGCTCAATTAATTCATTATATTATATTAAAAATTAATTTTTTATACAATAACAAATAATATAATGTAATTAGTATATCGCTAATAATGTAGTAAGCATCGCTGTTAATATTTTTAATTAAATGATGAATAAAATTAACATAATTTTTATTGCGACTTGTAAGGTAAATCGTTAAATTGAAAATATTTCACTTAAAAATATATATAATTAAAAACAAAAAATTTTAAAAGAATAGTAAAATTCAATTCACATTTTTACTTACCTTTTTCGTTTGAATATAATTTATTTCAAACGAATAAAACTAAAAAGAAAATGTACCATCATTTATAGATCATGTCTTTCATGAGTTCTCATTGTGATAAAAAAATAAAATGATACATTTGAAATTAATGATATTTTCGCGTATTTTTAAACATCTCATTATAATTAATTAAAATTTCAATAAACGCTTACTTCGTCTTTTTTCACATTAAAAAATAAATTCACTAATTGGAAATTGTTTTTAACGGAAATAAAAGGAAAAAAAAAAATTATTTCAATTCAAGCTCACATCGGGAATGTTTCGGACTAGTGAATGAGTTGGTATACACACGTATATATACATATATGTATAACTGTTGGAAATTTGGTACAACGAGTGGTGGAATCGATAACGGCGACCTTGTTCTCTTAAAATTAAATTACGCGGGTTGAATTAAATCGAGGTGTTCATTGTCATTAATATTAAAGTAACTTTGTGTCTGCAGTTATCGAACTTCGCTCTCTCTTTCTCTCTCTTTCTCTCTCTCTCTCTCCCGCTCTGTCGCTCGCGCGTTTTTACAATTTTTGCGCAGTGAAATAAAATTTAAAATTTTTCACGATGTGAAACTATTAAAGCGAATTAATGATAAGTTAATTACGTATAGACTTCCAAACGTGTTTTATCGCGAGATTATTAACGAAGACATTTTTATTAATTATAATATTTTTTATGATTGTAAATGGAAATGAGGATGACGAATGTTAACTAGTAACATGTTGAAGATATAAAGGGACGCTGGTAAATTAAATTTAATCAAAGATTGATTAATTAAAACTAAAGTAAATTTATTATTGATATATATATATTGTTTACAAATATTAACCGTATAACGATATTTAAAAATTTTAAATAAAATTTCTACATTATTAAACACTTACCTTATCGCAAATAATAATATGTGCACGTTGAAAGTAAATCTTTCGATCGTTAAAATGGGATAAGTGTATGGAATGGGTATACTCGATACACAAATAAGAAACATCATCGTATTATTATATATTTTTTTTTTCCTTTTTTTTTTTTCGAAAAAACAATGTTTATTATCCAACGTACGTATGTTTTTTCGTTAAATATAGGTCATATAACAAAAAGAAACCGTAAACATTGAAAATACAACCGCAGGTATATACGCTATAGTATATCTTTTTCGAGCTAATATACCATAATTATTATTAATCATGTCATGTTTATTTTCTTTTTATGCATAATCGGAAAATTGCTCTTACCATGTATACACATAACTTTTCCATTCTCTCTTTCTCACTATTCATCGTTCTCCTTTCATTCTCTCGCCTCGTACAATGTGTTATAGTCATGTATGCCATACATCTCTTAGTCGCGTATATTCTTTCATCGTTTCTTTATTTTCCACTTGTTTATTTCTTCTTTATTTATGTTTGTGTGTGATGAAATTCTTTATACATATACATACTATTTACAAGAACATTCAGTTTTGTCATTTATTTGTTTTTGTTTTTTTTTTCTTTTTTCTCTTATTTATTTAATAATTTTTTTTATATCGATGCTTAACGCATATTGATAATATTTATATTTATATATATATATATTTTTTTTACTTTTCAGCCACGGAAATGAGTTTTGCGACTCCTCCATTTTTTACCTTTGCTTTTGATTCTTACGTTGCGCAGTCGTACATATAAGTATATTATTTTTACTATACATATACACATGTTTTTTTTATTTATTATTCTCTTATATTTATATATATTTATATATACTGTGTAGATCTGTATATATATTGTGTGTGAGTGTATGTCGCCTGTTTCGTTCCCTAAATTTTTGTTTTTTGTTTTCTGCACGAATTTATTACTTATCGACGCTTTTCTTTTCATCGCAACATTGTTTATTTAATTTTATTTATTGAAAACTCCTATATTTTTTTACGTAATACAGAATGCATACATTCATCGTGCGTTTGAAAATTACGATTATGTATATACGATATACATATCTATATATGTATTCATATATATATATATATATAAAGTTCTTCGGCTTGAAAATAGAACGACGTTATAGCATCGAAAAAAATTCATTTTCTACGTGTTTTTGAGCTTCGCGTCGCATTATATTATTTTATCGTTATTATTTTTCTCTCGCAATGTAGTGGCACGCATTTATCCCCAATACATTCGAACAACGAACAAAGCCTCGCGTGCCTGCATAATTTTTCAGCGCGTACATACATGTGGAAATGCAGACACGCTTGCGCGCTTACGATGCGTGCGTTTATTATTTCTTTTGGCATTTCTTTGCGATTGATAATATTATGTCACGTGAGGACTGGGTTTTGCAAAATAAGTTCGTTCTTTGTTTCTATACCTATTCCTTTAAGGGTTTTCGTTATGCTTTTTATGTATGTGTGGGTGTATGTGTGATTGCACGATACGTTAACGTTTGAGCCTTTTTAATCGTTATTTTTTTAGAGTTTACGATGATATTTATCTTTATATTTATGTGTATATGATTCTTTTAATGTATACTTTTGAATTGAATATTATTTCATATTTTTTTGAAAAATGACTCTGTAAATTTTTTTCAAAGCAAAATCTTTAATCATGTTCAATAATGTGAGTCAAATTGTTTCTTAATCATCGACGTTATTATTTCACTTAAATAATGTCTTAAAGAATATTTAAGTAAAACAATTTTATTTTTTAAATTATATAAAAATTTCTAAACTCACATATTCTTTATAAAATAATATTTTTAATTATAGAGTTCATATTTTTTTAACCAAAAGTGAATGTTGTAAAATTTACTTGACATTCATTCTATTACAAAGATTATGTGAATTTATGAAACAACGTTTATATATTAATATCATATTGCTTTTTTGCTAAAGCTTAAAATTTACATTTTTCTTATTTTAACATTAAAAATTTCTTTTCAATTTTAAGCTAGTACAATTTCGCATCAATAAAACAATGCAGAGAATGCGATAATCATTTAAATCTACTTTACCGACGAAACAGTTAAAATAGTTTTTTTTATGCGTTAATAATTTTTAGAAAGAAATGAATTATTTATTTGTTGTAAATAAATCATTTTTTTGCAAGTACCGACATTATAACACAAATATTCCAAATGTAAAGAAATAGGAACTTTTTTCATGACCTTTGTTTTTAGGTCGCAGAAAGATCGATGCAAAAATCGATCAATTTTTACGACTTGGTCGGTAAAGTAGACTTCGACATCGTGGACGTCATATACGTATAATATGCGCCCTTTGTATTCTCTTGAGTAGTCTTACACACATTATTTAAACACGTAAAATGTCAACTCTTTTACCCACGTACATGTATATATTATATATTCTTGCGTATTTGTTTTTTTTTTTTTTTTTTTTATTTAAGATCCTTTATTATCGCCGTATTTGATTGTCCGTGGTTGCCATCGGAAAAATCGCGCGTGCTGAGTTATTACGAAACAGAACGACGATGAGGACAACTTGGGCGCCATATTTAAAAAGTTTGGCGCCTGATTATTCACCTGTTTATTTTATTTTAATTATTATTTTCATACAAAAGGGACATCGATAATTGCTTGCAGTGCGTCCAGGAGTATATTATGTTGTATATCTCACATAAGTATTTCGCTTTATTGCTTGGTTTTTATGCCACTCTCGTTTACTTGCTTAATTATTATTGGTTACACGTTTCATTATTTTTTTTTTTTTAATTTTTTTTTTTTTTTTTTCTATATATCTTACTGTACGTGTTTCATGGAAATTTTTTTAGAATTGGCTTTTTTTGGTAAAAGTAGGAGGTCGAAGAATTACATATTTTGTTTTGTTTATTCGTATGTACAAAAGTGTGATTTGATTTGTTTATGCATTAAGTGAGCGACATCGAATTTTATAGCTAAATTTTTTATGCAATTTATATAGGTCGAGATGGAATTTTTTTTCCTTCTTTCGTTACACACCTAAGAAACAATGAATATTCATGTTTGCATTCTATCAAACTTGGTAAAACAATTCGTAGTATTAAAATCTTGTGTATTATGTATTGATTTTAACAAAGTTTTTAGTTCCATCTTCGGTACATCATTGAATATAAAGTTAGACGGTAGATTATCGAGTTAAAACTAAATAATTAGAACGCAGATCTCGCAAAATTTTTTTCATCACTCATCATGCTATCCTTTCGAGCAGTAACAAATAAAATACAAACTTATTTAAGTCAAACTTCGTCTTTCAATGAATATTAAAGCCTCTTGCTACAAAGTTCATAAAGAACGAAATAAAACTTTATAAATAAAAGAAAAAAAAAGAAAAAAAAGAAATTAAAATCCGACCTTTTATTTCGGTTGCCAATTGAAATAATTTAACAAAACATTTCTTGTAAGCATTTTCATTCGAAAAATTTTAATAATGAAGACAAAAAGAGACGCGATAAAAATTTCGTTTCATTTTTCATCATTTTTTAATCTCATAGATTACGCTTGGTGTCATTTTTATTTTTATTACGACGACGTACAAACGATAAATAATTATTTTAAATTAAACAAACAATAAAAGATCACAAATCAACTAGCAATTTTTGTACTTTAATTTTCGAATAATCACCTTATTTTTTAAATTTACACGGAGTAAATTATGTCAACGAAAGTTTTAATATTTATCGAAAACGCTTTTGTAATCCTGTATCGCCATTGCTTTCGCATAAATTTACTTATTTTCAAACAATACAGACTCAATCATGGGTGTTAAAAATAGAGAAGAGAAGACGCGACTTTCGCACCCCGATAACAAAGCCGAGACGCGGCTTTATTATAGTCGGGGACGAAAGTCATCAGAGGACTTTTTAAAGGAGAAAAAGTCAGACGGGCTGTAGGTGCGTAATTAAAAGTTTCTCGCTGGTGTTGGGAAAACAATAAAATGAAAAAAAAAAAAAGAAAGGGGAGAGAGTGAGAGAGAGAGAGAGAGATAAAAAGTCCGACGTATAAGATGCCTCGGGACAAACAAAGTTAAACGACAAAACTTATCGCCTGACTCCATTGGGGATCTTCAATTTGTGTTCGACACGACGACAGTTTTCTCTCTTATTCCCCCTCCCCCCCCCTTTCCTCACTTTTTTTTCTGTTACTATATTTCGACCGAATTGCTCTTCTTTTTGTTATGGATAGACGAGGGACTCGGCGCTTGTCGTTCGTTATAAAACAGTTGCTCGCGCTCGATTAATTATTTTTGATCAAATGCGAGGAAGAAGTTTTGCGCGAGGAAAGTTTTGGCTCCGATTGAATAAAATATGAACGTTTGATTCTTCTCTACGAAGCTTTTGTTCCAATTTTTCTCCTTTTTTTTTTTACCTGTTCCTCATTATTTATTTATTTATTTATTTTTTTGCAGTCGTAAGTTTAACGAATTATTTTCCATTTTGCTTTCGTTTTTGTTCGATCGCAAATGGAATGAAGATATAAACCTTATTTTATAATTCATTCTCGATTTTTCATAAACATTTTTCACGCAAAAATATTTAACTATGCAATCATTTTCAACAATATAAACAATTTTTTATTAATTAAACTTTAAAACAGTGTAACGAAGATTAATTGGATCGTTTATATATAAATAACAAATATTAATAAAGTATTAAATGGCATTTGAAAATGCTTTGTAAATAAAACATAATAACCCAACGACTCTGTATTCGTATTTACATAATTCTTTTTATATAATGTATTATTTAATATACATAATCTTATAATAATAATATAATAATCGTATATAAGCGCAATAAACAGGTACTTCGAATAAACCGTTCGATATTGCGAAAAGAAAACCAAAACAACCCGCATTGAGCTACCGTTCATATAATAACGAGAAATAAAAGGTTAATATTGTTAAAGCGCAACATATTTCACTTTAAACAAACGAACGATTATACTTATACAAGGCTATTTTTATTTCATTCCCCAACTTTCGAACATAAACCGTCAGTTTTTGTGTTTACAGCTTAAGCGCAATCCTTAAATGTACATCGAATGCCTATATATTTATATATTTATGCGCGTTTATACCTTATAACATTTCTAATGTTCAATAACTTATTTTTTTTTTTTTTTTTTTTTTTTTGCTTTCGTATACATTGCATGGATATATGTGTAGTTGATGCACGAACACGATTGCTTTTCAAACGTTGTTATTAGTCAGGATTATCAACGATTAATTATAGGCTTTTATATTTTTATCGTTTACAATGTTTATTCGATCGCGAAAATTGATAAGTTATTTTGTTTCTTTTCTGCAAACGAATTAACGATTGCGAACTTAAAATACGGCAGTAGCTTTTAATTTACGATGATATTGATAAGTAACTTCAACGCTTGTGATCAGTTTTCTTCGAAAGGTTAATATTTCCAATCTATTGGATTACAGTAATGGTAGCAGAGTAATAATTCTACTTGCTTTTGTAATACCGATTTTTCAAATTTGTAAAAATGTTTAAGAACCGACATGAGAATATTATCATATAGTTTGTTCACTTAAATTATATTGTACAATTAATTGAACGTTTTTATCGCGAAATTAAAATCATACGATTAAATTTAAAATAAATGAAAAGCTAACAATTTAACAATTAAAAGTTTTCACAACGATCGAATCGCAAATATTACTTTTAATTAAACTCAACGTTCACTTTGTACTTGTCTAATTTCTCATCAATAAATTGAAAAGTGTTCGCGATTGACGTTTACATTTATGTCGAAATCTTGGCAAAAATTTAAATCAGCGATGCTTGAACGCATATATATATATATATATATATATATATATATATATATATATATATATATATATATTACGTACATGAATTTCGTTTATTTTTTTTTTAATGTATATTCAATATTAGCTCACGTGTGATATTTACGAATAAACGGCTGTTTTTTAAGCTTTGCTCCGACGATGAGAAAATACCACTGCGTTTTTTCTTTCTTTTTATTTTTTTTTTATTTCTAAATTTTTCTCGCGTATACGGCAACGACGGCTTGCGGTTTTATTATATTCATGTCGCGCTGGATGTACACGGAGGTATATACAGGTACACGGAGACGGAGTAACGCGGAAAGCTGGACGCTGAAGCTCTTTGCTCTGTTTGACTTTCTTTCCGTTTGTTTGCGCGCATCTGCGTTTAATGCAATTTTCATATGTAATTTGAAAGCTACATTGTTTTTTATTCTCTCTCTCTCTCGCTCTTTCTTTTTTCTTTCTTTCTATTTTTGTTTATATTCTATTTTATTTTGTTGCATGCTTTTCTTTCGCGCGCTGACGCGGCAACGACAATTAAATTTTTTTTCTTTCGTCTTTCTATCTGTCTGTCTCTCTCTCTCTCTCTCTCGCAAACGCGCAATTTTAGTTTGAAAAAATGTTCTGTAACGTTTAAAGAGCTACTACGTTGGTATTAAATTTTAAAATTGCGCTTTTTCCTTCTTCAAACGAAATTAACGCGAGAGTAAATAACGTAATTCACGTATTCGGTGCGCTATGTTTAAACAACGTTTGTTTCATTTCGACCTTCAACGTATTATATATAATACATTAAAATATTGAAATAATCATACATAATCATTTCTTTATGAGAGCCAAAAAAAAAAAAAAACATCTATCCATTAAAGCGACGTTGTTTGATAAAAAAAAAAAATTGTAAACAAGCTGGTTTCTGAGTAATTAGTCAGTTAATGGATGAAAAAAAAAAGGGAAAGAAAAGAATAGAAAAAAAAAATTTTATTCCAAGTATTTAACTAACCATTCAATATAAAACCTTTCACTCCGGGCAGAAATTTTCCATAATAATATATAGTCAACGCTTAAAAGCTTTCGTTAAATAGTTTTTCGTATTATGACAATATTAAACGTTTTAGCGATTCTCATAAAAATTACCGAAGCTCCTGAGATTGCATTTCTTTTTCAACGCGTTCGAATAAAAAAAAAGAATAAGAAAAAAATTTTTTTGCTAACGAAATTTTTCCAAACCTTCACTTTTTATACATGTATATAATTTAACATTAGCTAAGTTAAAATTGTACTCGATGCAAAATTACGTTAAAATTTTACTCGATTCGACAAAAAAAAAAAAAAAATCTTTGCATCAAGTAATAGTTATTTAACGTTAACATTTTCCATTCCCGACAACGAAATGATAACAAAAATATAATCACAACTGCCTGCTTCGTTATTGTAAAATCATTTACGAATAACACAGATTAACAAATAATAATTCCATTATGCCGTTAATTAATTTACCGATCGGCAATCATTATCTAAACGTTATTCTTTTCATTTTACTCTCATCACCGTAGCAAAGGAGTAAGTGCACACAGAGTCGGTTGTGAAGTTGACGCGCGTTAAGACTAACTATCCCCTTCTTTATCCAGACGCGCGCCGCTCACCGATAAGATTTCGACTTTGACACGGGTGGCTTAAGCTCTCGGCCGAGGAAGAGGAAGAGTAGGAGGAGGAGGAGGAGGAGGAACAGTCTGCTAACCCTTGTTAAGGTCTCCTCTCGGATTATACACATTGGCTGTTAACTACCTCTGTGTGTGTGTGTGTGTCTGTGTATGTTTGTGGGTTATGTATACGTATATAACGTATATGGATATGTGTGCGCGCGTACGTTGATGTATAGGAGACGCGAGTAAATGGATCTCGGTTTCTATACGCGTAGGAGGAACGGAGAGATACGATGTGACTTTACGCTTTTGCACGCGCATTGTAATAAGGGTAACTATTGATTTAAAGATTTATGGTTTTATTTTAATTTTTTTTCTTTCTGTTTTTTTTTCTTTTTATTATCTTTGGTAAATTTTTACAGCTGAACGTATAAAAAATTAATTTCAATAATTATTAATTATTATGTGCTTTAAAGTGTAACTTTAAAGTATACGCATTTGTTACTTTAAATAAATTTATCTCTGATAAAGTTTTTTCAAATTAATACACATAAAAAGCTTTTATAAACTCAACACCTCGAAAAGTAAAAATAGCCGACATCGAATACGACGTCCGTGTCAAATTAAAATAAATCCTACCTTCCAATTTCGCAACGTCCGCATATCTTCTTTAACCCATATTGAAGGAAAAAAATAAAAAAAAAAAAAGAATAAATGTTTTGCTCAACGACAAAAATACAAAGCAAAAAAAAAAAAAAAAAAAAAAAAAAAAAAATAGAAAAGAAAGAAAAAAAACAGCTACGATCGACAAAAAAAAAAAGAGTGAAGCGCCTACCCGGCATACGTTCCAAAATTATGCGGCAGTCGGCTGTTCGTTTTTTTGACAGCTTTTTCTCCCTTTTACCCTTTTCGCGTCGAAGTTACACGCGTCGCGAATTTTAATTTTTTTTTTTTCAACCCACACGCGCTAACACGCGCGCGTGCGCGAGGGAAATTTTTCGTTCCGTCTATTGCCGATTTGTTTCGAAGGATTTATGAAGGCGTGTGAAGATTTTGCATTTTTCGTCGATATGCATTTCTTTTCTTTTTCTTTTTTTTTTTTTTTTTTTTCCGTTTCTTGCTTCTTTTTCGAGCATTATTGATAAGCGTGATTTTTCAGTGTCGGAGTTCGCGTACGCGGCGCTTGTGTGTGTATCGTGTCAGGTGCTTTAAAGTTTTGAAAATATTGTTCTCGTAGAAATCGGGCCGCGACGATGTTGCCGCTTTTTATATGCGTTACTTTATTTTATTATTTTTATTAATATCTTTTTCGGAAATCGGCAGAGTCGACGCTCGAGGTGGCTTTATTGTTATATTTTTCTATTTGATAATGAATAAATTAACGTTTTTGTAATGTCCATATTAAATTACAAAGATATTCATAATGAAATACACATTCAACGAATATCGTACATATTTAAACGAGTAATTACCAATATTATTATAAATCAAGTAAAGCAAAATGCTTAATTAAAATATCGTTACAACGTATACTCGTGCAATTTGCTTGAGACGATAGCAAACGTTCATTTTAAAAATTCAAGTTCATTCAAGTTCTCCGACCCAACTCTCGCATTAATAAATAAACGTTAATTATTATTTTAATATTACCGTTAATATAACCGGGCATTAATTAACCCCCGTAACAAACAGCGATAAACGTAACACGTTTAACTGCTGCTCGCTCAACATACTTTCCGTAATAATACGGAACTCCTCTCTATCTTTCTCTCTTTCTCTCTCTCTTTCTCTTTGCCTTTCACGCTTCGTCGAGAAATTTTCATAAGATGCACCTTTACCGCGCTTAGCTCGTCCAAGAGCTTTCCACGTGTAAGACTCGAAGCTTTTAGCTTAGGTTGTTTCGGTGCTTCATGGATTTTCTCTGCGTTGCGACGCGTTAGGCGAGCTCAAACCTATCTTGGATACTCGTGTACGATCGAGTGTTTTAACATAGCCGCTTTCCTAGGCAGTTTTCGTTCGTTTACGATTTTTTTTTTTTTTTTTTTTTATTTATTTCGAAAGCAGCGAGAAGAAAAAAGAGAGGAGAGGAGAGAGAGTTTTTTTTTTTTGTAATCGAACCATAAATTTTCACAGGCGCGTGTAGTTTACACGCGAGATGATATTGCGTTCGCGGGATTTTTCATATCGACGCGTAAACGCGTATACTTTGTTCTTTCGCGGACGAGCGACTAATTCGATGGACCTCGATGCGCGCTTTCTTCTTTGTTATTCATTTATTATTATTTTTTTTTTTTTTCTCTTTTTAACGCGGGGTTTGTATCGGGTAAAATAAAAAAAAAATCACGGATTTAATAATATCGAGCGAAGAAAAATTATCGCGGGAGTATAAACGAAACGCCGTTCGTTCTCGTTTGTATAACCTTTATTCATTTTATTAATTTTTTTTTTTTTTTCCTTTGTCGTTATATTTTATTCGCTCGTTAAGTGTTAACGCACACTTTCGTATTATGCAAACATCGTAGAAATAGTCTTTTTTACATTATTTCATTTTTTTTTTTTTTTTATTACGTCGTATTTTTTTTTTTTTTTTTTTTTTTTTTTCACTTAGATTTTTTACACAGTCTACGTTTATCTTTATTTTATTTTCTTTTGCTTTAGAGTTAAAGTCTTGTTTATTTAGATTAGAGTTTAATACGACAACGTTGGATCTCTTCATTATTTATTTTTATCATATCATTACAATTATCTTTATATTATTAGCATTATCGTTATCATTTTTTTTTATCATTAATGATAATGTCATCGTTATTATTACTTTTCTATAATAAGCTTACGCGGAATACCTCATCGATACTTTTGTGCGACTCGCTCACCTTATTATTACTCCTTCTTTGTTAAAAATCTTTCTTTTACTTTTATTACAGGGACATTATTAGCAATTATTGATTTTGGATTTTTTACTTTCTTTTTTTTTTTCTTTATATTTAAATTGAATTGAAATCTTTTATTTATTTAATTTTTTTTTTTTTTTAAGAAAAATAAAATATTTATTAATATAAAACAATCATAATATATTTCCGTAATGTTTTTTTATAAAAATAAGTAAAAATTACGGTGAAAGAATCCATTCACTCAAACAAAATAATAGATAAATTTTTAAATATTTTAATATTATCATCGTCAATTATCCTTTTAAAGTGCACCAATCGCATAAGATTACGAGATTCCTTAGTTACCATATATTTCTTCTATACTTTTTCTTTCGTATTTGCGTCACTTTTTCACGATTCTCTCTCTCTCTCTCTCTCTCTCTCTCTCTCTCTTTTCTATATTTTTTTTTCTTTCTATTTTTCCTATCAAATTCAGCAACGCTTCTTACGTATCGTACACACGTACGTGCATTGTTTTTCCTCCTTCGTATTGTTTTTACCTCGCCGTCTTTTTCTTTCTCTTCTCTTTGTGTGCTGTTATTACCTTAATAAGTCAACTTCTCTCGTATTGTGAGCCTCGGAAATGCGCTTTATCGAATCCTCCTCTCCTTCACCTTCCACCCCTTCTTCTTTGTTCTCCCTTTAGTATTATTCGTTACGTCTATTGCGTACGAGGTATCAGTTATATATACTCTCGAGATTTCTTCTTTTACAAAGGCAGCCTTTTTTATTTTTCCTTTTGTTTTTTTTTTTTTTTTTTTTTTTTTTTTAATTCTTGTTAAAATTTTATAGTCGAATATGTGATTTTTAAATCGTTTGTCGATGTTTTAATTAAAAAAAGTTTTATAAATATTTTTATTCATTGATTATGTTTTTTCTTTTTTTTTTTTTACCAAAACTCTCAAATTCATTAAAATAAAAGTACAACTTGATGGCTTTATGCTTTTTTTTCTGAAACAAATTAAAGGAAAATGTGAATCAAATTATTTAACATAACAATTGAATAAAATTTTTGTAAAATAATATATTTATGTATTATTTATATGCTTACTCATTCATTTCAATTTTAATTTTACATTATGCTATATTCTAAACACATTTCTACACAATCTATGCATTAACTGTACAATTTTTAGATCAAACGAAACAACAAAATTATATTCAAGGTAAAAAAAATAATGCAAACGAGAGTACTACAAGTTACATTGCTTTAAAAAATTGCCTTTGCAAAAGAAAAATTATTCATTTTACATACGTTACAGGCGCGCCTGACTCAATCCGCGCAGTTTCTACTTAAAAATGGACGTAACAGTCATGTCGAAGGCTCTTATTTTTTTCACTTACGTTTTGTCAGTCATTCAGCGAGAAGAATATTTAATAAACGCGGTAAAAAAAAAAAACAAAAAAAAAAAACATCACAATAGCGTTTCACGTTTTTCTCAAAAAATAATTCTTTTATATAGATTCGTACGATTTCACACCTTTTCTCTTTTGTATTTTCCTCGTGGTATTGTATATATATAGATTTACGTACGAATATATATTTATATTCTTTTGCCTTTTGAATTCGATACCGATTTTTTTATTCATCATCTTTATTTTTTCTTTCGTTAACAAACAACAAATTTTTATCGCTTTATTTTTCACTCGTTTAAAACGTTTAAATGTGTTTACGTGTATAAGTATAATTAAATTTTTACTTTTCACTTTTGTAGTATTATTTCAAAGCGATATTAAACGAAAATAAAAGAAAAGCAAAATTATAGCTGTTCGATCGAAGAAACGATAAACACTGGCGAGTTTTCTTTTTCTTTCGTATCTGTAAATACGCACGAATTAGGAGTTTTCAAAACGTAATTTTTCTTTCTTCTCTTTCATTTTTTCCAACTTATTTTTATTCTCAATGCAACTGATGACTTTAATAAAAGTAAAATTTTTCACGTTCGATCGCATATAGTGTAAGCATCATCGAATGTTTCAATTTATTTCGTATATCAAAGTAACGTAATTTATTGAGTTTGATTAAGAAATGATAAAACGAACAAGCGCTAACAGAATGTACCTTTGAAAAATAATCGTCTATTTACACAAATTTTTTAAAAAAAATGCAGATCCTAAAATTACCCATCGCTCACTCGTTATACCTCTCTCTTTTTTCCATTTTTTTTTTTTTTTTTTATATTTATGTATCTATATATATTTATATATTAAATATTAATAACTCACAGCACTCACAATTAAATCACAAAATATACTCTTAGCTAATAATATAGCGTTTTTTTCTTTCATACAATAATATTTATTTATATTCGTATATCAATAAATCTTTACTTGGTAACCTTCTTTTTTTCAATGTTCAATCATAGAATGACACTCACATCATAGATTTCATATATTTTGCATCGCATGACAATAACAAAAAAAAAAAAAAAAAAAAAAAATTAAAATAAAATAAAATAATTTTTTTAAAAATCGAATCAACATAGTTCATCGACAACGAATTAATTAATAAACAATTGACACAATAAAACATTCTGTACATTTTGCTTTTTGTCTCCTTAACACATTGACGCTTATATCTTCAGGTCGTATATTCTTTAGCTTACACAATGAAAGACGTTAGTTTTATGTACACACGTTATAGTTTATTTGTTATGCTTTTGACAATTTTTAATTCTCGCTCTCGTTTTAAACAGAGTATAATAAAATATATATTAAGCATGACATAAAATTTTTTACGCGTTACGATTTTAACGAAGAAGATCGAGGCTAACTTTTTTTTTTTGTTTTTTTTTTTTTAATTTGCTGACGAATTTTAAAAAGAAGATGTTTGCGTTTAGGGAAAAAGTATACTTTGTTTATTTATTTATTTATTTATTATTATTATTATTTTTTTGATAAAATTTTATATTTAATAAGTAAATAATATGTACACATGATTTATTTACAAATGGTATTTACAGAATTACAATTATTTTGCAATTATTTACACGAGGAAAATATAAATAAATAAATAAAAATTCGTAATATTCGGATTTTCGATAAAAATTTTATTCGATTCCATTAAATAATTATATTTTTATGGATTGTTTCGTAAATTGAATTTTTCATGTATTTAGTTTTATATTAATTTAAAGAGAAAATGAATTATTTGATTAAATTTAATTTATAAAGTAATTATTTATCTGAATTTAAAAAATTTGTCAAATAATATTGGTTTATTATTATTTTATATATTTTTTTTTTTTTTTTTTTACAAGAAACATGAAACTAATTTTTTGGTAAATTGAATCAACGAATAACTATGTGATATAAACCACATGATAAAATTTTTTTTTTCGCAAATAAAAAATATTCGTTCGCATAAAAAATTTTCCATGCATTATAAACTAACCTTTTTATCAACTGATAAAAATTACATCTAAGAATAATGTATTCATTAAAAATTAATTTTAAACGAAGCGTAGAAGCATACTTTTTCCCAAAACGACAATCGCACGAAAATCGTGACAATCGGTTTGATAACTTTGTCGATTTTACTTCGGATGATGAAAATAAACAACGTAAGAGTTAAAAAATTTTCTCACAATAATACTTAATAATATAAATAAATAAATAAATACATAAACTTTACAAAAATAAAACGGCATTCGTCTGTCAACTCAACGAATTTAAACGATCCTACGAGTAACTCATTCAACTCATCGGCTTGGAAAATAACGAAGCATAGAAAGTAAAAATAAAAATAAAAATAAATAAACGAAAGGACGAATCGAGTAGTTCTTTTTCTTTTCTTTTATTTATTTTCATTCTCGCAATAAAGCACCTCGAAGAAGAAAAAAAAAAGAGGAAAAGAAAAAAATTCCGCGATCCCGTCGCGTCAAGAAGTGCGGTAAGAAGTCTCTTTTTTCTCCTCCTTTCCTTTATCATTTTTTTCTTTTTCTTCGCAACCTCCATCGTTGCGCGTAGAGAAAGGAAAATTTTTCCTTTTTCCTTGCGCGCGAGGGTGGCGCGCTCCTTGTTCTTCTTCTTCTTCTTCTTCGTTTTATTTTTTTTTCTTTCTTTTTGCTTTTTTTTTTTTTGTTTTTTTTTGTTTTTTATTTCGAGTTAAGTGTCTTTGCGTTGTGTATATGTGTTTACGTTCGTGCGTGAGTGCGCGCGCATAAGGAGGAAAGGGGAAGAGGAAAAAAGCTGGTTTGATTCTGTTCGAGAAAACTTATTTAGTCGTACGTTCGGTGCTATGGATTTTCACCGTAAAATTTCGTGTCAACAAAGCATTTGTCTCTCCTTCTCACATTTTTTTTCTTCCTTTTTTTCTACTCTTTCTCTCATCGCGCGAGGAATTTCGAGTTTGATTTTTCAAGGGGTGGAAAGTTAAGTTTGTCTCTCTTGGCGTCGAATTCTTCGCTTCTCTCGAGTATTTGAATTCGCGAGTTTTTTTATTTGTTCGTTAAAGTTTTAAGATTGCGAGATTCTGTTTCGCTTCCTCACAAAGGAAACCATTTTTCTTTTCATTCACGCAATACTTTATTTTCAATTAATTTTTTTTTTTTTTTTTTAATTAAATAAATTCATGTTCTTATCAGCACAATAAATGTTATTTGTTACTCTCGTTTTATGTGTCGTAAATAAAAATTTAATAAACGACGATAGACGATGATTTTGTATGAATTAAATTTTATTTATTTTTAATTTAGAAATATTCTTATAAATACAAATATCAAATTGCATACAATGTGGATAAATGAGATAAAATAAAAAAAAAAAAAAAAAACAATTGATGAAAATCAATGATAAAAATTTTATAACAATAACAATTCAATACTTCAACAGTTGTAAATTTAAAATTTCAACATGCAATAAACAATTTGATTAATAATCTTTTCACTTACAAACAAAATTATAATTCTTTACATTAAAAATTGGCTATTCACTTATATATATATTTCAATATAATTTCCACCATTATTAAAAGTTATACAATTACGACCAGACTCAAAACCTGCCGATTTCGAAAGTAACCGAAATTTTATTTCAATTTTCCACGTCTGCGTTAACGCGTTTTTGCTCATATAACGAGTTTTAATATTGATTATAAATAATATGCGCGCTTTGTGTGTGTCCTCTTAAAAACAATTAATCGTATAGTCATTAATTTTTCTAGTCTCATTTTATAATTTTCGCAAAGAGTGTACTTATATACATGTATAGATATATGCTTCGAAATACTGCCCGAAGTCGTGCGAGGATTTTTCGTTTCCCTGGAACTATTTATCGCGAGTTAAAAATAATGTGATGTCAATCGTTGAATGAGCTTTAAATTCGAGAAAAATAAAAAAAAAAAAAAAAAAAAAAAAAGAATAAAAGAAAAAATAAACGAATCTCATTGTAAACAACAACGCGATCCAGCATGTTCCTCTTTACGTCGTTAGCGTGAAAATTTTATTTACGATATAACAACAATCGTTAACGCCTCTCGTTTACGTTAATTATTATTTTTATCGCTAATAGTTTCGTTTTCTCACACCTAAAACATTCAAGAATTACGGACACCTACTTTTTTAGTTTTTTTTTTTTTTTTTTTTTTTTTTTGCTTTTTTTTTCATATATTTAATACATTTACACGCACACATACA
Organism: Chalcis sispes; assembly: GCA_949987625.1. Classification (NCBI taxonomy): domain Eukaryota; kingdom Metazoa; phylum Arthropoda; class Insecta; order Hymenoptera; family Chalcididae; genus Chalcis; species Chalcis sispes. The sequence continues at coordinate 10,606,733 of OX465099.1, read as the reverse complement.
CACTCACGTCGTTAGAAAAGTCGCGTCGTAGAGCGATATAAAATCACGTTTGACGCAAAAAGAAAAGAAAGGAAATAGAAAAAAAAAAAAAAAAAAAAAACAAAAAGGAAAGAGTAAGGAACGTGCCGAGATCCACTGCGTTCTCGTTTATAAATTCGCGTATGTACGTTCAAGATTGTTTTCCGTAATCCTTTAAAAAGGCTTTTTTTTTTCTACGAGAGAAATGGTTTTTTTTTTTTTTTTTTTTTTTCGTTACAACTCGATAGCTTAGCGTTTTTGGTGTAAGGATAATTTTATGTTTGGGGATTTATTGGAAGTACTTTCTACATTGTGTGACGATCGAAGAAGTATAAATTTTGTGTATTTTAACGTGTGATGTAAAATTGTCGTTTAATCGTGTTTATAAATTTTAACCTCATAGTTTTTATCTTTCTTTCTTTTAACGAAAATGAATGAATATCAAAAGTTTCATAAAATATATGTATGTATAAAAAACGTACAAAAACTAAAAATTAATTTTTAACGAAGAATATATGATAAAAATAATCCTTGAAACTTTTTCCAGCAGCCAAATCTTAAAAAAAAAAAAAATAAAAGAAAAAAAAAGAAAAAAAGAAAACGATAAAATAAATAGTAGAACATCGATAGAATCGACACCGACTCGAAAAAATTTTGCGTTTTTCGACTTCGGGTGTTCGCAGTGTCCTGCGAGAGACTCCGTTATCTTTCTCACTAACGCACGATTATCTCATTCGATCGCATTCATACGAGTATACACTCACGCATTGAGTAAAACACGAAGCACGCGCTTACAAGCTAACTTTGGCAATATGCGATTACAAACCTAGCACAAACATTATGCAGAGAAATATCATTATTTTTTTCATTTTTCCTTTTTCATTTTTATTCATTCGTTTATTTATTTATTTTTTTACTTTGTTTTGTTTTGTTTAACTTTTAATGTTTAACGAGTTTGGCTATGTCGTCTTGGATTTGGGCAAAAACACGAGTGCGCGCTCACGCGATTATTATTTTTTTTAACAATTTTGACATTTTTCTCCCATCGAAAGTTTCGCTTTTGTTCCTTTGTTAGCTCGTGTGATTGCGCGCGATAGGAGCATAAGAATTTTAATTGTGAGATTATCGTATTACGATAATTAAACTTTTCGTTTCTGGCTATTCTTTGATCGGTTGCGCTTAAACCTTAGGCGAGCAAATTTGATTATTCAGTTTGTAATGACGTATATTTGTAAAATAGCTTGCGATAACACTTTTTCGTAAGCACGCTTCACAGAAATAAAACAAAGTGAACTGTTTTTAACGTTTAAAAATATTAAAAAGAAAAAAAAAAAAAAAAAAAAAAAAAAAATTAAATTAGCCTAATTGATAACACCGTTGAATCTATAAAACAATAGTTATATATTTGTTCAAAAATATATTAATTCCATCTAATTGAATTAAAAACAATGACATACGCGATCGTTCATGTTCATCATTCGAGTTACTTAACGATCGCAATTTGAATGACGACGTGATAAGTTAAACAAACAAATAAGAACGCAAAGTTAACGCGCGCACTCGCGCCCATGTTAATTCTCGCACTCTCTTCTCCCTTTTCGTCGAGGAAATAGATAATGGTACATACGTGTGTATGTGTTGATTTGCGCCAGCGTCTCAGTGTATTCATAATCATTTATATATATTTATATATATTTATTTACGTATGCGTACGTGTTATTTTTGTATTTTAACGTTTTCGTAGTTGCATGTTTTTGTTTTTTTTTTTTTTTTTTTTTTTCTTTTTCTTTTTTTTTATCGAGAAAAGATACAAGAAGATGAAGGTAAGTAGTTACGACGACGAAGACGACGACGACGACGACGACGATCGGGTGGGTTGAGTTTGCTCTTCAAAGTCAACACAGCTGCTGCATATTTTTTGCGCTCCTCGATAGAGGTTATTAGAGATATATTTTATGTATATATATATATATATATATATATATATATATTTATGTATATTTATCAGGAGGGCGGGAGATAACTTAAAACCTAAATTTCCTTTCGTCTCAGAGACTGCTGCCGAAGTCGCTCGATGTTCGTCGGTCATTGTGCTTCACGTAAGTCTCCGAGTATATGCTTTTCGTACGATCGTCGTACCTGAAACACACGCGCGACGGAAAAAGATAAAAAAAAAAAAAAAAAAAAAAAAAGGATTATGATTAACTATCTGTTTATTCATGCAACTTTACCTAAAATTACTAAGCGCGCACGAGACAGATATGTTTACGCTTCTACAAATGCCGTTCGCGAGACTAAGCTGCTGTGGATGATTTTAAATGACGATAAATTGATAAATTTTTTTTTTTTTTTTTTTTTTTTTTTTTACTTTTTTTACTTTTTTGATTTTTTGACGAAGTTTATTAATTATGCGAAAATTTTGATTAAACATTTTAGATCGTTATAAAACGAATTGAAAAAAAAAATATATATATACATATATATCAGTGATACGATGATTTTAAGCATATTGATAAAGCAAGCTGCATTTTAATTTTATTTTTTCATTTTTATTTTCGTTACACCGAGAAGTAAAAAAAGCACATTTAAGGCCGACAAGCAATTCTAGCCAAACTATTTAACTAATCAAAGCGTGAAAAGCCTAACACGTAGACAATGTTGTAGTAGTTTAATATTCTCTTTTGTAGATATAAATCGAATGAGAAAAATAAATGCGATCGTACAAGTTAAAATATGTATTTTTAATTTGATAATAAATGAATAATTTTGGAAAAATATTCATAAAAAATATTACTTCGTTAAATAACTTTTTCCCCGCATCGAGTCTATCGAGAAAATTTAATTTTTACAAGCCATAAATATCGTCGATAGTTATTTTCTTCATTCAATCATTAAACTTATTTGCTACCTTCCACATCTAAAAACGTAATACATCGCTGAGGGTCAATGTCCCGTAAGGTTAATCGAAATCGTTTCGTTACTAAGATGGACAGGTTGAGCCGGTAAGCTAAAATTTAACGCGTTTATCTGTTCCCTTCTCCGGTTGGAATAACGAAAGATAAATAAGATATTCCTTGCTCGAGGATTATCGATCTCAGGGAGCAGTGTACACGCCGAGCCTCCGACCGAATAAGGAAGTGACCTTATTGTCGCTTTGTGGAGGGAGTACGCGAAAAGCCGATAGGTTGGCAGGAAAGCGTTTCGCGATGCCGTGTCTATTTGGCCAACGATTGCCGTCTAACCGTATCCGTTATCAAATGCAGATGACGTTTTAATCGTTCCAGATTAACGTTTATCGCTTTTTAGGACGAGCCATCTCGCTTACGCTCGCTTTCGTTGCAACGTAAACGAGACGTTGGCTTTTGTCATATTTTGACCTTTTTTTTTTCCTTCCTTATCGCGGAAATTGATACGAAAGCCTTTGTTTTATCTCCGTTGATGAACAAAATCTATATTTATATCGGGAAGAATGATCGTATCTACAAGGAATAGTATCGATGATTTTAAATAAGATTGAATAACGCTGTGAGGTCAAGTAATCTAAATTTTGAAAGCGCGCGATGAATTTTTTAACCAAGTTTTAGAAAATAATTTTTAATTATCTCTGTAATAAGATTGAACCAATTTTTTTTTTTTTTTTTTTACTATAAGGCAATATTTAAGCAAAAGTAATACAATATCTTAATCTAATCTTTTTGATAATCTTTCTTAATGCAAACATTTTGACTATAATTTTTTATAATCGATTACAAGGGTAAAATTAATTTTCATTATAAATTAAATGATTTAAATTATCTTTCAGTAAGCTTAACGCGTGCATTAACGTTTTCGAAATATAAATACTAGATGAGTTAAACTTTTTTTTCAAAGCAGAAGCTTTGAAACGCTTTAATTATTTATTCAGAAATCGTAAATTTACCGCAAGACAACCAACATTACACGAAATCCACAGCAGCGTCGGTAAAATTGCACATATATTCACACGATGAGGTTAGCGAATCTCCGGCTCGCTCGAGGCAAAGCGAAGTATATGTGTGTGTGTGTGTGTGTATGTGTGTATGGTCGAACTCGTAAAGCCGAAAAGCGTCGTAGACGCGATCTATATCAAAAGCGCAATTAATCGATCGATTCGTGAAACTAAGCGTGTGTCTTCTACCTTCTAATTATAAAAGCAAGTGGGCAGCAACAAGCACCTTATCTCTCACCTGAGCGACGGCCTACGGAAATCGAGAGCCTCGAGATCTGAGGGCTCGCGTCGACAGAGGGAGCAAAACGCGCACTGTAGCGTGTTCTTAAAGGCCTCCCGGAAATCCCGATTGAAGTAGGCGTAGATGAGAGGATTCAGGGCAGAATTGGTGTAACCGATCCAGAACAAGATAGAGACGACGATGTCGGGACACGGGCAGGTCTTCGTGTCGCAGAGCGACGTCGTCACGTACCAAAGGAAGAACGGAAGCCAGCACAGCATGAACGTACCCATTATTATGCCGAGGGTACGGGCCGCCTTGTGCTCACGCTTCATTTTTATTATGTTCTTGTCCTTCGTCGGGGTGTGCAGATGCTCCACGGCTCCGCTTACCTGAAATTTCATTGGCTTTTTTTTTTTTTTTTTTTTTTTTTTTGTTTTTAATTCGTTGCTCTCAATTTTTATATTTATCTTTTGTTTATCCATCGATTGATTACTAATTTACTTCCACTTTTCGACGATTTTGTAACTTTGCGGAAGTATAAAGAGTTCGATCATATTAATTGTTTTATAAATATTGTATTGTGTATTGTGTTAAATTAATTTACAAAAAATGAAAATAAATTTTAACATTAAAAATTTACCAGAAACTAGAATATTTATAAATCATATATCATATTTATAAAATTTTATTTATTTACAAATGCAATAAATTTGATTAGCGCGATTTCATTGTTAAGAATGCAATAAAATTTTATAGTCAAAATACATCAGACAACGAGAAACATTCGTTCTCATTTCCAACTCGACACGTGTTCATCATAAATTCTATTATATCAAAACCGCAATAAAACATAAACAAAGTATCGATATTTCAGACAGCCGTTCGGATGAGATTTTATTAGGATAAAGCTAAAATCATGTATTTTGTTGATAAACAATCCAACGTTTTCTTATTAAATGCATATTACGTGTACACGAATTCATAATTTAAGAATATGAAAATATTTATAATTAAAATAAACTTAGAAAGATTATTCGATGCAAAATTAGGTTAAGAAAATTATTCAGTAAAATAACGAAAGAGATCGAAAGCTGGTACGTATGTATTTAAGATATTGATGTAAGCAACCAATCTACATTTTATAAGAATTATTGATATATCGAGTACATATATGTGTGAAGGTATACGTATATATCGCGTATTTTATTTTGTCTACAAGTTTATAAAATAAGAGTTGCAAAATATTTCATCCGCGCGTTACCAGTTTTAAAAAATGTTAAAGAAAATTTTTCGATACAACGATGTTTCGAATTTTCGAAAAAATTTATAGTATATATGAATGTGCACAATACATAAAAGTGCGAGGATAAATTAAACGTATATATTCGATGAAAATAAAAAAAAAAAAAAAAAAAAAACTAATAAAACTAAACAAATTAAGAAAAAATAAAGGCCATACGTACTCTTACCTCGTTAAGCGTGAGAGTTTTCGAGGAGCCGCCGCCGCTGTTGAGCTCGCCGTTAACGTTGTTCAAATCCCTGCTCGGCCTGTGGCTCAACAGCATCGCCGTACCCATGCGGCTGTGCATTTGTTTCTCCTGGCGATTGGCCTCGTTGAATATCGCCAGGTACATAAGCGTCATAATCGTACAGGGTATCCAGAACGATATACTGGACGACAATATGGCGTAGCCCTTGTTGACCTGATGAAAATTTATTTTTAAGATTTAAACATTTTGAGCCTCGATGATTTTATCGATCAAAGTTAAGACATTGTTAGGCGTTACGAGGTACCTTAAACATGCACTGGTCGGGATGCTTGTGTCGGAACTCGTCGTTCTCCTCGGTCGTGTACCAGCCGTTGAAGATCGGGACGAAGGATATGATGGCCGGTGACAACCAGCAGGCCAATAGCATATAAATGGCGACGCGTTTGGTTATACTTATCGGATAACTCAGAGGCTTGACGATCGCGTAATAACGATCGACCGAGATGAACATGAGATGGAGGATGGAACTCGTGCTGAAGTAAACGTCGAGGGAATTCCATACGTCGCACATGAAGTAACCGAACAACCATTGACCGGTTATTTGTACGCTAGCGTTGAACGTCATCGCGAACATCGCGACCAGCATGTCGGCCAACGCTAGGGACACGACGAAGTAGTTGGTGATTATACGCAGCTTACGATGCCTTATCACCGATACCATCACCAGGAGGTTGCCGAACACCGCCGTTGCTATTATCGTCCCGAGGATGCAGCCCAGTACGATCGCTCTGTTGTTGATGTTATTTTTGTTTTTTTTTTGTTTTTTTTTTTTTTTTTTGGATTTATCATGTTTTATATTTTTGATGTATAATTCAAATTAGTTAATTTTGTTTTATTTATTTATTTATTTTTTTTTTCTCTCGATGTTTGATGTATCTTTATAAATAACTCTCTAATTTGCATTTATTTACTACGAAAAATGACGAGTTTAATTTAGATAATGGATTTATATACATATATGGATGCGGTTTGAATGCTTGATTGTTATCGAATTTTTTTTCTTTTCATAAAAAAAAAAAAAAAAAAAAAAAATATTCTTAATATTTTGATTTATTTCACTTTTATCGTAATAAATTTTCATCTTAAAATCATTCAGTAAATAGTTACGCAAATACAGATGAATAAAAGTCATTATCTTTTCAATTTTAATTTTTTATTCATCCCACGCTATCGCGTATAATAATCAACAGATTCGATGAAATTACTTGTACCAACAAAAAAAAGAAAATTATATACACTGAAATAGAAAAATTTTCAATCAAGTTCCATGAGGTGTGCACGAAATTTCAATGTATTCGATTTCAAATGAAAATGTTCAAACGGCGGAAAACTTTTAATCATTAGAAAAAAAAAAAATGAGAGATTTTTGAAGTAAATTATAACAATCGTACGTAGTTAAACATCGACAAAGCGAATGAAATTTCAAAATAGAACTTCTTATTAAAATTTTCATTTAAACTCATACTTTAAATAAATAAATAAAAAAAAAAAAAAAAAAAAAAAAGAAAACAAAAAAATTCAAATTACGCGGGTATCCGTAAAATACCGATCGTTTAATTTTATTTACCGATGTACATTTAATTGGTAAAATACGTGTAACGATGTGCGAAATTCGTCGATATCTACGTTTATTCGTCGCTCGAACGTATCGTCGTTATTTGTCTTTCTTTACAACAAAAATCAAAATAAAAAAGCATTCGTAAAATAGAAAAAAAAAAAAAAAATAATAATAATAATAATAAAGTTAAAAAGTTGCCTCACCTGGACACATCGATGGCATTCTCAAGTTCACCGGCGGTCGAATTACCACCGCTCGAGTCTGAGGCATTATCGGTGCTCGCTAGACTCGGCGCCGGCGAGGATAGTACGGTGCTCGTAACGGTGCTCGCGTTACCTCCTGGTGCTCCGTTATCCGACAGCGACATGGCAATGCGTCGGCCAGCCGGTGGCTCGTCCCTTCTCGTCGTCGACGACGTGCCGTAGCTTCCGTTGCTGTTTTTATCGTTTTTGTTGTCTTTATTATTATTATTATTATTATTATTATTATTGTTGTTGTTGTTGTTGCTGATATTGTTATTGATGTTGTTGTTGTTATCGTCGTAGGGCTTGCTAGTGCTGGCATGCGCCGAAGCCTCGGGGGACTTGGGCATACTCCGCACTTCGCGGCGTGAGCGCCCTGACGTTATCGCCCGAGGACGATTTTTACTTGGCGAATTGTAACGCTCTGTCTGAATTAACTCCTGCTTGCGATCGCTCGATCCTGGAATGCCCTCGGCTTTGTGTGCTTTTAATGTTTGATGAGTGATCGGTGAAGGAAGTTCCTCGTAAGCGGACAGCGAGTCGAACTGTGGATAATCGATTAGCTGGAATTTCGATTTTGAATAGGAATCGTTTATTTTTTCACCGTTATATTTTATGTTATTATATTTATTTTTGAGCCGACGATTATTAGTCGAGGTAAAATAATAAAAATTATGTTAAATTTAATGTTTTATTTTAATTAGTTTTATTTAAATTTTAATTGAAATTTTACTAAAAATAATAGTAATTTTGAAGTAAAAGAAAAATTTATTTATTTTAAATTGATTTTTATCGTAAATTCAATTTTCTCTTGTTATTTTTATTTAAAATGAACAAACTGATTTCATTCATTTAAAATAATAAAATACTATAGTATCGATGTTTCGAAATATTTTGAGCGATGAACAATTAATTTTAATTTAACAATCGGTCTTTTTGTTTTTTCTCAATTGTAATTTGATGTGTCATGTAACTGCATGTTATATTCAAGCATAAAGTAAATTTATTTTACATTTGACAAATAAATTAAAAGAAGAAAAATTTAATTTTCATTTGGGAATACGTACTAATAAATAAGTTTATTTATTCGTGCAATTGAAAGCTTTATGAATATTCGTTTTGCATAAATTGTCAACGCAAAATTTTGCAAAAAAAAAAAAAAAAAAAAAAAAAAACGAACATGAAATTTCTTTTGAATTAAATTTTTGAATTTATGATGCAAACATGCTTGCAATTATTTTTTGAATTTTTTAAGTAATTGTCATGTTTTACTTTAAATAATTTATTTAAATATTTTTCAACACATTACATTATAAATTATTGTTTTTATACCTTATCGATCCTAATTAATTATAAAATCAAAACTTTTTGATGCGAAGACTTATCTCAAGCGTTTAAATTGTCATTTTAAATAAAAATCATTTAGCTCATTTTCACAATAACCATAAAGACAACAATTAAGAAAAATCTGTAAACGAACCTTTAAGTTACGGAGGAGCATACGAGCGGACCGATAATTAGTCCGCGATTGTGCGTATTCATCTCGATTAATCGTCCAACGGAGATCGAGCCGAGTCTCCTGTCGGTCGTCGACGTTCCTCGCGAGGACTTCATCGTGACCCGAGGCCGATAGCTCCTCGTTGGTAACGGCGGCTTCGGCGCCGGCAACCCCGTTAAATCGGAGGCTACCGCGCGCCTCCCCCGCCTGCAGCAGCAACAGCAGCAACAGCAGCAAAAATAGAGCGAGGCACGAGGTCGGGAGAAGCTTGGCTCTTCCCCCGTGTCCGCTTCCTCCTCCTCCGCCGCCGCCGTCTGCGCGTCTTAGGGCGTTTATTCCTTCGGCGGTCGCGCCACCGTCGCTTCTCCTCCGTGAAGCGAGGAGGAGCAGCCGACGGCTATCCCGCTGCTGCTGCTGCCGCTGCCGCTGCTGCTGCTGCTGCTGCTGCTGCAGCCTTCGGCGTTCTGCCAGCTCAGCTGCGATCTTTCCTCCTCTCGCTTGCGCCTCTACGCCTCTGTAGGCTCGCGCGAGTTAACTCTCCCACTCTCTCACTCTCTCTCTCTCTCTCTCTTTCGCTTTTTCGATTTAACGACACCTCTCGAGGAGGACCAACGAGAACGAGAGCCTGCTTATTCTTCTGCCTCTTCTTCTTTTTGCTTCTATCTATCAAATTTTACCTCCTTGCTTCCTATCCTCTTTTCTTTATCGAAGACGCCAATGGAGAAGGCTGCTTGCCGCTACGAATTGACGACGACTCCGATTTCTGAAAGCAAAAGAATGAAGAATGTACGATTTGGTGCGTTGAGCTAACATAACTTTAAGAGTTTATCGATTTGTTTTTCTTCGAGGGGAGCTTTGTTTTTCAAGGAGAGATACACGGTGCTCGTGATCGTACAAGTTTTCGAGATTTCGGTTGGATATTTAATCAAGATTGTTTTTATCGATGGATAAGATAAAGTTTTCGAAATATTTGGAAAAATTAATTGGTATATAAAAGGAAATAAGAATTATAATGACAGGTTTTTAATAGTACTTTAAACGGGAATAGGAATGGGAAAAAAAGAAGCCTTCGCGCCAGTAGATAAGTGCCGAGTTTGATCGGCCATGACGCGGTTTAATGCAGGGGTTCATTTATTTCCACGCAATTTATTTTTATTTATTTATTTTTTTTTTCGTATTGCTTTTTATAATAATCATATATATTGATGATAATTTTTTTAAATGCAATACAAGTAAAGAGGGTGCACGTATTATATTTGAAATAAAAAATTTATAAAAAGTGAGTGAAAGTAAAAAACAATTTTAAATAAAATCGACTGTTCAAATTCTCAAACTAACGAAATTTTTATTTAGCTCACAAAATCATTCAAAATTTTTGTCATTGATTCTAATTTCTACAAACATCGCTAAAAGTTTAATACTAACTATTTGACATATTTACTGATGTATCAATCAGTCGCCGTGCTTTAATTCATTTATTGATTTAACGATGAAAATTTAATTTCAAAAATAATGCACAAGCATTTTCTATAAAATTTAATAAAATGCAAGTTTTAGAAAAATATATTCGCGTCGTGGCTAAACGTTTTAAGCACAGTTTGAGGCATAATATTTTAGAAAATAAAATAATGCGCTCGCGCGTTTTATGCGCGTTTAACTAAATGACCAAAACTTTGGTAAAATTAACAAAGTTTACACGGAAGACAGTTTAATTACTTTCGGTAAACTCCCAACAGCCATTTTAGCAACAAAAATTATCTCGTTTTGTGTTCCACTTTGTATTATTCATCCTCTCATCTATGTACTCGTACTTGTTCTTAAACATTTTATCTCGTTAAAATGTTCGTTGTTAACAAATTAATGTATCTCTCTCTCTCTCTCTCTCTCAATTCATTATACAAACGCATTCTAAAAAAAAGGATTCGAATTAGTTGATTATTTTTAATCAAACTATATTGAAAAACAGCAATACTTTTATTAATAACACATAATACAAGAATTTATAGTTTTGTTTACAAATATTTAACGACAATTTTCTTTTTTATTGACCATTCGGTAACCATACCGAATCATAATAACAAATATATTTTCTTAAATTGATCCCCTAAAAAATCGTCCCTTTAGCTTCACCACTTAGCCAAATCCGACCGACAATACACAGGGTACCAATGGAGGATCTCTGGCATTACGTATCCCCGAACGCTCAAGGATTCTCTTTCTCTTTGTCAAATTATACCTTCTGTTTTCTCTTTGTAATCTCTCGATTTATCGATACGGCGACTCCCGATACGTTCTTCCATCCGCTTTCCCTTTCTCGATTTTTTTACGCCTCACGAGGGAAAGAAATCGATACGCGCACGTAACGCAGGAGAGAGACCTTTGAGTAAAAGATAGAGACTGAGAAAGAGAGAGAGAGAGTGTGAGAGCAGGAGGGAAAATGAAAGGATAAAGTCGCACGCGGATTTTTTTCTTTCAACACTGGTAAGGAGAAAAAGCCTGGGTGTATATATACATATATATAACCCGTGGGGCTTTACACGCAATGTGTATTTCACGATAATAACATCTTTAACTCCGTTGGGAAAGATTTTTCGGGGATTTTCCTTTTTCTCTTTCTCTCTCTCTCTCTCTATCTCTTTCATTTTTCTTTTCCCCTTATGACCCTAATATATAAAGAACGCACTTTGCGTACGTTTTATCGTATCTGATATATACACTTTTTCTTCTCTCCCTCTTTCTCTTACATTTATTCTTTCTTTTTTTAAGCTCGTTGTTATACTTATATATATATATATATATATTTATATATATTTATTTTTTTATATTTTTTCATTTCTTTTTCGGAAGCAATGATTGATGCCACGATCGTCGGTTTCACTGGTTGAGCTGCTTTATCGGGTGAGAGCTGGCGTATGGTTTCTTTTTTTTTTTTTTTTTGTTTTTGTTCTCGGGTTCAAGTGCGACTACGATAAGACTTTCCACTAGTTTGGTACTTTGTCAAATGAAAAAATATCGGATTATTGTTTTGGAAATGTATTATCGTTGACGTTTTTTATTTTATTTACCGATTTAAGAATGCAAAGTTTATATCGTTATTGAAACTGCCAATTATAATAAACTTGAAGAAATTTATAATTTATTTTATTATTTAATTTATTAAAATTTATTATTTTGTTCTAAATTCTTATACGTTTGTAATAAGTTAACGCGTATCTACAGACTTTCTATTAAAAAAAAAATGGTTCAAATAACCGATAGGATTATTTGGTTTTGTAAGAGAAGTAGAAAAAGCAAGAAAGTTATGCGTCTTGAAAATTATTTCAGTTAATGTTTTGAGTTATGTAAATTTAATGGCGATGACTAATTGAAAAAATACAAAAGAATTTTTTTCAATAATATTTATATTGTTAATAAAAATATATTAACAATATAATATAAATAAAAATATATTATTTTCTTTTGATTCATTAAAATTGACCAAAAATTAAAAATTTATAAAATATAATTTACTTTATGATTATTAAAACGATTAACAAGTATTAATATATTTTTGTAGAATCTCAATCTACGTATCAATTTGAAAAGTCTTAAGCTCACGACAAAAATTTCCGAAAGTAAAAAAGAAAAAAAAAAAAAAAAAAAGGAGATGTGGGAAGTCAATAAAGTGTCATGCCACATAAAAATGTCAAGTTCATCATGAAATATGTTTTTAAAGATATTCGAAAAATAACTTGATAAAATTTTCACGTGTATATCTTCAGATTTTTCTCGAGTAACTTGTAAAATTATTTTATCGTATTAAACTACATTGAGAAACTTAATAAAATAATCACACGTCAAAAGAACATAATAAATTTCTTATAAAATTATGATCGCATACAAACGAGTAAAAAACGAGTAAAAAACGAGTGAAAAATAAAAAGAGAGTGAAAGGGAGAGAGAGAGAGAGAGAAAAAGTGGACGCTCCTGACCCTCCGATAAAGTTTTTAAAACTCAAAGGAAAACAAATCTTTAGACAAAATCCTCCTTCTCTTTACCACTCTCTCTCTTCCTCTCTCTCTCTCTCTCTCTCTCTCTCTCTCTCTCTTTCCTTTTCTCTCACGATTAACCTTCGTACATTTTCGTATTCTGTAAGGATAAACAAAATTGCGAGAAGTGGTTATATTAACACTCGAGATTGTAAGGGACGCGGAAGAAAGAATCGAAGTCGATAAGAAAGTGGACTAGAATGAATAGAGAAAGAGAGAGAGAGAGAGAGAGAGAGAGAAGAGAAATGGAAGGTAGAGGGACAAAAAAGGAAGAAAGGAAGGTCAAAGGTTGCGTCGCTAGTTGACACCTGGTTAATATTTTTCGACGAATTTTTTTTATTTTTGTTTCTTTTTTTGTTTCTTTTTTTTTTTTTTTTTTTTTTTTTTTGAAGGATTAGCTCGGGGTGTTTATTTCTTTCTTTTTTATTTTACTTTATCGCGCGTTTCGTGATTTAACTCCGGTCCTTAATTTAGCTTATCGATTCGCTTAACAAGTGCTTTGGTTGGATTGGATTGAGATACGCGTACGGGAGATTTTTATTTATTTATTTATTTATTTATTTTTTTGTTCGACGCAATATTTATATTTAGAGTTATTAAGATTATGAAAGAGTATTATCAGTCTAGATATATATTTCAAAGATTTATTTTTCATTCTTAAAAAATGTGGATTAAATACATTGATAATTTTAAAGCTTTTTATACGTATATACTATTTTATCTAAATATTTACATAAATTTTCAGCGTAAATTTTACGAAAAATTAAAAAGATATTATTATTTTTAATAATGAAAGATTGTTTAACGTACGATTAAATTATTCATCAGCTATAAATAAGTTAAAAAAAAAAAAAAAAAATGCAAATTCGAGTGAAGTATGTACGCTTTTCTTTTTTGTTTTTTTATCTTCAAAGTGAGATAAAAAAAAAAAGAACCGTTTGAAATTCATGACTCAACGTGGAAAAAGTATGTAATCTATATGCGATAAGTAGAAACAGTTCGAACGAGCCTGACGCGAATGTTGTAAACTGATGTACGTTTTTATTTTTTTCTTCTTCTTCGTCTTCTTTTTCTGACTTATTATTATTTGTTACCCAAGGGTAAAAAGATCAACTTTTTTAAATCGCACTTTTTTTTACTTTGGTATACGTATACGCATGTTCAATGGCGCACTCAGCTCGTAAATTTATCTTGATTACAAGATGGATATCTGTTATTTATTTTTTCCTCTGTTGATAAATTCAACAAAGTTTTTTAACGTAGAGATGGAAATACTGCTTGTAATAATAATTTATTCATTTTGAATTTTATTTAAAACCAGCGAAAAATTTTTTTACGCGCACTTACTGGTCGTTCGAAACGAATTACGCAATTTAGTGTAATAAATTTGCTTTAACGGTCGCGTTAAAAATAAAATTTATTTAATGATATTTTAAGTTTTCATCAAAGTATATTTAATAAACTCATGAATTATTAAATTTTAATTATTAAGTATTTATAAAAATAGAATGGAATTTCTTAAGTATGATGTTTTTTTTTATCTATATAAATAGTATTGAAAATAAAATAGTGACTTACAAAGTAACGATATCAAAGCAGTTATGCATTAAAAAAATACAAACATACCAATGTAAATTAAATTGATGGGTATCGATTTTTTATTCTCTCGTTTTGGAATCAATTATGTTTCCCAAAAAAAAAAAAAAAAAAAAACCAAATTTCATTTTACCCTCTTATTACACCCAAAAATAAGTATATAATACGTTAGCCCATCTATATAAATAAAACAAAAAAAAAAAAAAAAAGAATAGCGAAAGGAAAATTTTTTCTTTTAGGTCCAGCCTTAGTATACCCAGAGTCAAGCGAGGATGAAAAAATAGCATCGAGAGAGAGAGAGAGAGAGAGAGAGAGCGAGAGAAAAAAAGAGTTCGAAATTAAGGCGTGTGTATATATGTATATACATAAGCGCATGTATCGCGTGAAAATAGATGGAATTCTCAAGCGACGGCGCGGTTAATGTGGCTCAAGGTCGCCTTCCTTTTTCTCTCTCTCTCTCTCTTTCTCTGTCTTTCTTCTTATACAGTCTCGGTGTATTTCATATAAAACCAACCCTGTCGTGCGATTTATATAGGCTCGCTTCCAAGGATCAATGTCACATACACACACATAAGGATGCTTTTTTTTTCTCTCTGTCTCTCTCAATTGTTCGACGCGTACGTGATAAAGACTCTTCTTTCTTATTCTTCTCCTTCTTCGCTGTCATCCTTCTCCTTCATATAATGAAAATTTCTCGCATTTTTACGCGCGCAGACGACGTCGCGTCGTGTCATAATATGCGTTATGCAAGTGCACGCATACATATTCGTAGACGCGTTTCTTTTTTCCTCTTTATGGTTTTCGTTATTCGGAAGCATATTCTTTTTTTTTTTTTTTTTTTTTTTTTTTTTTACATTATTTACGACCTAGTCGTTCAAGGGATTTAAGATGAGCTGAGACGATTAATTTATTCGAAATATTAAGGAGCCGTAAAAATTCGTTTAAATCACGAAAATAGCTCTTTTAAGCTTCGTTCATTGTTGTGGAAAATTTTGTTGATTTAATTATCAAAATATGAATGAATAATAAAGGAAGTAATCGTAAGATGATCCACAATTTTTACGCATCTTCATCATAACATTTTTAGTTATTAATACTTTTTATAGCGTATTAATAATTTTGTTCAATGAAATTTTTAATATCATTGAATTTTTTAATAATTTTAGACAGAGATTTTTAATATTAATTCTTAAACAATATCATTACGTTATAAAATCTGTTACCATATAGCATTTAAATATTAAAAACAAAAAGAATTACAACAAGAATAGAAAATAAAGTAGCATACAATATTAAAAAGTACACAAGATTTTACATATATTCCACGCATTTTAATTTTTAATCATCTCTTTTTTCTATTATTCATACAACATACTAGTCATTTATTGATTTTGATATTTGTTATTCACCACGGCTACTCTATCTAAATCAATAACTTATACGAATATCG
This sequence comes from Chalcis sispes, assembly GCA_949987625.1. Lineage (NCBI taxonomy): Eukaryota > Metazoa > Arthropoda > Insecta > Hymenoptera > Chalcididae > Chalcis > Chalcis sispes. The sequence continues at coordinate 10,590,603 of OX465099.1, read as the reverse complement.
TATATTCCTTTTATTTCCTTTATTTTTATGCGGTAAATGGAAAAGAAACAAGGAAAAGAAAGTATTAAAATCTCGTATAATGTTCCGCTTATAGATAAAAAATTTGTTCAAAAAACGTAACCTTAACGTTTTTATCTTCGCTTAAGAAAACGTACTCTTATGATATTGTGTTTTTTTTTTTTTTTTTTTTTTTTTGTAAATCCCCGTATCCAAATAATTTTTGTTTCGTGCCTTTTTCTTTTCCTTCCCTTCTCGCTCCGATAATTCTCGCCCGACTTTATTTCGCCCCAATGCCAAACGAGGGACGTTTATGAATTTCACAATAACGGCTTGCTCTAACACACCTCGTATATATGCGTGTGCGCACATGTGTATACGTGTGTATAATTTATCCTTATTGTAGAATAAATGTACAATGAGACTTTTTACCTGGCTGAGTTTATCCGTCGACGGCTAATCTTTCTCCCTTTTTATTTATTTTAACGCGAGCGCAAGCTACTTTCCTACGTCGACGTCTTTACGTTCCGATTACATATTTAGGCTACCATTTACCGAAGTTAAAGGCAAAGATTTACGAGGGCGAATCGATCGACGACATCCAATTGCGCGATTTTTTTTCTAGCGCGACACGACTTTTCGCGTATTCGCGTGCGCGCGTACGATTGGCATAAAGTTGTTTGTATTAACGAAGTTTATTGGAAACGAGGATTATTTATAACCATTCGAAAGTTAATCCAAATCCGTCGATGAATGGAAATTTAATAATCTGTTTATTTAATTAAATAATAAGTCGCACCGATTGAGATTATGAAATTTATTTGCAATCCAATTATACGATCCATTAATATAGCAGATTGTTCGTTTTCTTAATAATAGATATTATCGGTCGATATTAGTACAGTTTTTTTATTTTTTATTTATTAATTTTTTTTTCGTTTCGAAAGAGGCTTTACAAAATGATGTATTCCCTAATCGAAATTCAAAATAGAATGTAAATTTTCCACATTGTAATTTTCGTAATAACCATATATTTTTACCTACGCATCTATCAAAAAAAAAAAAAAAAAAAAAATAAAAAGAAAAACGATATTAAAATAAAAATATATTTATCAAATATAAAAATCAACGTTCTTAATAAATTCGAAAAGATCTTCGAATGTCTCCTCGTCGTTTCGTCCCATTGCGTAACTTTAAAAGTTCATCGAAAAGTCGAGACGCCATATTGCGAGAGTATATAGAAAATATCGAATGTTTTGACGAATAGAGTCGGAGAATGTAAATATTTATTTTTGGATATTTCTAATATGACGCGCGTGCGCGCGCGATTCGTTATATTGTGCGATTGGGTAAGAGAATATTTACTATTTATTTCGATTTATCGGCGTAAATTGTTTTATTTGCGACGTTTTATATACGGACGGGATTATACCAAAGCGCGAAGACATTATTTTCATTGAGACAAAATTTTTATAAATAACTTCGACTCCATATTTTTCTGTCATGCGTCAGGTTCATTAAAAGTTGCTTATCAACGCAATAACGTCGATTAAAGGATTGTGTAAATTCGTTTAAAAAAGGTTACACGTTTCTGTTAAAGTCGGTCATTCGGACGGATAATATTTTATAATTTAATGATTCAATGAATTAATAATATGCGCTTCAAAAGTACTTTTCAATAATTATAATTATAAAGTAAAGAGAAGAATATTAGAATACTTCCTCATCTTTTCGCGAAGTTCGATGAAAATCTCGAGATCTCAATTGTACAAAATCGCGAATTGTAAATTGAAAAGAAAAGAAAAAAAAAAAAAAAATTACGGTAGAGAGCAGAACATTCCATCAATTTTTCATTCGCTTGATTTGATCTCTCTTCCATTCTAACTTAATTTAGCCAAGTATAAAGGAAAACCTCTCGCGAAGAGATGCGGCAAAGCTAAACGACGTTCTTTCCACTTGACTTTAATCGAAAGAATTGTCATTACATATATCTATCCGATATATAAATATATCCGAATCAGCCCTGAATTTTCCTCGTTACTCCGCATCTTGATACGCGGATATATATCGTTTATTTTATAAGACCTATAAAAATACTCGGAGAAGAGGAGAGAACAAGTCTCGGCTCTCATAATCGTCACGAGAAAAAGAGAAAGAGACGGAAAGAAAGAGAGACGGAGATAACGGAAAGAAGTCATTAGGAAGCCGTAAAGTTTCACAAAGTCTTCGTGACGTCTATGACGGTGTGTAATGTTAAGTGCGAAATTGGATTTATGTTCGGTTGACCGGACAGACGTAATTTTGTTTTTTTTTTCTCCTCCTCCTTCTTCTACTGTTTTTTAAATATAATGGTAGAAGGGTTCTTTTTTTTCATTTTACCTTTCTTCTTTTTCTTCCCTTTAACTTAATCATTGTCATTTAACGTTGGTTGTACGCGTTCGCTTGCGTTTAATCGAGTTAAGTAAATTGAAAAGATTTGAAATACATGAAAGAATTGATTAAAAATTACTCGGGAAGCTTTATCGAATGCGAAATTAGTTATTTAATTAAAATGGCATCGTTTATGAGGTAAAGTTAAAAATATCATTTAAAAATAAATAATAATTTTTTTTATCTTTAATACATTTTTATATATTTATATTGAAATGTTATTTAATGAAAAATTTAGTATATTAAAATTCTACGTTTTCCAATATCTATTTTTAATGAAGATAAACAAACATTCGCCGATGAATCATTTTTATATATATATATATATATATATATATATATATATATATATATATATATATATATATATATTCATACGGTACCTTAACGTAACATAAATAAAATATATTAATACTTCTAAAGCTCGTCAATAAATAAAATACACGCATCCACGGTTACGCTTTAACATTTTGCCCTAAATATTTAAAACGAATGTAATCCATCAAAAATTAATCGTTCGCGATTATCAATCAATATCTCCCTCCTCAAACCCAATAAACATTCTATGCATTCAAGCTCATAAAAAAGAAACTCTCGTATCAAACCTGCGCATGTTACATCTACGAGATACGTTTATTCATAAGTCCTTTCGTAATTAACCAGTTATCCTTTAAAATCAACATGCCATAGTCGCCGGATAGAAACGATAATTCGATCGTCTTGAGCGAACGAGCTTTACGAAAAATCTTTTCGTTGATAATTAGATCGGTGCGATAGATAGTTAGATCGGTTCGCTTTTTTTTACCGTGTGTTAATTCTCAAAACGATATCCTCGTAACGGTTGGTATATACAGGATAATGATAGATGTAATAACGGTCGCTTGATCGATTTTCATTCCGATGAATAATTCGCACGATAAGGTGATTAAAGGTAGATTTTCGGATATAACTATCGAGTCTAATACTTTGTTTTTTTTTTTGTTTTTTTTTTTTTTTTTTTTCAATTGCTTAAATTTTCGCGTAGATAATGAATTTTTATACTTGTCGGCGGTTAATTTTATATAAATAAATTTTTTAGTAACTATAAAATGGCTTCTTTTGTTTTCTCTATAACATAATTTAAAAATTATCAAGAACTATTACGAAATAATATTGTAAAATGAATTTTGAAAAAATGCGGATACGATAGAAAATAGAAATATCAATCAAGTTATTGCCTTGACTTAAAGCGTTCTTTTCCTCATTTTTAAAATACATTCGTAATATTAACGTTAATTCTTCAACATCTTTAAGAAAGAATTGCGTCAAACAATTGTGCAATTTAATTCGACGTATCTTTTCTTTTTTTTTTTTTTTTTTTTTTCAACAAAGTACGAATTCCATTTGATACTAATGAAAACGTGACGTATACGAAGAAATAAATTTCAAATTGTAATTATAAGTATAAAAGAACATATTAAATTTACGCAAGTCTATTATTCGTTTGAAAAATTCGATATATTTAAAGAAGAAAAAAAAGAAACCTTCTCATAAAAAATAGTTTTAATTTTTAATGTTTTTTAACATAAAAATAATTCTTTTAAAATAAAATTTGATTCTGAGAAATTGATTTTTTCATACGAAATTTTATTAAGCTTTGAAAATGTTCAGGTATAATAACTGCGATTAAATGTTTAGGTATACTTTTTTCATTTAACCGATAAAATATTTATCATAAAAAAAAATATATACGTATATATTTAATCTATATACGTTTTACAGTATATTAAAAATTAATAAATTCCATAATAAACTTTTGCAAAAGTCAATTATATTCTTTAAATACCGCGAAAAAACATCTCAAATAAAAACTCTCATTTAACGTAAAATTTACTCATTAAAAAAACTACGCAAACTCTCTCGCAATAACGGAGAAAATATAAAATATTGATGTTTTCAATGGGAATTTCGTTTCTACGAAGATGGTGAATTTCACAACCAGTAGTCTACCTGTGGACTTTCATCAGTAAGGCGTGTCAGGTGGTTTCTATCTTAGACACCGGGGGATGAAATTTAGATGGCGCATGTCCGCGCGCGTATATATCTTCGTGGTTGACCGATAGGAGATTTGATCGGTTATCGGAGTATCTCGTAAAATAAACTTTAGTGTGCTATACATATTGAGTTGAGGTTTTATGATATATCTAGCTCGCTACGGGCAATTTGCGGAATTTTTCTATAAAATTATTATTAAAGTGTAAAAAGTTCAGGTAACGTATATTTGATCAATGTGGTAATAAATTTTATTAACGTTTATTTTATGAATGTTTACGTATTAATCTCAATTATAATATCGAAGAGATTATTTTAAAAAAAATTGAATGAAGAATGATCTTTATTATCAATTTGTAGTTAAATATCTATTTATAAGACATTTTAAACGAACAGATTAAAATAATTTTTAAAAATATTATTTAATTAATATATTCGTTCGAATACAATACATTTTAATTTCTGCAATGTTACATTTAACGAAACTCAATGAAAAATAAAATCACAAGTAACTTTAAGCTCGAAACAAACACATCGTTTATTTCGTCGTATCGTAACAGTAGCGACGAGAAAAACGAAAATAAAAAAGAAAAGCAGCCTCAAAATACTCCTTGAATTCGGTAAACTTACGTAAATTTCAATCAACGGCGGTCAAATCAAACGAGCGAAGACGGAGGGGTAAATGAAAGGGAAGCGATTGATCCGGTCAACCATTTGGGTCTCGGTAATTAACCTGCCGCTAATTATCGGATGATTAATGCCAGCTAATCCTACCATGTGTATATATATGTGTATATATATATATATATATATAAGTGCAACTCGCGCACACGACGATTTGAAATCCAATCTCACGCGTTGTCCCAACGGCACGATCTTCGAGGCTCCGGTCACCGTGTGAGCATTACGACACCGAAAACGAATAGACCCGCGATTACGCGAATGTCCGTTTATGTGTTTGCGCGCGCGTGTGTGGGCGTTGGTGCAATAGGAAGTGTTCGTTGAGGATTGGATGGATTCGGATGGACGGATTGAGTTTCGATGCTGGGATTCCGACGATTTAGAATAGCGAGAGACGGTTTTGCGATTTGAGTTTTGAGATAATATTATGGTAGAATGTTCGATTTGTCGTATTTTTTTAAGTTTATTAATTTACGCGCTTATATGGATTATAAAGATTATGTATTTAATTATTCACTTTATTGTTTTATAAGCGGCTAAACGATTAATAAAATTTAATTATCATATCGCTAATAAATTTTTTGTTTTGTTTTGTTTTTTCTTTTTTTCTTTAATTTAAAGTTTTTTAAACATTTTTTATTTAATGGTACTTATCCTTGTGCACAATCAATGTATATAATAACCATTTCACAGCTATTATTGTTCACAAAATATAAATTCAATTATAATTCTACCGATATGAATTTTCCTATTTTCTATTAAAATATCATCGAGGATTTGACTTCGTTATTCTGGATTGATTATTGCTGTTTATTTTTGTATCCAAAAACAGAATGCTAAAGTAGATTTTACATAGATGATAATAGGAAACTAAAAGTCAATTGTACGTACTTAGATACTTTAAAATGGTAAATTTTTTTTTTTTTTGGGTAAAACTTACTTGAAATTTGGAAATTATTTATCAATTTTTGCTTTTTGCTTCTAAATTTAACATTTATTTTTTAATAAATATCATAGTACGTTGAACAATGAATTATATTCAACATGAAATTTCATTTATTTTAAATTACAAGCCATCGTCAAGCTTTTCCATTTTGAGTGCCATTATAAGGGCTGTTAAATAATTAAAGTTTGACGTTAAGAGTTTAATTAAAAGATGCGGTTAACATACTTTTAGATCATTACTGTCAAAATTTTACAGTAACATCTCTTCAATGCTTAAATGGCTAATCGGATATCGGTTAACCGGTTTAATCTGGCTAGTTTCGCGGGTATCAAGGTCGTGTGGTTTTACTGGTCCGATAAACCGAATAATTCATTAGCCGTGGCTTAAATTCGTTATAACTCAAGCTTTAAAATTTTAATGTCATGATAAGCTATTATAATCTATGAATGTACTTTAATTAGAATTATAATTTTTCATAAATATTTAAAAAAAAATTATATACGCCGTTAAATAAATTGATTTTAATTTACCTATAAAATAATATTATTCACTTTATAGTATATTAATGTCATTTATTTATTGCAAACATTTGGTATTCATATTGCAACCTAATCTCGAAGATCACTCGTTAAAACATATAATAATTCGGATTTAAAACTTTCATTGCAATAGCATTAAATATTTTCATCTTGTAGTATACGGCTAAATCCAAGCAGCTTATTACATCTATTCTCTAATCTTCTTCAAAAACTATCTCGTCTTTTTCCTTTTTTTTCCACTCGTTGCTCACATCATGCATATACATGTATCCATATGTACCAAAAAGCACGAAACCGCAAAGCGTAATCCCTAATCGCGAATTCAACAAGAAGAGACGTAGAGATGGGTGGAGAGAGAGAGAGAGAGAGAGAGAGAGAGGGAACGATCGAGGCCAATTGAACGTTCCCCTGGTATGCATACGGTGTGCCATAATCTAAACGGCGCCGCTAGGTGTCAGGCAAGTCGGGAGGCTTTTCAACCAAGGATTGACGCGTCGCGCGTGACAATGGAACATAAGGACGTGTATGCGCGAACGCGTGTGTACACGTGCTGCATGTAGTCGCGTGGTGGTAGGGTGACGGTGAGAATGAGAGGAAGAGAGAGAGAGAGATAGAGAAGCTTGTTTCGTTTGGATTATGGAGATTTATGGAAATTCGAGGCAAACAAAGCCAAGTCCAAGCTACACTGCAGCGCAGTGTCTCCTTTCTCTCTGGTGGTTTACTACGGTGTCCCTATCCTTGGCTCCCCTCTCTCTCTCTCTCTCTCTCTCTCTCTCTCTCTCTCTTCGTCCCTTGCTCGTGTGTCTATTTACATTGTACGGACCAGTGTGATGGATGTAAGGAATCTTCGGTTGGAAGACCAGCGCGTTTGGTAAAGTTGCTCGTTCGTGTAAATTTTGCTTGTGCTTTGGATATACGCGCGCGGGGAGAGCCTCGCATGTTAATGGACCAGATTGGAATAGCAAGTGATAGTTCGTTTCGAGTGATTCGGGAGGACATTGATATTCGAGTTTTTCGATAAAAAGATGATAGAGAATCGTATTGATTTACGGCATTTGGAATCATAAAATTGGTTCGAAATCGATCCAAAGAATTTCAAGATTTGCCAAGATTGAAAAATTTTAAATTGTTTTAAACTTGTAAAAAAGTTTAAATTTACGAGTTAAGTATTTTATTTGAAAACGTTGCATATCTCAATTCGGTTGAATTTACGTTAACGAATAATTTATTAAAGATGACGATAAGACGATTTTTTTTAGATAATAATACATTTTTAAAGAACTCAAAAATTAAGTACATTATCTAAAAATAGCGCATTTGAAAGTTCATAATTTGTTTTATGAAAATACAAATTTCTCAAAGCAAAATAAAATACAAATCACAAAATCAAAAAGAGTACTTCAATTAATTAAATTAAATAAAAAAAGCTGAAGAAGAGGTTGAACAAATTTAGACGGTATGAGTAAACGTAATTTATCTTACGTATGCGTAAGCAAAGTACACGTCAAGTTCAGCTCGAGACGATTTACGGGATTTCATGTAAATATATTTACATATGCTTACATCTTCGAAACTTTAATGGAACATTTCTCAACTTTCAGTTCAATCCCAAAAGGTTAGATTATCATGTTCTAATTTCTGATGATGTAGATTTTGTACGTTAAACTTTGAAAAAGAAATTTTTCATTTTTCATAAAATTAATTTATTATAAAATTTTCGTACAAAAGCGAGTTGAAACAATAAAGTAAAAAACTACTAATAAAGAAATTTAATTTTCGATAATTGTAAAATTCAACAATCACTACATATTATGTTTAAACTTAATCAAATTAAGCAGTAACGATTACGCGCAAACAAATATCACGAGCATTCACCGAAATCAAATTTACGTTGACCTATAAACCTATCCCAAAAAAAAAACAAAAAAAAAAAAAAAAAAATTCCAATAACATCATATTAAATTCCGTGCTGCTTCCGTAACCGGTGTTAAATTACCCTGTAACACATATGTATGTACGTACATACATCCGAGCACACATCACAGAAAGAGAGAGAGACAGAGAGAGAGAGATCCTTGCTACGGACGTAAACACAGAACTGATTCGAGAAACAAAGCAAGTGAGTGAGAGAGAGAGAGAGAGGAAGAGGTCTAGCTAAAGGTCCATCCGGAGCGATAAAGTAGCCTCGTGTCACAGGCACACTCTGCATCGGAATCCTCGCGATCGATGACACAAGGAGGAACGCGAGCGCATGTCTTGAAAAGCAGGAGGAGCTCTGTTCTACTTGTATGTTTATACATGTGTGTGTGCATGTGTGTGTTTGTTGGGCGGACTAGGTTTATGGGTAGAGACTCGATCGAGGGCGCTGATTACGACCTGGAATCGAATAGTATGTATACTTCCCGGTGGTGTTTTGTTGTTTGAGTAGTGCGCGGTTGTTAGCGTACGTTTGCGTTTTTTTTACAGTACAGCGAAATTACGATCGTGATTTTATACTTCGCGTCTCGATTGTATGCTGATTTTTTAAACAGGGCTGCGCTTCGATTAAAGGAATAATTGAAATCAAATGGAAAGAAACGCAGGAACGTTGATCGTAATGATGGAAATTTTTAAACTGCAATAGGTAATTGTTTCATTTTATGATAATTCAATTTACATTGCGCATATTTAGTCTGAACTTTTAATACGATAACAGTCACTCTTGTCGATAATCTCAACGATTACGCATCGAAAACCGTTCACTTTTACACACAAAAAAAAAAAAAAAAAAAAATAAATAAATAAATCATAATAATAATAATAATTAAAAAGCCGCTGAATAAATTAGTTAGCATTAAAAGCTTACAAAAAAAAAAAAAAAAACAATATAATCAGCGACAAAAATTTCCCGATGTAATCTCCATTCCAGAAAAACCTCGACGAAATAATGAGCTTACGCTTCGCGCGTTTACGTCTCATCGTTGCTTTCGATCGTTGGATGATCGAAGTGTACGGATACTACTCGATATTTCAAGCTCGTTCGTTAAATACGTAATTTGCATACATTAAGGGAGAAATATATTACAAGGGTGCGGGGAAAAAAATTGCTCGATCAAACGACGGTTTACGAGGTAAGTTTGTAATTTCGTTATTATTTACGTTGTTGCTGACTGTGTAATTTATCGATTGATTTTTCTAACTCGAAAAGAGAAATGAAAATTAGTTAATCATACAAATATCACAGAAATATTTAAAAAAATCTTATTTTATTTCGTTTGTACTTGAGCTGAATTTTAGTTAGTCACTTCCTAGTAGATAAATAAACGTTACAAACAACGAAATATTTTTCTGGCACGCATAAAACGTTAGAAAGTCTAAAAATAAATAAATTTATCGTTACGACGAAGTCGCTGCAGATTTCATTCGATCAAGATAAATGAAGCTTTGACATTGTTTTTAATCTTACATCATTCTTTTATTTCTCGAGCTTAGAGTTACAAATGGCTTAGTCACGAATATATTTCAATGCCTGATTTATAATCCGCCGAAAGTTTTTGATTTATTCAATTCGTATTCGATATTTATAAAGATTTCGCACGATAATTAATTTGATCTAACGTCTCGCGCTCCGATACAAAATTACATACACGTATTAATGATGTTTTCATCGCATTTGTGAATCTTACAATAATTTATAATTTTATAATTTTTATTAATAATGAAATTTTTCTTACTCTTCGCCATCTCGATTGATATTAAAGGAACGAATTTCTTATAATTTGCTTGAGAAGGCACTTAATTAAGTGACCTCGTTCCATGTATTTTACTGCCTTCCGATCTAAGTAATGAAAATTAATTGTTATGCGCGGAAGAGGAGACTTAAGTGAGCTGCAACAAAGCTCGTAGATAAAAAAAAGTATATAAATTTATTTTATTTTTGTCTTATTAGTTTATTTTCTTTTTTTCAAAGTAAATTTACAGTACTCATACGCTATTAAAATATAAATTACGTTTCTTTTATACGATAAACATTGTTGTTAAACAAATAATTTTCAAAGCTTTTATTGTTTGAATAAATTAACGTAAAGTAGTTTATCTTGAAAGTCATTACCATTAAAAATACAATGCAAATTTATTCTCTAATCTATATGTTTTTAAAAAATTATAAATTTATTTAAGATTTATTCTAGAATAATATTTACTTTTTTTACAAAATAAAAGATTTTTTCTTTCTATTTTCAATTTTGAATTGTTATTTTTATTAAAAAAAAATAAAAAAAAAAAAGGAAAAAAAAAAATAATATAAAATTATTCTGATTGTCAAATTATAAAAATTAATTAAAATTATTTAGATTATAATTATATATAATTATTAATGCATAAAAATGATCGAACAATAATTATAAATATCATATTCAGAACAATCATGTTTATCTTTCTATTGACGCTTTGATCGATGGTCAATTAAATACCATAATCTTCTTCCCTGTAACGAAGTAGTAGTTACTGGTGAAACATGACTAATCACATTTCTGCAAATCAATCATAATTATACCCGTCGAAATTGGACTCGGAACAATTACAACTCATTTTGAAATCGATTAATCAAAATATAATGAGACAATAAATAGAAACATAAATAAAAAAAAGAAAAAAAAAAATGAATGAATAAATGTACGCGCGATTGCTTGGATCTTTTCTCACGTTTTGGAAATTTTTTTCGTAATCGATACCGCGAAAAGAATAAAAGCGTGGGAGAGATACACGAACGTAGATACAATTCGAGCGCGTAATTTGCCAGATCGTCAACGTCGTCGGTTTACAGTCGTTACAGTTGCATTGAAACAATTAGAACCCGATTCCCGATGATCCATGAGTTACGTTCGCGTATACGGATGAGAACGAGGATCGATAAATAGTCGATCGTTGATTAATGAGTTTCACTTTGTTAAACGATTGCGATTGCGATGATTTCTTTTTTTTTTTTTTTTATTAATGACGAGTTTATTATGTTCTGTTTTCTTTTATTAAAGTCGGATCGAGGATTTACGTAATCGAAGTATTACATAAAATGTAACATCGAGATGCGTACGTTTCATATTAAGAGCATAACAACATTTTTCTTCGAAATGGAAAAGAATGATAACGATTACGTAGCTATAAAGTTTTTCTTTAGAAGGTATATAAATACATGTACGAATGTGAAGAATTTAATATTTATGTTAACGTATATTTATTTCTTTTTTTTTTTATTTTAATCGCATTTAGCAAAAAATAGTTTTTTTTTATTGCGTTAATTCAGGAAATCGACGATTGAAATCAATACCGAGAAATAATTTTAAAAATGTTAAAAAAAGATACTTTGATAATTTCTATAATTTGATTTTTGATTTTTTCAATTTTTTAATCCTTTTTTTTTAGATTACTTATATTACTTCTCGATATATTACACATTGTATCACCTGAAATATGTAGTAAATTCGCGGTATTAAATTAAAATCTATGCCATACGAAATTTATGTTCTCGTAAAATGTTTGAAGCTATTACTACATTGGCTGCTCTCTAATATTTATCAAATACTGAAATTTAAAAGAAAAATTGCACAGGATATTAAATTCGAATACATTCGTAACGCGTGTAGCTTTTGATATATATTATACTAGTTCATCTTGATATTTTATATATATATGTATATATCATTGATAAAATTTAATGTATTAAATGTTGTTTTATACAATTGTAAAAATAACCTAACAAAAGAAAATTTTAATAAACTTGCTATTATTTAAAATAAAAATTTTCAAATTAAATCGGAAAATTTTAATTGAATCTATAAATTCAAATATACGTATGTACTCCGATTCAATTTTTCGATACCAAAAGTAGATCGACATAAAATTTTTAGAGATTTAACGAATTAATGATAAAGTCTACATAATGAAAATGAAAAATAATTTTTTAACGAAAAGAAAATAAACAAATAAATAAATAAACCTATCGGTTAAGTTTTTCAAATAAACTGAAAACCTAGAAATAATAAAGCGCGTAAACTACACAATAACAAATAAAATTCAAAGAGAGAATTGAGAATTTAATACAAAAGTAAAGTAAATAAAAGGGTTAGGCGACGCTCGAATATGTTAAACGAAATTGAAAAGAAAAAAAAACTTAAGAAACGTGACATTTTAATTTACGAAATTGTAAGGAAACGTGTAAATAAAGACGTGAGCCTTTTTATACACGCGTATCTGCAAATGCGCTATCCCGTGCAATATAGCTCGTATATGCAGGAGTTTACGGTTTAACGCTAAAGCCACCTGCGTCCTTTCACTTTTCTTTCTTTCTTTCATTTTTTTTTTTTTTTTTTTTTGTTTTTGTTTTGTTTTGTTTTGTTTTTCATCATTCTTCTTATCCTTACGCGTATAAGCGTCTATTTTCTTTTTTCGAAATTTCAATTTCCTCGCCTGGCCGTAATGCGTTTTCTTCTTTGCCTTTCTCATTTCGGTTCGTTCGCTTTTTCTCGCGCGCACGTCGTCTGCGCTGCGATGCGTGTAAAGCATTGCGAAAGGATGGATTATGAGAAGGAAGCGTTTCTTATTTCATACTTCCGAGATTTCTCAAGATGTTGAGTATCGTTCGACGATAGGATGTTTTTTAGTTTTTTTTTTTTTTTTTTAAAGCGAGTGTTTTGTTAAGAATTTAATTTTAACGGTAAAAAAATTATTGACTCTTGGTATTGAGGAAAAATTTTTGAGATCAATTAATCAATCAACAAACTGAGATCAATCAATAAATCAATCAATAAGCTGAGATCAATTTATCTTGCATATATGTTTTTCTTTTGTAATAAATAAATTATTGAATCGTGTTTTATCATAAAAAATATTTGCCAAAGAAAATTTTATCACAAGCATTAATTAATATAAAAAATTAACTTTAGATAATAAAACCTGTCATATTGAAAATTATTTAATTTTACGTGATTGAAAAAAAAAAAAAAAAAAAAATAAATAAATAAACGGTTATTCTTTTATCTACGATGGAAAATAACAATGTATTGTCAGTTGGGTTGGATTAGGTTGGGTACATTTAGGTTAATATCGACACATTCATTACTTTTTAATTTTATGAAGTGTTAAGCTCCCGAATCATTAAGTCGGTAATTACACGCCATAGGTTAAAACACTCGTTAATGCTTAATCATTTGCATTTAAGTCTACCAATTTAAATTCACGGTTAACTTTAGTTATTTATTGTTGATTCGCAAATTTAAAACATTACAACATTAATTTATCATCAATTATTTTTTCGCGCGCAAATTTTAACCTTTTTTTCCAATTTTTTGTTTTTTTTTTTTTTGTTTTTAGTTTCCTTTCGTGGATAAAAACGCGCGAATTTCAAAGGAAAAAATTAATTTCCGGAGAAAATTAATTCACGTTAACGTCGCGTACACACCTTAAAAAAAATTCAGTAAACTCACGCACATGTATATAGATATACTTATACAGCTATTAACCGTAACTCGTTAAAATTTTGCAATTGCAGCCATGTTGATGAGTTAACGTTCCGAAAGAATAAAGCGGACCCATTAAATAGCACCGAATACCTCTTACACGCGCTCGCACACAGAAACGCACGAGTGTTTCGCATTTTCTCAACGCACACCACAACGTTGCAAACTGGAAAACGATACAAACGAGCAGTCGCTAGCTGTAAATTCTCCGCGGCTCCTTCATCTCTTGCTTGTATACATATATATACAGCTGTATACATCCTTGCATTTCCAGCTTCGTAGCGCCATTTATCCATTTCCTTTCTCTCTTACTCCCTTATTTTCTCTTTCTCACTCTCTCTCTCTCTCTCTCTCTCTCCCCCTCTTAACAGAGGTGCGAAATTAACGGAGCTCGTGCTGGCGCAGTCTCGGTTAACGAGCCGCTGCGAAATTGTTTATTCGCGCAGTTGCTACTGTTGCATACTCTCTAAGCTTGAGTTTGTGTGTGTGTGTGTGTGTGTAAGTGTGTAAGCGTGTATATAATCGGAGGATCTCGTCCTTGCTGCCTTCCGTATAATCGGGATAACTAACGAGTCGCTGTAACGATCGCTCGAGGTTAGTCTTCTACCTTGAATCGTCTATAAGCGTAAGGTTTCTTTGGAACATTGGAATAAAAAAGTATATATCTGTTTTCATTATTTGAGCACAATTAATAAGATGTAATTTTGTAACGTAAAAATATAGCATACATGCAGTTGGATTACGTTCTTTAATTTTGGATTACGTTTACTTTTGTTTTTTATTTCACGTACGAAAAAAGTAAATATTCAGGTAATGTTTAAAAGAAATAGTTTATAGAACAACTTATAAGTTTTCGAATTAATTTTTAAATTAAAAGCATCGCCATATTTTATCCAAAAAATTGAATAAAATCAAATGATTTTTACAATAACCAAAATAATATATTTTTTAATAATAAAGTGCATTTCGATAAATAAAAATTGATTCCTCTTTTTTTAAAAAAATATTCTATTTGTGTATACTATTATTTTAAATTAAATTTCAATTATTTATCAATTATACGATAAGTTTCGATAAGATACATCATGTATAGCGTCCAGCATAAGGAATTCCTTCCGAACGTTTGGCACGTTTGTAAAGGCAATATTGAATTCAAGATCAAATGTAAACTTCGTAATTTGATTTAACGCTGGCGGCAAAATTACCCCCTTAAAGTTCTAATAATCCCTAATTCAACTTTGAGCTAACCAAACAATTATTTCCTTTATATCAAACTCAACCGACTGCCGTAAAAACTTTACTCGTTTGCCGATGCCTATATTTCGATATCCTTTATTAATGTCATTTTCACTGTTCAATTTACTTATAGTAATAATATTCATTTTAAAAAAAAAACTATAAATTTTCTTAAACACTCAATATTTCCATTCACACCATCTTGATAATGCAAAGATATTTAGACGTTCTTTTCTTATATTTTTATAAATCTAAAAGTTCTAATTTATTATATTCCATAATTTAAAATTATTTTAATCACTATATTTTTCTGTTCATTAATTATTTAAAATTTTTAATATTTCGTAATATTTCGTAGGTTAAATACATCTATATTTTTTTTAATTGGACATCGATATGTGTTTTAAAATTAATTTATCCAATATATTTACATATAATAAATAGAAATTATTTTAAACATTAGATAATTACATGAAAGTTGCACGCAAATGGCTGCCCTATGTAAAATATAAAAAAAGCTTCTGATTGGCTGAAAACTTTTGCATTATGGCCGCTGTGCTGCGAGCCAATCAAACCCGCGGAAAGTATCCCTTAAAATTTCACATACCACTTCGCTATTGTAAAATTATTTAGACGTTGTTTTTTTATATTTTTATGAATCTAAAAGTTCTATTTTATTATATTCCATAATTTAAAATTATTTTAATCACTATATTTTTCTGTTCATTAATTATTTAAAATTTTTAATATTTCGTAATATTTCGTAGGTTAAATATATCTATATTTTTTTTAATTGGACATCTATATGTGTTTTAAAATTAATTTATCCAATATATTTACATATAATAAATAGAAATTATTTTAAACATTAGATAATTGCATGAAAGTTGCACGCAAATGGCTGCCCTATGTAAAATATAAAAAAAGCTTCTGATTGGCTAAAAACTTTTGCATTATGGCCGCTGTCCTGCGAGCCAATCAAACCCGCGGAAAGTATCCCTTTAAATTTCACATACCACTTCGCTATTGTAAAATTATTTAGACGTTGTTTTTTTATATTTTTATGAATCTAAAAGTTCTAATTTATTATATTCCATAATTTAAAATTATTTTAATCACTATATTTTTCTGTTCATTAATTATTTAAAATTTTTAATATTTCGTAATATTTCGTAGGTTAAATATATCTATATTTTTTTTAATTGGACATCTATATGTGTTTTAAAATTAATTTATCCAATATATTTACATATAATAAATAGAAATTATTTTAAACATTAGATAATTGCATGAAAGTTGCACGCAAATGGCTGCCCTATGTAAAATATAAAAAAAGCTTCTGATTGGCTGAAAACTTTTGCATTATGGCCGCTGTGCTGCGAGCCAATCAAACCCGCGGAAAGTATCCCTTTAAATTTCACATACCACTTCGCTATTGTAAAATTATTTAGACGTTGTTTTTTTATATTTTTATGAATCTAAAAGTTCTAATTTATTATATTCCATAATTTAAAATTATTTTAATCACTATATTTTTCTGTTCATTAATTATTTAAAATTTTTAATATTTCGTAATATTTCGTAGGTTAAATATATCTATATTTTTTTTAATTGGACATCTATATGTGTTTTAAAATTAATTTATCCAATATATTTACATATAATAAATAGAAATTATTTTAAACATTAGATAATTGCATGAAAGTTGCACGCAAATGGCTGCCCTATGTAAAATATAAAAAAAGCTTCTGATTGGCTGAAAACTTTTGCATTATGGCCGCTGTGCTGCGAGCCAATCAAACCCGCGGAAAGTATCCCTTTAAATTTCACATACTACTTCGTTATTGTAAAATTATTTAGACGTTGAAAGTGTTATTTTATGCGCGTAAAGTGGCTGAATTATTTTTTGTAATTATTTTTTACTAATTAAAACAGTATTTATTCCTTATCATTAATTATTTATTCGTTTGAAGAGTTTTAATATTTTATCTATTTTTATGGATATATATATATATATATGTTGTCTGTTTATAATCTTTGGTAATAGCGAATTAAATTTATATCTTATACCATAGTTAATAACATTATATTGGGTGCAATTTTTTAAATAAGTTTTATTTACTCAATATAATATATTGTTTTGAAATGAAAAATAAATAATTCATTTTGAGTTATTAATGTTATTTCTTTATAGTAATTAGAATAGTATTTATAGTAAATTTTTATTAAACAATACTGCCTTTTTATAAATATTTAAAAATCTATTTAATTTATTTGATTTTAAAAATAATTTGATTTTAATTTATAAAGAATAGAAAGTTTTAAAATCAATTATTTTTCGTATCTTAACCCGGTATAACTGTGTTAAAAAAATGTTTAGTAAATCAATGCTACACGGATTTATTATTTGTAATATTTCAATGTTTTTTGGTAAAATCAATATAAGAATACAAATATAGATTACAAAATTATGTATTAAATTTTGACCCAATCCTAATGATATTGGATTAATAAAAAAAACACAAGGTTAAAAATAATGAAAATTGTGAAATATAATGTTTTGGAGATATTTCGTACATACATTAATGAAAATATATACACGATAGACTGCAGCTTATTGAAGCAGTAAAATATTTATTGGCTGATATTTTTTTTTTCTGAACTTGTTGATTTGAAGTAGTCATAACTTACGTTATCGACATTTTCGAGCCAATGAATAGATAACTCATTATTTTGTAAAACAAAGTTTTTCTTTTGCTATTGTAAATTATAAATTATTTTGTACTTATTATTTTTGGTGATTTTTATTTAAATTTATTAGTTAATGAAATAAAGCACATTCAATCGCTCTGTCAAAATAAAGTAAAATATTCTATAATCAATATTTCATATCACATCGGTCAATTACAGAATTATAAAAATGGAATCGGTGTTGTTTTAATCAAGAAACAAAAAACGGAAAATATCTAACAAAATTATCTATTCATTCATCATCCCTTTATATTAATCGAACACGATTAAACTATAATATCAATTCATTAAAATTACGTAAGCGTCAATTTAGATCGCCGCTGAATTGAAACAATTATTTATGCTCAATCGGTGAGGGAACTATCGGTAGATTTGTTAAATTAACCGTTTATTCTCCAAGTTAACCGCGAAACTTAAAATGTCGATGTAGTTGCTATTCTATAAGTTTTCGCGTATAAATCGATAAATTAGCTTTTCATGCCGTTAGGATGATTAATTCAACGTACGTTTCGAGGTAATCGTAAATACATATTCTTTTCATATTATTGTTTAATTGATGCGTTAAAGTTTCGACTGACTCCTTTATCGAATTCCATAAAATAGAATACTACCCGAATGAAAAGTTTTTGTTTTTTTGCGCCGAAAAGAAATTTTTTTTTTTCAAATTTAAACGATTGTTAAAATTATTTTATTTTCGAAGCGTCATTATCATTCAAGACATTTGTCTATTTTTCAACGAAATTTAATGAAAAATTTATTAAAAGCGTACGAATTTATTTTGACGATACGCACTCGCATCGCGACGAATTATTTAATTTCATCGATGAAAATTCCCATCGCGTTATAACCGGACGCGAAACAATGAGAGAAATAACAGAACTTTTTTTTTTTTTCAAACAAAATTCGGGAGATAAAATTTCATCAAGGGATTCGAAACGGTGTGAATTTTGATAAATTTTGTATCGATAAGCTTTCTGGGTCACCGATTTCGAATGTTTGGCAAAATCAATATACTCAAACTGGGTTACTATAATTTAAAGGCTGGATGAAAGTTAAATTAAAGAGAAGATGCTAAATTGAATAATAATTTTTTTTTTATGTAGCGATTATTTCCTTTTTATTCTCTCTCTCTCTCTCTCTTTCTCTTTTTCTCGTCTCGAAAAAGCAAATTTTATTCCGACGAACTTAATATTTTGTCGTGTTTATAAATTAAAAAAAAAATTACATCTCGTTTGAATTAAACGTATCGGGTGCATACGAAATTTTAATTTTCATTTCCAGTACAGCCATTCTCCATTATCCAATATAATTACCTCACGAGATAAAATTTTAAAGGAAAAAATGATTCAATATCCGTTATAATATGTAATCCAACAACATCTACTACGCCATGTATTACCGAGGAATTTTACATAGTCGTACATATATATATACTATACATGGTATATATATGTATATATATGTATACACGGTAAGGTATACAACCCATCTCGTTACACTATTTCCATTCAAAGGGAAACGTGCGGATTTTTAAAATCCCGCAAAGCTAACAACATCGTACTCTCGCTCGGTTATCTCTCTTTGGCTTTCGCATCGCGTGTATATAAAGCTCCATCCCATTCCTTTCTCATCTCTGATAGCCGAATACCATTGTAAGCGAAGCTTCTCTCTCTCTCTCTCTCTCTCTTTCTCTTTCTCCTATATAATCTCCCTTGCGTTACATCCCCCGCATATTTCAACTGCTCGACTATTTACCTATATATGTATATATACTATGTGGATATGTGTGTGTATGTGTGGTATGTATATGAAAGGCATCTCCTATTTATCGAGTGGATGAAGCATACACCTGCGGATTGATTAGGGATAAGCGAGGCCTTTTTGAAGTTTTCCTCGATTAAGGGGTTACCCCCACTTGCGACTTTGAAATAATCGATTTTTTGTTAATTGCATTTTTTTGAAGTATAAGTATCTGAGAATATGACCTGGAAATTTCAAGTCGATCCGAACAAAATTGACTGAGATATGAGCGTTGAAAGAGAAGAATCCGTTGTGTAAACAACCGGCTACTTTAAACTTTAACGCTTTGTCGGACGCTTTCTCTTTTAATTATTCTTGTTTTGTTGGTCTCGTTGTTTAAAGGGTGGAACTTATTACCGATTGCGTAACTGTGGCACGAGGATTTGTTAGGAGTTTGCTTGCAGATGAGAAACATGGGTCTGAAGTTTGCAACGTTAGAGTACAACGAAATAATTTTTCACATTTAAATAATGCTGCTAAAAATGTACAAATTATATTTAAATTGATATTTGAATATTTGATTATGCTATAAAACACTGAGACTAAGAAAATATAAATGTAAATTTAAAAAAAAAACAGTTTTAAAAAAATTTCGTTGGACTCCAACGGTGGAAACTTCAAACCCATTGAGAAACGTCGATGTGTGGTTTTAGTTAATTTGGTAAAAAGTATATGTTTGATTTTATGCATGAATTTTAGCTGGTGTTAGTTAACATGTTATCGATCCGTTTAAAATTTTAAGCCAAGATTTAAAAAATTTTGAAAAGTCACGACAGATTTTTATTTTTAAGTAGATACGGTCAAGAAGTAGCGAGACTCGCGTATGGTTACAACTATAACGAATGTTATTAAATTTTTTAATCAACGGATGTTTTTATTTTTTTCAAATTATAAATTATAACTATAAATCTTACAAAATCACATTTTCGTTATGATAAAAATTTTATTAACATGTAAATAAAAATAATATTTTACCTTTAGGTCATACATACATAAATTTAAATGCAGTTGATAAAAAATGAAAAATAAACAATATAATTCATTATTTTAGCTCGTTCGACATTTTAAACAAAGTTTTTTTTTTTAATTGAAGAAAGTTCGGCCTTGGACGCGAAAACTATAAATGGATCGGGCGGACGGCAACAGGGAAGAGAAGACGAGCAAAAAGTAATTGGAGCTTCTAACAGCCGAACACTTGTGCTTAATGTAAGTATTAAACGGTCGCAGTAAAAACGATTTCTCTGACGGTTTATATATACGTGGATTCGTATACTAAAGTAAATATACTTCGACGAAGAGAAAAAAAAAAATATTTTTCATCATCGCTACATTTGTTGCGTTTGTCGAACTCTTTTTTTATATGTACTAAGGAGAGAGAGAGAGAGAGAGAGAGAGAGAGAGAGAGAGAGAGAGAGAGAGAGAGAGAGAAAGAGGAAGAGAAATAGAGCATTTTATCGATTTCAATAAAATATTTTTAATTGAGTTTAATACTCGAACTCGGTTTAAATGTTTTAATCAAAAGGATATACTTTTTTATGTTTTTTCATTCGCAAGTAAAATAATCCTAGCGAGTACAGCTTTTGAGTTAAAAGTAATCGCGTTACAAAAAAAAGTTAATAAATTACAACTTTTATTTTCCTCGTGTTTTTATTGATGATTAAAGTTATGATAAAAATTGTACTTGGAAATATTTATATTTTAAATTTTGAGCCTTTAAAATGTGTATCAGGTGTAGAATTATGAAACCGGAATTTTCCTATAGATAGTGCTAGCCGTCAGTGTAGGGAATGGAAAACCGCTTTTGCAGCGCCATAATCTCCTTGTAACAGCTGATGAAGATTTTCAATACACGAGAACCCATGTTCCATACACCGGTGTATTTTTCTACAACTTTAAACGTGTCGAGTTTTGTGCCTACGAACTACGATTTGCGGGCAGCATTGGTTTTTTTGTTATCATTCGATGAAAACTACTATAGAATCGCATTAAATGCTTGTGGAAGCTTACGGTGAACATGCTATTGGTATAACGCAGTATTTAGAGTGGTTCAAAAAATTTAAAAGTGGCGATTTTGACGTGAGAAACGAAGATCGTGGGAAAACACCGAAAAAGTTTACAGACAACGAATTGCAAGCCATATTGGATGAAGATGATATTGAAACTCAACAAAAACTCCCAAATCAACTGAATATGAGGCGGAAAGCCGTCTCCATTCGTTTGAAAACCATGAGAAAGATTAAGAATGTGGAAAAATGGGTTCCGCATGAACTTAATGAAAGACAGCAAGAAAATCGAAAAACCACTTGTGAAATGCTACTCGACAGATACAAAAGAAAGTCATTTCTCTATCGTATCATGACAGGTGATGAATAATGGATATATTTCGAATATCCTAAGCGTCGGAAATCATCGGTGAATCCAGGCGAACCATCGACATTCACTGCAAGACCAAATCGCTTTGAAAAGAAGACAATGCTCTGTGTTTTGTGGGATCAGAAGGGTATAATCTATTATGAGCTGCTAAAACCTGGTAAAACCGTCAACACTGATCGCTACCAACAGCAAGCGATCGATTTAAATCGAGCATCGCGTGAAAAACGATCGGAATATGGAAAAAGGCAACACAAAGTCATTTTACTCCATGATAATGCCCCATCACGCACACAGCAACGGCAACACGGGGAAACGATCGAGGGATTCAGTTAGAAAATATTAGCGCATGCGGCTTATGCTTTAGACTTGGTTCCGTTCGATTATCATCTATTCGCATCAATGGGACACGCTTTCGCTGAACAACGCTTCAATTCGTATGAAAATGTACGAAAATGGCTCGATAACTGGTTCGCTTAAAAAGAAGAACTGTTTTTTTTTTTTCGTGGCATTCGTAAACTGCCGTTGAGGTGGGAATACAATGTATAAATAGCAATGGAGATTATTTTGAATAAAATAATTTTTAACATTTTAAAACAACACACGTGTAATTTTTACAAAAAAATTCTGGTTTCATACTCCTACACCTGGTATAATGTAAATGGCTAATTTATAACAAAAGTAAATTTCGATGACGTTCGAATAATATCGTTTTTTAAATTGAATATAATGTTGTTTGAAATTTTTTTTTTTTTCTTATCTATTTAGTATCTACTTTTTACCAAATGTCAATCGTAAAAAAGAAGATAAAACTTGAAATAGATTGAAATAGAATACGAAAAATTCAATTGCAGATACATCTGTCGTGAGAAATAAAACAAAAAAAAAAAAATTTTTTTTCATTAAAAAGTAAATCGTCAGTTTGATTTTTTAAATCTGACAAAAAAATCTCAAATCACCTGCTGGCGTAATAACCCGTTCAACGAATGTTGATAAAAATAAGAGAGAGAGAGAGAGAGAGACAGAAAGAAAATTTCCGTTGCCAATCTTTGTTTCGGATTTGTTATACTTTCTATACATGTAACTTTGAAAAATAAATCAAATTGTAATCGAAACGTAACAAATATTTTTTTCACCTCTTAAGGGCAAGAGAAATTTTTATAAAGTATTTCACAAAGGGGTGACTTAATTTTTTAAAAAATATAAATAGAATGATAAATAACGTCGATAGATTTTTTAAGTACACGCGCATGCATGCATCCTTTTAACTTTTCAACGAAACTCGCGGACATTCTAACGAAGGTTATTACTCGATCGATCGGTATATACACGTACACCGATCGTTCGCTCTTGTCGTCTATCTCATTTTAATTTTTTTTTTCTTTCTTCTTTCCTTTGCTTTTTTCATTCCGTTGCTGTGCATTATAAGGATATATTTATTTTTTGCTCTTTTTATTACACGTACATATAATAATCAGGGCTTCCCCTTTACTTTTTTTCTTTTTCTTCCTATTGTCGTTTCTTTGCGACTTTCTTTATTTAGATGCGGCTTTCTATATCCGCTAATGGATAAATGTAGCGAGTGCGCCGATTAACAAGACTGTAAATGACTTTGTTTTTTTTTTTAGGATAGCTTACTTGATTATAAGGTCATGATGCGATGAAAAGAAAAAAAAAAAAAAAGAAAAAATTGGCTCGTTATAGACGTAATTTTAATTTTTTTTCTTTTTTTTTTTTCTAGTATCGTAAAGGGAAATGGATATGTTATTTGAAATGAACAATGATATAACGTAATTGTTAATTTGTAATAAAATTTTGTTACATAAAAATTTAATCATAGAATAAAGTAAGAACATTAATTAAGAGATACAATAATTTACGATAAATTATATTTATAAACTCTATTAAATAAATAATAACTGTTCTCGGAAAAAAATTTATCGCCATTTTTATAGATTACAAAATTAATACATAAAAACTTTAAAAAAAAAAAGAAAAAATTATCTTTGTATTGCAAAATTGTTTTTTTTTTTCTTTTTTTATCTATTGTTTGCATTAAAACTAAATGTGCATCATAATTAATTCAATTAAGTTTCTTGGTCTATTAACTTCTTAACTATCAATACAAAGATTATTTTTATCGCGTATGAATTTTCAAAGCAATAGCCACTGCAATTGAATATTTCTCGAAAGTATAAATTCGAAATAATTTAAAAGATGAATTCGTTAAATCACGATTATCGATTCAATCGAATTTTTCAAAATTTTTGCTTAGAAAAAGTCGAGTGTACGTGATAATAAGAGAGGAAGAAAAAAAAAAAAATAAGAAGAAAATTCTATATACAAAAAAGTCACAGTCGAAATATTACACCGTTAACGAGGCGATAAATCGCAAGCGTCACTCGGATATATACATATACATATGAAAAAGAACTTGATAGATCAAAGAACGACGACGACGACGACGACGACAGCCAACGGTTTTCCCTCTCGGTTCCTATATACATATATTTATACCAAAAGCTTGTATATAATATATATCTACTTAAGGCGCCACGAAACGTACGGGCGATTTTTCTGATCCTCTTTTGCCGAATTACTTACGGATGTCATTTTTCACCTATCTTTCACATTTTTTCGACTTTTTTTTTCATTTTATTCACGCGTGACGTGCGCGATTTGACTTTGAAAATTCGGTAAAAGAAGAGAGTCAAAGTGGTCGCTTGTGCGACAATAATACGTTTTGTCGATTAACTTTTAATACTCTGTGAGTTAATCGTTGGCTGAGATTTTTAATTTAAAAATTGAGTTTGTTAATGGAAAGGAATGGATAAAAAAAGGTAATCGAAAATAATTGAATTAATTGTTAAAGCCAATAACTTACGTTGTACGGGATGACAACTCACCTGAAACAAAAAATAAATTATTTCGATTAAACGTTGAAATTAATAGAAAGATTTAAACGATTCTAAAGCATTTGTTTTTGAAAATTTTCATTCAATATTACAAGAAATTTACACACGTGTTAACTTTTAAACGTATGTTAATTCAAATCCCGATAAAATTGATACTTTACGGAATAATCCAATAGCTACAACTCGTACGAAAAAGAAAATCGATACAATAACAATACAAATACACGAGAGCGAACATTTAAAACACGGGAACTCAACGCGTCGAGTTTCGATCCTTTATTCTTATTTAACGGTTGTAAAAATGCCAAAATTACTTCGTTGCGACATATGGCCAATGCTACTATCGCGCGTGTATGTGTGCTTGTGAGCTTATACGTGTGGATAAGTTAATCGCACGTGTTGGAAATCTTTCGTACACGGAACGAAAGCGGGCGTTTATAAAATTCGAGAAAATGATTATTTTGACCTTAACGATAAATAACCTAGTTTCTGGCAAGCGCCCGCGCGTTTATGTCACGTTGGAAACAAAAGAAACTTGGATGGAGCTCTCGCTATCGCGCTTTCTCGTTCTCGTACATTCTTACGCTCGATGGATGAGAAAGAGTCGCGTATATTATTAAATATCACGAAGAAAATATACGAGAAGTACGACGCGGCTCAACAAGCCGAGTTTGGCTGTTTGAGATACGCGGACGACTCCGTCGAAATGATGATCGTCTCGCTTGATCGATATTCGTTTTCATTTTAGTCCTTTATTTGGAATCGTTTTTTTGTTTCTTTATTGAAAATAGTTAAATATGAAACTTACGTTATACGCTTACGTATAACATTTTTCAAATTTTCATCTCAACTTTTTCCTTGACGTTTGACTAAATTTTATAATCTTATAAATAATATACCGATAAACGATAAAATTTACCGCTTAGAATAATTGCGCTAATAAAGCTTAGAAATTTACGTTATAAGAACTCTCGTAGCAAAAATTATAATTTATTAATCAGAGTAAGTGAAAGAACACCTTTACGAAAATTTACAATGTAAAAAATACCGACATGTATAATTAACGATCGAAACTATCGCTCGTCGTTAACAAAAAATGAAGGCGCAATTGATACAAACGTTGGTAATGAAAAGAGAAGAAGAAAAGAAAAAAAAGGAGTAATGAAAGAAACGAGTATCGGGTAAGTAAAACAAGCGTCGATCAAAATAAGCAAACGTCTCGCAATGAAAATCGCAATATACGCATCAATCCGAACTAAAGTACAAGGTCCCATTCATGTGTGCGAGTATAATACTGTGCATCGGCGTCGTATATGTTTCTCTCTCTCTCTCTCTCTTTCTCTCTTCCATTCTTTAACCGTTCTCTCTTTCTCGTTCTCTGTATTTACATATACATGCGTACTACCGCTTATACACACATGTCTACACATCTGCTACTGGCGTTATTTCTGACGTCGTATTTCTCTCTCACTCTCTTTCCCTCTGTCTTCCACTCTCTGTTCGCTCTTGCTCTCATTGAACCGCTACATACGTATACATATGCACATAACCCACGCGCTTATCTCTCCGCCTTCTCTCTCTCTCCCTCTCTCTCTCTCTCTGTTCATCTCGGTGTGTATGTCGGGGACGTACACTTTAGGACTATAAATATATGGATAGAGGATGTAGTTGTATAAATGGACGGATGTGTAACGTATCATTACCGCGAGAAAGAGAGAGGGAGAGAGAGAGAGAGAATGTGTGTATATGTGCGGCTGGATGCAGTTCATTGTCACAGTTCAAGGTGCTGACCATGCAGACCTTCTCGCACATACACACATTTACACGCATGAGTATGTAACGCTGAATAGAGAAAGAGAGAGAAAGAGAAAGTTCGGTCGCGCTTATTTTCAGCATTCGAGGTATAGACGTACTCACACACATACACACGCACACACCCGCATGCGTGTATGCACTATTTCTAGAAAGAGAGAGAGAGATAGAGAGAGAGAGAGAAAGAGAAAGAGAGAAACTGGGTGCAATCGATATGCACACGGCGCTCTGCACGTGACGCGAGCGCCAATCGGCGGAGTGCTTAAAGCCTCGACCGCGGAAGGCGGAACACTCGCGAAGGCTTTCTCTCTCTCTATCTTTCTCTCTTCCTCTATTGCAGAGATACCCTCGCGTGTATGTATGCGTGTAAGTAGCTACACGACGAGCTGAAGGCTTTTAAAGAGACGCGACGACGACGACAACGACGACGTCGAGGCGCCAGAAGCGAAAGAGAAAAGGGATGCTTATTTCAAATTCGCTGGATCGATTTTCTCCTTTCTTTTTCCTTCTTTTTCTTTTTGCTAGAGAAAAAAGAGAGCGAGAGAGAGAGAGAGAGATGAAGGTGAGGTTCAAGTGCGCGATGGACCCTTGACTGAGTGATACAGATAAGTAAGAGTGATTAGGTGGGTAGATTTTTCGCTGGAGTTCTTTGTTTTATTTCGTTTCTTTTTTTTTTTTTTTTTTCTCCTCTTCTTTTCTTTTTCAAGAGAGTTTAGAAAGCGCTACGATGTGAATTTTTGATAAAAATGAAGTCGAGATCCGAGTATAAAGATGCTATTATCTCGATTTATCTCGTGGAATAAAAAAAAAAAAAAAGCAATATCTAGTTTTTACCGGATGACAATTTGCTATAGATTCGTATCGGTGCTGATAAATTATAAGTCTAGATGTAACTGGATAGTTTTGAGAGATTGAGATTTGAAAATAATGTGTGTATTATTTAATGCGTTTGAAGATAAAGATAGGATGTAGAATGGAACTAAATTACATGTCTCATCGTGTCGGACTCGTACTACTTAATTTTCATGTAAATTATCGTACTTTATACTTTTGGTATTCAATTTCAATTGCCTTTTTATATTCTTTTTTATGAATTTAAAGTTTATAAATAATCATAAGCTTTTAATTCTCAAGCTTTGAAAATTATATTTTTCTTGCCCATTTTAAAAAAATTTTTCATAATTTTGGAAAATGAATTGGTAAAAACAGGGTTAGGATGGTAATTATTAAAAAAAAAAAAAATTTGTTATAATATTTTTAATTATGTTATTTCTAGTAGAATTAAACGTTGCCATTGTTAATTTTAAATAATCAATTTACATTGTATTTTAATAAATTTATATAATGAAATAATAATTCTGTAATATATTTTCAAGAAGCCATTCTCATACTTTAGCCTCGCATTTTGAATGTCTAATAATTCAAGGTTAAATACGAAGTTATAAGTATAACCAGCATGTAATAATAAAATTACCAATCTTATAGTTGATATGCATTTTTTCTTTGCTCGTAAAAATATTTTAAAACCTAAAATTTAATAAAATTTACTTAATTTTTTTTAATTCTTTTTTAAACGATTAAATTGTTTTCAATTTGTATCTGAATTGTTAAAGCAATTTATTTTTTTTTTTTGTTCGCTCTATCGACATTATTTGATTTTTACAGTGTGTTAAAATAAAAATTTTTAATAAAAAGTATAAATTAAAAGATACAACTATCGATTAAAATCTTTCCGAATTTTAAATTTTATAGTTTTAACGAATAATTTAGAACTTTATATATTTTTTTTTTTTTATTTTCGAGCGATTGCGCAAAGTCAGTACGAATTTAAAAAAAAAACAAGAAGGTAAGATAGGTGAGAAACAAGCACGAGCGTGACGGAAAGGGTGAAAGGACAAGGGTAAAGAAAATTGAGGGAATGCAATATGTATAACCTCTCGCGTACAACAAGAGAGAGAGAGAGAGAGAGAGAGATAGAGGGTTTTGATCCTTGTCTCGCTAATTTTTTGCCTTCGCTCGCAAGGCCAAAGAGAGACAATAAAGAGATTATATACATTCATACACGTACATGCATATGCATACTTCCACACACGTAAACTCGTCCCTTTATGCACGTACAAATAATCTTCCGCGCAGACGCTTGGACGGAAAACGTTCGAGTTAGACGGAAGAATCATTTCGCGTTATAAAACTGTGTAAGCCACGAGCGCGGGAATTCGGGCCAAAAACTTTAAAATACGTCGATAGATTGTGTCGTCGATGCGGCGAATATGAAATTTCGCGGGGATGACGTAAGGGTAAATAAAAGCTGGATGCCAATATTGTCTTGGCACTTCGCGGGCTTTCGATCCTTTTGATGTTTTTTCTTTTTTCTATTTCTTTTTTTTTTTTTTCTTTCTTTTACTTTTTCGCTCGCTCGATGGAAGATTAGTTTTTCGTAAGCGTTTCGTTCGTACTTTTTGACGCGTTTATGTAATCGAAGCTCGGCGATGTACAAATAGTGGGGAAATTAAGAAAGCGGAATGATATTATTAAATATGTTTTTTTTTTTTTTTTCAAGTGTTTTCTTCTTTAAATTTTGTATCGTATCAAGTTTGCAATTTTATACGTTTATTAATTTTAAAGATTTTCTCTTTTTTGATTATACGAATCTTTTTTATCTCTTTTTTATCAACGAAATGTTATGAAAAATATTTTCTCATAGTCATGCATTCCAAATGATGATTTGAAAAAAAGAGATTATAACGTTAACTCAAATCTAAAAAATTTAATTTTGAATACGAACGTATATTGTTCGATAAAATTTAACGATTATTATCATCTAATTATGATTTTAAAAAGTAAAATACTAATATATGAAGATAAACCCTGAGTACGAACTTTACAGGTGTTTAGAAAAATAAAGTTGAAAAACTTTCCTCTTTGACATCATCAACCGAAATGGAAAAGCTTTTACATAGTTTTTCAAGTCAACGTGGGACTGTCAATCCCCAAAGAATTACGACACGCAAGCCTTTCTTGAAAGTTCACCGAGAGAAGAAAAAAGAGAAAGAGGGAACGAAGAAATCATCAACCAAGAAATGCGTAACTAAAAGAAAGAGAGCGAGAGCGATAGAGAGAGAGAGAGAGAGAGAGAGAGAAAGATTTTGTAAACAAAGAGGTGGATTAAGACGCAAGCTTTGTTGCAACGGTGAAAATTTACGGCGCGGTGTGACGTGAAAAATAAAAAAGTTTAAGGATTAAGTGCGTTTGATTACGTTCGCTTTTTTCGCTTTTCTCTTCGACATTTTCCTTTTTTTTATTTACTTTTTATTTTTTTTTTTTTTTTTTTTTTTTTTTTTTTTGTAGAAGACTCCGACACCTTTTTTTTTCTCTTCTTCTTATTTTTTCATCTCGCGTTGAAAGTTATTATCTGAAACTTTTACCTTGAAGCATTACAAGTCCGATCGATCCTGCTCTTCTTGATAAATATAAGAAGGATTGAATTTCACTTAGGAAAATTTCTCATTGTAAACAACTTCCTGTAAAAACGATTATTTTTTTCCCCATTTTTTTTTTTTTTTCTTTTTATTTTTTCACGCTAAAAGAATATTCTGTAAGTGGCTAAGTGGCTTTTTTTTTTTTCTTTTGTTTTCTTTTATACTTCGTCGTGTCGCGATTTTTTTCCACACTTACATATTGAGCTATTGTTTGCCTCGAAGTAAAGATTCAAAGATTATTTTATGAAAAATAAAAAAAAGGAAAATGCACCACGATGTATAAACATTGCATTAAGCCATCTTCTTTAGTGCAACATTAGAATAAAACTCAATATCTAAAGATATTCACAATTGTTCGTTATGCCGACCATTTTGGCCGAGCACCAAAGTAAAATAAATGTATAAATAGTATTGTAAAGTACGGATAAACAAAGCGCATTAGAATTCGAACGATTTTATTGTACGACGGTGTTTTTCTTTTATTCTGTAATTATGTTACTAGTTATTATTACTTATAATATATTGTTTAATAAATAATGCAAGGATTAATTTTATGCGATTATAAAAAAATTCTTTTCAATATCCTTTTTTTTTTTTTTTTTTTTTAAATAAATTATTGATTATTCCTTTGTAAACTATAAAAATAGTTGACTGCAACATTCTCGAATAAAATATTTTGATATTGAAACTAGAAAAATTTAACAAAATTAATATAATTCAGCGTGCAAAAATAATTTTTCTTGCAAATAAAAAAAAAAAAAAAAAAAGAATGTATAAAACTTTTTATCCAAACGTGTCGACGAAATTTTATAAATATTTAAGTAAAAAAACATTATTAAATTATTTATCGTTATAGTTTATATAAAAAAATAAAAAATATATTATAACCTTTATATCTTCAATAGTTTACGCAACGTTTCGCACTATTGCGTACATATTCCTTACACATCAATAATAATCAATCAAATAATTCACCGTATAGTTACTTTGTCAAAGCCATAACTATCGGCTAATAAATACGGGTTTTATACGCACAAAAGAAAAACAAGAAAGAAAATGAAAGAAAAAAGTAAAGAAAAAAAAAAAAAATAATAATAATAATAATAAAATATTTCGGTTTAATCTTAATCGAAGGATTAAGGCGCGTGGATCGATTAAAATTTCTTCCCATTAACTATTTACGACGTTTTAAATAAATAGAGACGTTGCTTTATCCTTATTACGCGAAAAAGAAAAGCGAAAGGAAGAAAGTTGGGTTAAAGTAAAGGATTGAAATGGATCGAATCCTGGAGGACGCTGTGGTAGCGTTACTCTCCTTCTTTTTTATTTTTTTTCACAGTACTTGGAAACGTTGTCTTTTTCTCTTTCTTTTTTTTTTTTTATTTTTACGAATTATTCCTTCTACATTTGCTATTTTTACGCGGCTCGATTTACAATTCGAATCGGTGCTACTTTTTTATTCTTTTCGTTCTTTTTATTTAAGTGCAGTAACGAATAGGAATGGATAAGAGATTGAATAAAAAGACTTTCGATGATAAGTCGGTGATAGGAAAATTCTTGAATATAAATTTATAACGCGTTGTAATTTTTCATTTGGTTATAATAATATTAAAAATGTTTCGAAATAAATTTCAAGAATTTAACGTTGAATTATATGTGTATGTAACAAAAATAATCGATATATTTTTGCAATAACTATTTTAATTCCGATTACATTAATTAGAAATGCGTCGAATTCACATTAAATTAATACGGAATAATACCGTGATATAATTATAATTTCGTGTACTTTTACCTTTTTGGTCGCATTATTAACATTCAACGTTTGTTTTTAGTTTTATCGTTCATCGAGATAATGAGTAAAAACAAGCGCGGATAAACGTTAATTAAGTTAAATAATTGAACAATATTATATTTTATAAATAACGAATCGGAATTCGTAATAAAATTTTTCCTTATAAAATAAAACAATAAAAAACATATTTCGTATTTGCGTTTTAATAAAATTATAATATTCAATAATCCGTTGAATAATGGAAAACTCGAGCCGTAAAATTATTCCGGGTTATTTATATAAAAAAAATTATTACATAAAACTTTAATAAATTTCCGAGTCGATAATAACTCAAATAAAACAAAACGTTTCTTCTAAAATTCAAAATTTAACGCGTTATAACAGAGGGAGAGAGAAAAAAAAAGAAGAAAAATTTTTATTTTGTACTTTCATCTCTCTCTTTCTCTACCATCCACAGAAGTACTTGCAAATCATGCTGATATCGATCCAATTTACTTTCTCTCGAACAGCTTTATTAATCCTCCAGAGAGTTTAAAAAAAAAAAAAAAAAAAAGGCATGAAGGGCTGGAGAGAAAAAAAGAGAAAGATATATAAACGAGATGTATATACGAGAGCAAACCGTCGAATAAATTTTCCGGCGCTTTTCAGAAAAATAAAGCGGAGTCGAGTGGGGCAAAGAGCGAAAGAAAGAGAGAGAGGGAATCGCAGCTACATTCATGGCAAAAAAGCGAGGATTTTATAATTGGCAATTTCATCCACTGGGCCACGCAAATCAAAAAGAAGATAGAGCGAAAATTCAAGTGGGTAAAGAAGAAATTGAGAGATGAAGTGGTAGGGGGAGGGGATACACGAAGGTAAAAAATAGGGAGAGAGAAAGATAAAAGGATTGATTTATCGAAAACCGACGAGGTCTGTTTAATCGCGCGATAGGCAACACGTTGGGCTGTATAAGTTACGTAACGAGAGAAAAAAAAAAAAAAAAAATAAATAAATAAACAATAAAAATAGAAGAAGAAAAAAAAACAGCGCCTCGTGAACGATGAAATTGAAGAGGACGATTTTTCAACGCGGAAACATATTCAAGCCGAGGTAGTTCTCTCGGATTACGAACAGGCGGTGTCGGTCCGTTTGTCGTCGTCGTCGGTTGCAGTGACGTTTTCATACGTATCTATTAAATCGTTGAATGAATGAACCCGCGTGCTTATGAAATTTTTGGGACGATTTTTAGTTTTAAAACGATTGATACACGGCGCAATTGACATTTTCTTTTTTCTGATATTTTCTTTTTTTTTTTTTTATTTTGATTTATTTTTATTTGTTCGATTAAATGTTTGTTTTTATTCTTTATTTTTGAGGGTTATAACATGGTTGGTATATCGTGATTAAAAGATTGAGAGATCTTACAGGGATGAAAAGAACCTCTTAATTTTTGATAAATTCAAAGCTTTGTGAAAAAATTGTTCGTTCAGTAATTTTTGTTCTTTTGATGAATAATTTTATTGAAAAGAATGATTGCTTTAAGTATTTGGTGATGTTCTTAATTTTTAGAAGTATTTTTAACTATTAAAGTAGAATGAAATATTTTTATTTGGTAAGTAGTTACAGACAGGTTCATCGTTTTAATTGTCTGGCGCTATATATACTATACTACTGAATTTTTTTGACGCTATGTATAACACGCTCTTATTAATTATTAATAGTAATCGATAAAATTTATCAAACCATTTTAAATGTTCATTTAGAATATTTTTCAAAAGATTTTATATAAAACGTTAATTTAATCATACCATATTTTTTTTTTTTTTTTTTTTTTTTTTTTTACGTAAGTTATTAACGATGAAAAATTGTCGTGGTACGTAAAAAACACGTATAGGGAAACATTTTTAAAACGAAAAATATTTAAAACGCTTTTACGTGAAAGGTAAAAAAAATTCCAATACACGTCAGTGCGCGACGAAGAAAACTCGATGGTATTCTCTCCTCCGCCTCATACGAAAGAGAAAATCGAGCGTGAGAAATAAAGAGAGAAAGAGACGCAACGACGACATCGTATACTGTAGACTACGTAAACTATGTGAAAAAGAAAAAAAAAAAAAAAAAAGCGCGATAGGAAGAGAGAGAGAGAGAATACGCGCGGTATACGCGTTGTCAACTATCGGATTTTAAACTCGAAACACGTAGCTTTAATGGCTTCTCGTCCAGCTTCCCCTGAGCACAACACATACACGTTCGCGTGTGCGTGCGTGCGCCCGCGCGTTTACGGTTTTTTCCTCTCTCTCTCTCTCTCTCTTTCTCTTTCTACTTCGTACTCTCGCATGCTTTCCTATTCGTGGATTATTAAAGCTGGATTACACTACCGATTGTCGAGAGTTACGTTAGAGAAAGATGCCGAGACGCGAATACGTCTATATGAGGGTTCGATGGGAACTCGAGGCTCGGACTCGACGTCTACCACCTCGCGGCAGCGCGTTTGTTAATTTATTTATAACGACTCTACGCCCGCGCGACTATATTTACGTGACGTGTTGGGGAAAGTCGCTCTCGCTTTTTTTTTTTTTTTTTTTCTGTCTCGCGATTTTTGCTGCTATGTCACCGCTGTTTTATTAATATACGATGAATATTGTTTGTCGGTGCATGTTTTTTTCTTTTTTTATCGTCGCTTGAAATATGTAATGGAATGTCAATGAGTAGTAGAGACAAAATTATTATTATTTATTTTCTTACGTTAAGATATAGTGTAATGCTTTGCTGTTGACAAAACGTTATACCTCGAAAGAACGAGAAGCTTTGTTTTTATTTATACGCTTTGATAAAAAAAAAAAAAAAAAAAAAAAATAAAATAATAATTATAATAATAATAATATTACGCTCACAATATATTCCAAAGTTTTTATTATGAAATTAAAAATAATGCGCGCATTGTATATTTAGTTATTTACACCGAGCTATAACCATATTTTCATATTTCTCTCCTTTTTCTTTGATAGCGCAATATTTTAATTTTTTTTACATTCTCGTTTATTTAATTCGAAACTCGTACACGTTATCGAGCTTATCTCGCATTAAAAATATGTAATATTATGTTGTGTTAAATATAAAAAAATTAATTTTTATTTAAAATGATAAAAATAAATTTTTCTCGTTGTTAAAAATTATCTCTCAATCGGCTTTTAGACATTAACTTCGAATATAAATCACTAGGATTAGAAAACCGTTAATTCCACCAATAAATGAACTTTTTCGTCGTGCGGATGATAGAACGTGTGCTTAAAATTGCTCAAGTTAGATCGACGATATTCATTCTGTACATCTTTCTTTCTCTCGCGCGTACACATATACCTATATTCATATACCTCTCAAGCGTCAATTTCCCGGGACGCCAATCTCGTCCAGCATCGAGTCCGTCACGCGACGAAAACTGACCTTCAAAATTTCACGGCGAACCTTTTTTCGCGCTCAATTATTTCATCGACGTGGATAATTTAAGCGAGAAAGAGACGGATATTGGCGTGAGAAATAGTATTTTCTGCGATTACGATAAAGTGTGAAAGAGAGGAAAAAAAAAAAAAAAATTGGTAAATTGTTTTACGTGATTTAGTGGCAATCGAGTTTTTAATTTTAACGGTAAGAATTGAATCTTTATTTTGATCAAGTTTATAACTTTTGTCGTTTGTTACACTGACACATTAAGGGAGTATATCTTCTATAACGATAATATAATTAATTAAAGTCTGAAAATATTGTTGGTACGATTTTGAATGAAAAGAAAAAAAAAAAAAAAAAAAAAAAGAGAGAAGTTTACTGGATTTGAAAAATATGGATAAATATACAATTGAGCAAAATTTCAGCATAAACGTCGAATTAATTTTATTTTTAATATATTAACATAAGTGGAAATTTTCATAAAAAATCGCTTTATCGTTTTATTGAAAAAAGGGGAACATTTTAGTATTTATTATTATCGATCCTTTTAATAATAATAAAAAGAAGCCGTTGGCTAATGGTGTTTAATAAAATTTACCTCCTCGAAATTGAAATATATACATGTATATATATATATATATATATATATATATATATATATATATATATATATATACACGCGTGTAGTATGTACGTAAAATTAATAATTATTTTTTCCCTTTTTTTTTATTCACCAATCAATTTTTATGTCTATACGTACGGCGCGCACACATAGGTGCAATTTAAATTTGGCTCAAGAGCGCTTTTACGTTTATTATTATTTTTTTTTTTCTCTTTTTTTTTTATAAAATATTACAAATTGCCGCTTCCGCTATAAAATATCGAAAAAGTGTCTTTTAATTTATTAAATTTAATGATAATAATAAAACGAAATACGATGAAATTTCAATTGATATTTACGCGTCCTATATATCCTCCAATATTAACATTATATTAATTTTATCTTGAAAAATGTATTTGGATAATGCGATTACGCGAACTTTCAAAGTGATTAATAAAGTGTACTCTTTTTTACATACACTTTTAATTTACTGGATTAAAAGTTACTTAAATTTTCATTTAAACGCCTTGTAACTTTGGTAATCCGGTATTTTTATCCACTATTCGTTGGATTAAAATTAAAGCGAATATTATTAATAAGCGACTATGTTGTTATCGTTCGCTAGAAAATTAGAAATAAAATGATTGTTTAAGATTATGGTCAAAAGTTAGCCACTTTCATAATAATATAAAGTAACGTAAATATTTCACGTTTTTAATCAACAATCAACAATGATCTTTATTAAACTTTTGCATTATATCAAGAAGTGTTTAAAGGACAAAAATGACAAAGCTAAGTGATTCAATTTTTCCGATCCGTATATTTCATGCGCTTTTTATATTTAATAACATTAATTACACGAAGGTTACATCAGCATTGTTAGTGAGTTATAGGTATTTTAAAATAAAATAAAAGTTAGATAATTCAATTAACACCGTGTCAATGAAAATAATTTTATACAACTTTGACATAACTTACTTCGATCGAGTTAATAACTTAAAAAAAAAAAAAAAAGAAAAAAAAGAATAGATAAACAATAACAATTCCGTAACGCAACGCTTCTAAATCTACGAAAAATTTAACCTCCGGCAAGCGTGGACCGAACAAAACAGTAAAAAGTAGACTATAAATCTCACCGTACCCTTCGTTTTCTTTCTTCTTCGTCCCTTCCTTCCCTCCAAAAAAAAAAAAAAGTAGAGCTTGAAAATTCGAAAAGTTTTGTTCCACGTACACATACACATACATTCCGACATAATCTGCTCTCGTGACAAAGGCCATCGACGGGCATATTTACGTGCATTGGTGAACCTTGCCCTCATCCCTCCTTTTAAATTGATCTTTAACACTCGGTGCACACGAGGGATAAAGGGAGAGAACGAACGAGAAAGAGAGAGAGAGAGAGAGAGAGAGAGAGAGAGAGGGTACATAACAATGTATTCACAAGGCACACTAGCCGTTCGTGCGCCGATGGCGAGAGAGGGTCAAATTCAATTAAAAAGACGAGCCGTCGAGGCTGAATAGCTCTGTAATGTACGTCGAACGTTGCGTTACGCGCGCGCTTATACGCCTGTGTGTATGTGTACGTTGCATTTGACGAATATCTGCTTGGGAAATCGGCGAGTGCGCGCCGGTGTTTTTTTTTTTTTTTTTGTTAAAGCGCGATTTTCATAATTCCTTTTTCTCGGCAAAGTTTTTTCTTTATTTTCGTTCTACGTTTGCTTACGTAAAAGTTTGGACGAAGATAATACAACCGTAGCAAAAAATTAGTATCCAAGATAGCTATATGTATGTATGTATATATATATATATAATTAGAATGTATTTCGTAAATAAATCAAGACTAGAATTTTAATTGACTCAACTTATAACAAATTAAAACATACAAATTCTTTGGAACAACTAATTGTTGTTTGGCAAAGTAAATAAAGAGCAATAATAAGTAATTCAAATAATTTGGGTCAACGGATTAATTGGGTTAATGGGTTATTTGGGTAACGGATTAATTTGGTTAATGGGTTATTTGGGTCAACGGTTTAATTGGGTTAATGGGTTGTAAAAATAAATTTCTTCAAAATTTTCGTTTTTGTTGTTTCATTATTTTTAAAAAGGAAACATGTAAAAAATTTTTTTTGGAATTTTTTAAGCAGCACCATTCGAAAGAGTGCATCCAAGAATAGCACACATTTTTTTATGCCCTATTTTGATCTAAAACTCTCATTCGGAGGATTTTGAGATCGCTGATTACGAATCCGATGTCATAATTTCGAGTTTTTTTAATCCAAGATAGCGAATCCAAACTGGCAGACAAAAAAATTAAAAAATAGTGTAAATTAAATTGAAAATGTTTACTTGGGTGTTTTCGTATTGTCGTATTGCTGATTACGAATCAGATGTTGGAATTTTTTTTTTAAAATCAAAGATGGTGGATTTGAAATTAGCGGATTCGTAATCAGTGACTTAGAAAATCACCGGGTAAATATTTTTAACCTAAAATATACTATTTTTAAATTTTTTTGTCTTTCATTTTAGATCCGCGATCTTGGATTTGAAAAAATCAAGATTCTGACATCGGATTCGTAATCAGCACAGGTAGCTCGAAGTTTCTACTTTAAAAACTGGCCCTAAATATTTCTGATATGTGATTTCGGAGTAATTCTGAGAAAACCACCAAAAATTAATTTTCCGAATTATCGCTTCTCTTAAAAAAAAATTTGCGGACTTCAAAAATCGTTTTTTTGACATTTCATTATAGAGCTTATTTGATAAATTTAATTATTATATTTTTGAAAAAATCAATTAACTTGTATAATTTTTTAAGATGTAGTTGTTGTTTTTGTGCCTGTTAATCTAACTACATTCGAGTTAATATTTAATTATGTGTAAATCATATAACCCAATAATCTAAGGATAACCTTATTAGAATAACCTATTAACCCAATTCAGATAACCCATTAACCCAATTAGAATAACCCACCAACCCAATTCAAATAACTCAATAACCCAAATATAACCAATAACCAAAATTAAACACAATAATTTAACTATAACGCAACTACTATTTTATATTACAATGAATAAAAATAAATTATTAACATTAAAGCGTTGAAGACAAGCCTCGCTCTGGACAGCCAAAACATTCGAAGACAAAAAGTTGGAGGCAGTACTCGACGAAGATCTGATTCAAACGCAAGCGGAACTTGCAAAACCAACATTCTACCCAACAACTGAACTATAACATAACTATTATTATATTATCATAAAATTCATCAACCCAAGTATAAGTCATTAACTCAAATAAGTGCAAATAATTGACACGGAAATTGAGGGATATAAAAATAATTCCAAATTTTTGGGTGATTTTTAACAGGCTATACCTCGGGAAAAATAGTCGCATTGCAAAAAGAAACGAAGGTAGCTCCAAGTTTCTTCTTTTCAGAACTAGCTATAAACATTTTTGATTATATACAATTCCGGAGTAATTCTGAGAAAACCACTAGAAATAAATTTCCCAAATTTTCGTTTTTCTTAAAAAAATTTTCCGACTTCAAAAATCTTTTCTTCAATATTATTATAATTTTAACAAATTTAATTATCATATTATTGAAATAATTAATTGATTTAAATTATTTTTTATTATGTAGTTGATGTTTTATGCCCATGTTATTCTATATACATTCGTGTTAATATGTGACTTTTAGAAAGTTGGACGTAGATCACTTCACATTAATTAGTGAATATTCTGATAACGAAAAATCACTTCAGCTTAATATATTTGAATTACTTATTATTGCTCTTTATTTACTTTGCCAAACAACAATTAGTTGTTCTAAAGAATTTTTATGTTTTAATTTGTCACAACTTGAATCAATTAAAATTCTACTCTTGATTTATTTACGAAATACATTCTGATTCGGTATTATACTGGTTTTTACTCATTTTTCACATACTATATATCTTGAAACTCCAATGCCCATTTCGTTATCTTTTACAACCTATAGAAACGACATCAAAGTTGCACTGAAATGAATTTAAGGGTGTAAAATACACGCGCAGTTCGTTTTCTATTTTAGGAAAGGTATGCGGTTGTGTCTGCGGTCACGGTTTTGTGCTCGATGTTTTCGCATTTTGTTTCAACCTGTGGGCTTAATGAGTCGCAAAATATCGACAGAGATTCAACTGTTATTTACGATGGAATTTTCAGTTTTGACTTCAAGGGCATTAGACGAATTGTCTCTTTGGTTGAGAACTTGACACGAACCTTTTTGATAGGTTTAGACTATTTAAATGTTTTTTTATTAATCAATCGAAGAGATTGTAGTTCATAGTACAAGTAAAAAATGATTTATTTGAATAATAGAAATTAACGTAGAGAATTAACATTGTTAGAAAAATCAAATAGATATCGATAGAAAACAAATATTTACAAGTCAAGTTAACATCGATATTCTGCATGTTGAGAAAACGAGAGTAATATGAGAAGAAAACGTGTTTTATACGGTATTTCGATTATTCACTTCAGGTTACCGAACCTTTGATCTCATTTGATTAATCTTTTTCGACGTATTCGAGCGTATTATTATTTCACGCTTGACGTATTTCGTTAAAGTAAAGTTAAGAAGATAATCAAAGCGTTATATTCTTAATCATTATGAAAATTAATTTTAGTTTTTAGGTTTATTAATAATCACAACTGGAAAGAAATTTCACGCGTATGTTTCACAAGAGTTTGATACGCGTGTGAGTTTCATTTGTTAAAAATGAGAATTTTATGTCGAATATTGAATTGATTAATGCATTTTATTGTAAACTATGATATTTATAACGTTAAGTAAATTTTCACAGCTATTAAGAAATGACATTCTAAATACTCAGATTAAGAAAATTGACGAATCAAATTTTTACCTAATTCAAAATCACGATTTTCATGAATTCTTCAAGAAAATCAATAAATAAGTAAAAAAGTTTTTACGCAAAAAGAAAGCAAATTATTTATTCAACCATCATTTCATCAAGACCAAGACCAACGACAAAAAAAAACGACCGTCCCGGAAAAAAGGTTTAAATTTAGAATTCGCGTGTGCTCCGACGACACAGTGGAAGCGCATGTGCGGTCAAGAAAAAAAAAAAAAAAAAAACATCTCTAATTGTGCGCTCGCCGAGGAAAATCCTTGAAACTTTGGTCGAATTCGCGCGTCGTACACGTTGTTATATATACATATGTACACATACAGAAATGCACATGCATTCACACGTACATAAATATACACAGAGAAAGAGAGACGTAGAAGTAAAGTAAAACGCAAGCGTATGCATAACGTTTAGAAACGCGTTCGTACGCAGTACAGGAAGCGGACGTATCAAACTACCGAATCAGCCGCGAGCGTAGCTCTCTTACGCGTAGAACAATCTCTCTCTCTCTCTCTCTCTCTCTCTCTCTCTCTCTCTCTCTCTTCGCTCTTTTATCTTTTATCAGGAAAAGCGAACGACGCGAGCGAATTCGTCCCCGTTGGCTATGTACGTATATGCGCGCGTATGCATATACATGTAAGTGTCGAGAGTTACCTTGACGTAGAGACAGACATAGTGGCAGGGAATCGTAGAGCAAGGTTAGCCGCGCGAAAACTTTTCCAATGAGCGCTTTTTATGCATGTACGTATACAAATCTGTATATATGCACATTTATGTATAAATATACACACACACACACACACACATATATATATATATATATATATATATATATATATATATATATATATATATATATATATATATATATATATATATGTATGTATATATACAGACGTAACGGTGTGCAAGTTTCGCGTATGCATATCAGCGAGCAGCGGCCTTTATTTTTAGTCGTTCGTGGCGCGGTTACCTAAACGCATAAAACATTACGTAAGCGACGACGCGACAACTCGATGCTCTTTCGCATTGCCCGCGGGACTATACACACACACGTGTACACACCCTAGTGTGTGAGTGTACGCGAAAGAGGAAAAAGAAGGAGACGATGAGTAACGCGCGAGATACGACGTTATACGTATACGCGAATTCGTGTATACGTACATATATATATAGATTTTTTTTTTTTTTTTTTCTTGCCTGTATACACATCCATAAGCGAAACAGCGCAAGCAAACGCGGATAATGCGATTTCAAAAAGTCGATTTAAATAAATATCTCATTCGCGGTCGCGATCTTTATTTTCGTATATCTATAATCATGTATCTACTGTTTCGTTATTAAGCGATCGTTAATAACCTTATGTGAAAAGGGCAAACAACGACGACGACGACGACGACGACTTATCTTCTTTACGGACGATTTTACGAGTACGTTTTTATATGTACCTTTTTCACGTATCGCGCGGATTTATAATGTTGGTGTGAAAATTTCTTTTAATTTTTTTTCGTCTGAAAATGTTTTGTTTTGTTTTTGATGCTAGTTTATTACGTGCGTAAAATAATTACAAAGAATATATTCGATAATGTATATATTTTTTTATTTTTTATTCATACGCAATAATTAATTCTTCATTTGTTTTTCATTTTCAAAGAAACATTTTATACGTCGGTATCTTATTATTCTCGGAAGGTCGGCATCGAAAAAGTTTGAAAAGTCACGCAACTTCTCTATTAAAACTTAAAAGGAACACAAGAGATTTGTCCGATTTCACATAGAGTAAAAAACATAAAATTATATTCTTCAACCGCGGGGGAAAAAAAAATGCCGAGCGATTTTAAGCGATAATATTGTGAAAATTACCAATGTTTCGACGCTTAATTTATACGTTATATCACGCGATTAATTTTCACACGGTGAGATTGATTGGAGATATTTTTCACCTAAAGTAATAATTTTTACGGGAATTAATTTTATTTTATTATTTTTTTTTTTTTGTAACGTTTCGTAAAATTTTTCATACAAATTTTTGTAAAATTTTTTCCCTTGATTAACGCTTCTAAGTAAATAGCGCGACGAATTATGTATAAAATAATGTACCTATTTTTTCAAATGAAATAAATTTTCACAAATTATTCGAATTTTTTTGTTTTTTCGCGTAATATTTTACATTTTTTGTGAACTATATATTTTAGCGGAACGATTCAAGTTTAAAAAAATGTCAACATAAATTTAAAAGTATATCGTATTAAATTAATCTAATAAAAAAAGAAGATACATTTGACTCTTTTATATTTTATTCAAATGTTATTATTCTGCAGGCGGTAAATATTAATAAAATTAAAACTTACGTTTCAACATTTAACAGAATAAATCTGCTTGCTCGCGTCGATAAAAAGTTGAACTTACCTGCAACAAAAAAGTAAAATACATATTTAATTATGAACGATCGCAACACATTTATCGTTTATTTAATTAAATAAATATACCAAAAAGAAAAAGAAAAAGAATTGTAAAAAAGTCGACGGCGGACGAATCCTTCGTAAATAAATTAACCGTAGTGTCCAAATTCATTATTATAACGGCTCGAAATAAAATCCGATGATATTTTCAGCGAGAAATTTTGGCAGCGCGGATGTTTATATAATTACCATTTTCTTTATTAATTTCTTTGAAATAAAATAAATTTCAACACAAACGTGTATTCATTTTATTTTACAAATTATAATGATATTAATGAAAATTAATTTGTATAGCGATAATAATTTACGGTGAGATTTATTCATGAGCGAAGAAGAATAAGGGAAAACGAACCCGTTATATCATTAACAAACATCGTGTATTTTAATTAAGCTTAATTATTGTACAAATTAATATTACTTTGCTCCTATTTATAATTAAAAAAAAAAAAAAAATATGGATCCGTATTCGATACAGTTGTAAAATGATACCGTTGCGATACACATTGAATAAACTTGTTATTTTAATGATTAAATTAGGGTATAAATTGCAGTATAAAAGAGATGTAAAAAATTATCTTGCGTAAAAAAAAAAAGAAAAAATATCTTATTGTTTTGTGTAAAATAAATTTTAAAAAAATATATATATATATACACATGTGTGTATGTATGTGTATATATAAACAAAGATTATGCGTCAACGTAAAAGAAATGAAAGAAAGCAAAGAAGAGGTAAACGAGAACGGTGCATCAATTTCCAGCTATGTGAATATAACACACTTGCGAATGTGTATACACACACACACACACACACATATTCACTCGGATGCGATTGCGCAACGATTGACCAGAGTGCGCGCCGTAATAATGCGAGACACGTGCATTGTCGCGATTGAAAAAGAGAGACCGAGCGATATAAAAACTTTCCCTCCCCTTATATTTAGCTCGCGCTCGTGGGAAGATTTGTATTTGCGAAAGCGTGGGGATATTGTAGCGGGCGTGGTTTTGTTTGTTTGTTTTTTTTTTTTTTTTTTTTTTAATATGTTTAAATAAATTATTGATTATAAACTATTTATGCATTTTGATACGTGCATTCAAAATATTTATAAAAAAAGTTGATAATCAGACTATTACGATATACCTTTCAATCGCGATGAAAACTCA
Source organism: Chalcis sispes (assembly GCA_949987625.1). Lineage (NCBI taxonomy): Eukaryota > Metazoa > Arthropoda > Insecta > Hymenoptera > Chalcididae > Chalcis > Chalcis sispes. The sequence continues at coordinate 10,545,773 of OX465099.1, read as the reverse complement.
CTTTCCATTTTTTTTCCGCTTATCTCTCTTTCTCTTCTTCTCCCATTCATCTTTTTTCGTTTCATTTCATCCTATGCCTCTCGAACTCGACGACACGGTCAAAACGTATAGGCCAGTCGAGTGACCATACCGTCGTTAAATAGTCCAGAATAATAATAGTGTAGAACCACGTTATATATGTATATATATATATATATATATATATATATACATATATGTACATGCGTATTCTCTTTGTCTTGCACATATCGCGGACGCGTAGGCGCAAATTCGAAGTCGCAATTGCGCTCGTTAATACGAGAGTATGTATGAGGGTAGATCTGTCTCGTGAGTACAAAAGCCCGCGCGAGCCTGAGTTTACGCTCGAATGGTTTCTTTGTTGCGTTTTCGTTTATACATTCGCGTGACTACGACGTTTTTTTTTTTTTTTTTTTTTTTTTTTTTTTTTTTTTTTTTTTGTTTTTTTGTTTTTCTTTCGATTTGTCTCTATCGCAAACGATTAGATCTATTGATTTTTTATTTTCGTTAATGTGTTTTTTTGTTCGTTATGGATTAAAATACGCCGATCGCATGTTTATGTTGGATAGCGGTTTGTCTTGGCGCACAATGTGACGTTTTAATTTCACGCAGTAAAAATGTTGTGTTTATTTTATTCAAATTTTATTTAGTAAAATACACATCGAACGTTATTGCATTCAACAGTAAAATTATAACTAAGAAATTAAGTGTTAATTGTTAATTAAGCACATTAATGTAGACAACTATAGCCTTAATTTGTATAATTATATTGTATATAAATGATTTCGTGCAATTTGATGATTCCCTCGCTACATAAACCATCATAAAAATGTAAATAATTGTCTTTTAATTATGCGGTACATACCAAATTATGGACTAACGCTCAAAAACTGTATCAAGACTATATTTACCATACTTAAATAATACAAAAAATCTATGAAATTATCGTTTTACTTACTGGTCATTCTATTATTTATATTTTCTGTATGGTATCTAATTGCATAATAAGTTAGAGTGCAAGAGATAATATTTCAAATTTAATTTATTAATAAAATGATTATTTAAAATTTCGTTATTGTTTTAATATATTGTTAAACCTTTGAAAGGAAAAACCTAAAAGGATTAATATAATTCACGGTCCTTAACACATTTAGTTTCAATGCATCTAAATTTTAAATTATACATTGAGTCGTTAAAGTCCTCCAATATCCCAAAGTAATATCAATCTAGCTTACATCCAATTCAATACATAAACTTACCAAAGCGCGTACTCGCACCAAAAAAGAAAAAAAAAAAAAGAAAAAAAAGTTAGCGCATCAAGATAAATCGTCGTTTCCTCTCTTATATATTACATTTTATTTCCACTTTTCTCATCTCGTAATTTATAAACGCGTATTTTTTTATACCGGGTATTACTCTTTCGTCCGAAATTTGACGTTCAAATATAGCCGATAAACGAAAATAAGCGTGTCGGAGGAAGAATATTTACCGCATCTCAAAAGCGCATCGTGAATATATATATATATATGTATATATATATATTTATATACTCTCGAACTTTTCGATCGCGCACGTGTATATGTATATACAGCGAGTTTCATAATTGACGAAGGCGCAACCGTTTGGAGATATTGAAAAATCTGTGATAACGTAGTCGGTGAAAATTTTTTCAGATTTTTTTTTCTCTAAGGAATTACCGCGTGCGTTTATTTCCACTGCTTCTCGTTTTGTTCGCACATTTTACGCGGCGATACTTAATTTGCAATCGAGAAGTGAGAGAGAGAGAAAGAGAGAGAGAGAGGCAGTTTGATTGGTGGAACGGTCGAGTTTCATTCTTTATATTTTATAATTTTTTTTTCGCAGCGATTTCGAGTCGATTTTCACCGTTGAATCGTGGAAGAAGCGTGGAATCGTAATAATTCGTTTTCCTCAAATCGATGGAACAAGTTGCGGTGAAAATGCAGGAGAAATGAGAAATAATCTTTTGTACGATGCGTTTATCGAGCCTTGTTGCAATGATTAATTTAAGGTACTGCAGAGTGTTTTATAAAAAAAAAGAAAATGTAAAATGAGCGAATAATTTATACACCGTTAAAATACTTCCCAATGAATTTGAGAACATAACGAAAACGATCTTACAATTTCACGTATTTAAAATTAAAAATTAGAACAGTATTGTAAAAGTCGGCATATTAATTAATTTATAAGGAAAAATTGATGTTAAAGTGATTCATTCGTTTATTAAATATCTATTGTGAAAAAATTAAAATTTTGATAAAAACGAGTTATACGTATGTATAAACCAACGCTTATTAAAAGTAACCTTAACATAACAATAATAAAGTACGTGGAATTCATGACCTTTTAAAAAATATACGAAATAATAAAATATTCTCAAATAATAATATTTACACCAAAACATAATAATTTCAGAGACTACACAAACAAAGGAAGTTTGTAAAGCGTCTAAATACTTCAATTATATCAAAGGTTGGAGAATCGATTTTGCAACGAACTTTTCAGCTATTCGGTTAGCGTTTACAAGAGAGTTGCCGAATAGACATTAATTTGTTAATGCATCAATTTAATATATGTGGTTATGATGGTGTGCGGTGGGGCGCAGACTATTCAATTAAATTAATGAAACGGCATATCGAGTATTTAATTTGCATTACCGCAATGAAAATTTATTCTTGTTATAATCGACGACGAAACAATTAATTACTCAATCGGCTTATTATCGACAATTTAAAGTTCTTTCTATCCTTTTATTTTTTTTTTTTTTTTACCAATTATTAATTAATTAAAGATAACGTCGTATTTCAAAGCGCTTAGCGTAGCGTATAAGAAGCTTACGAAATGAAATTACAAGCGAGAGAGAGAGAGACGGTAAAAGACGCCGAAAGAAGAAGAGCAAGTTCTCGCGGGTATAGGAAGAAGTAAGTATCGTCCTATCAATCGCGAACGAGTCGGAAAAGGAAAAGAGGAAAAGAACAAAGAAAAAAGTAAATAAATAAAATGAAGTACAAAACCAATTTATCGGTGAAATTCATAATGAGCTTCTTCCGCGCGCCAAGGAATTACGTAAGCGGCTCATACTTAACGTTTACTCTGTCGCGAGTCTACGGCCGCTTATGGAGAGTGGAGCAAGAGATCAAAAGTTGTGAATTTAAAAAATTCGCTAATGAATGTTGAACGCATCGTTTGATTGTTTTAGAGAGAATTTACGCGTGTTGAAAATTTTTGTTTTTTTTGTTTTTTTTTTTTGTTTTTTGGAAAGTATAGAATAAATAAAAAATTCATTATCTTATCAAATGTATTTTAACAAATTGAATATTAAATTGTTTAAATTTTATTTTTCTTTATTAGAATTGAAATCGCATTAATTTACTTTACAAATCTTTATTCATTCAAAAAAAAAAAAAAAAAATTATATACTTTTTTTGTTACATACATTACGTATGCATAAGTACAAAAAATAGTAAAGTCACGTTCATTTTTAATACTTTTCGTATTTTTAGAAAATTTCAAATAATTTTTAATCGTAAGAGGTACTTGACATTAAACGTTAAAAATAACAAAAAAAAATTTTGCTTCAAATATTCAATTGATATTTATTTTATGTAATAAAAATAAAAAAAAAAAAAAAAATAAAATAAAAAAAATTAAACGTAATAATATACATTTATTCAACAATTATCGATAATTAAAATAAAATTTAAAAAAATAGTGCTTGAATTTCCATTTTTATTTTTACATCCGCAAATCTTTGATCTCATAGCCATCAATTTTCAAGAATAGAAAAAAGTATACATATCGTCGAATTGTCAATTCTCTTCCGCGACGTCAAAGTAAAAAGAGCGTATAAAAATATATATAAAAAAACAACAATAACTAGCGTATAATGCAATAAATAAATAACTAAATGAACGTTAAAGAAGTTCACGAGCGCATTTCCAGAGAGTGAGTATGAAAGATAGAAAGAGAGAGAGAGAGAGAGTGAGAGAGAGAGAAGTAAAGAGAGAAGTAACGAGTATAACGTGGAAACCTTGAGATGCGTTATTGAATAATGCCTCCTCTCTTACATAAGTATCCGTCGGCTCGCTCGACACGATACGTTCCTGTACGTTATTGCACGCGCTACGAGAGATAAGTAATTCGCGTATAGTGTAACGTTTTAGCGAGACCGATTATCCGAAAAGTATGTTTATGGGTGGTATACGTACGCGATTCAGGACGAAAGATTTATAATCGATTCGAATACGTTTAAGCGCGCGATTAATAATTATTTATTTATTTATTTATTTTTTCAGTAAAAAAATACGTCAAATCGCACAGAATTATTCGAGAGTTATACAATTTTATATATATATATATGTACATACACAGAGGTGATCTTTTATAAAAAACTTTGCGGCTCCGAGTATGTATATATACGCTTAATGCGAGAGGAGAGAGAAAGAGAGAGAGAGAGAAACAAGTCGAAGAAGAAAAGTCGAAAAAGTTTTTCGTATAGGAGAGCGAAAGAAAAGCGCGATGGAGAGTCTCCGGGTAATTAAATTTGCCGGGAGAGAGATGGTAATTGAGCTCGGCGATCGGCAATATACTCTCACGGAGAAAGATTGCGTTAATCATAATTACTTGCCCGGCGAAGTAATGTAAAAGATGTGCTCGGTATATAAAAGTGGGTCGAAAAAATATCTGCTTACGTTGTATGTGTGTATATATATATATATATACACATCTATAGATGTATAGAGAATACAAGCGAGCGATTTTTACGAAAGGGAAAGAGAATTTGCGGGTTATATGAGGCGAGATTAATTTCTAAGAAATTAACTTTTAATTTTTCAAAGAGATTGCATCAAAATCGAGTTAATTTTTGTTCGCTCGATTAAATAAAGATTGATCAGTTTATTTTCTTCTTTTTCTTTTCTTTTCTTTTTTATTTTTAGTAAAGAAATTCGATGTGCTTTTGTTAATGAAAAATTGGACTTGAATAAAAACGATGACTTCTTTTTATGAAATACATCATTATTGTTTCGAATAGTTAAAATTATTTTATTTTTGTCGGGTAAAAATAATTAAAGATAAAAAAGTTAAATAATTTTTAATTAACGTATTGTAAAAGTCGCCCATTTTTATATCAATATAAACTTATGTAATTTTATATAAATTTAGTAAAATTTACGTAATTTTTTCATTTAACATATATGAGGAGAGAGACGAACATTGAACCGCAACTCGATCACGGAAACGAAAGATTTTCGAATATTTTTTTCATTTTTAACATGTTTTATTTACAGTTTGTTAATTATTTGAATAACTATAAATTTTGAGCGATAGAAAGTCCGTGGATGAGTATATCCGATTCCTATAGTCTCAAAGATAGTCAAATACAGTTTCTATTTAAAGCTTTTTTAAATAAAATTTAACACTCGTGTAAATTAAAGATGGATGAGGGATGAAACTAATTATAAATGCAAATATGTATATGTATAAGTCGAGTCTCATAACTCACACTTAATTTATTCCGTTAATTACGGCGCCAACGATAAACATGTTAAAACGCAAGCAAGCTTATCTATGTACTTTTCTCAAATGTAATATTCACCGAGTGTGCCTTAACCATTTGCCTTTTAAAAATTATAAAAGTTTAGATTCATCATTGAGGAATTATACGCACGTCGTTATTGTTAGACATAAACTGTACATATGCATTCCAATTATTATATAAATGCAAAAAAAAAAAAATTTTTTCAAATAACGAGCTCGATGATTCATCCGTTTTCGTATTCCGTTCACAAAATAACTTTTTACTCGATCTTAAATACATATATATATATATAACGTCTTACCTCGCACGACTTTATCTACTTATGTATCTTTCGCTCGGTCGAAATATGCGGCATTATTTCAGGGAATCGCTTACATCTCCGGATAAAAAAACAAGAGAAAAAGATAAAAAAGAAATTAAAAGAAGTTCAAGAACGTGAATTTATACAATATATATATATATATTTTTTTTTTGTCTTTTCGTTTGTTCGTTCTTTAGGAAAAGGTCGAATCGTTTAAAATTTTTCGCGACACGGTATAATACACCGACGAGTCACGACGACGACGACAAGTATTATCTTTCGCAATTACTGATGGAAAGGATGAAAAGAAATTTGAGTCATCGAATAGCCGCGAGACAATGGTGTAAACATTATAAGAGCGTGAGAAAGACTCTTAAACGACGGCTGCACGAGGAAATATAAAAAGAGTTAATGGCTTTTAAGTACGCGCGGTCGATTGAATTTTCTGCGACGCTCGAATAAAAAAAATGTATACATATATATGTATACATAGATACATCGAAAATAAATGTCTCGATGGCCAATTACTCAAATTTATTACAATTGCAATACATTATTTTGCCTTAAATGAATGCTATGAAAATTGAGAAATTGCTATTAATCTAAAACTTTTTAGGCTTATAATATTGCAATTGAGCTGACGATTATTACCGACGTGCTTATAAGTTTGAATTGTTAATAAAATATCAAAATATGTAATATCCAAAATTTAAAAAGTTTTGCAATTATCTATCGCTTACGGTTATAACAATGAAAAAAACATAAAAGATATAGTATACAATTTTACGAAAGCTTTTCATCAAAAATCTTTCTTATATTTCTTTTTGCTTTTCGTACAAAACTCGACGTACACGCACACATAATCAATCATTTGGCATTTTTAGCTCATACAAATTTCTCTCTCTCTCTCTCTCTTTCTCTCATTCGCGTTGGCAAAAAAAAAAAAAAAAAAAAAAAAACCATAAAATTAAAAGTTCGAAATCACTTAAAAGAGAGAGAGAGAAAAAGAGAGAGAGAGAGAGCGCAATTAACTGGGCAAGGTTGCGTTATTCGAAGGTAGCGAGAACTAAAGCTTTTCGTTATTAAGCGAAGGGCGAGGAGAAGAAAAAAATATCGCGTGCGAAAGCGCAACGGCTAATATACATGACTGTACGGTTCAATGGTAACGGCTCAAGAAAGTTAGGTTACGATCGACCTTTGTCGTTGTAACAACGAAAATACGTTCAATGCTGGCAGATCGGCAACTGCTTCGTGATTTTTCGGAGAAATCCCTGGTTTCTTTTTTTTTTTTTCCTCTTTGAACTCTCTTTCTTAATGAATAAAGAGAGGAATTTACGTATCGACGCCGTTCTTTTTCTTTTTTTTCTTCAAGGTTGCGAAGTGTTAAATTTACAGGTTTTAGCGTACGTATTTAAGCGATTTATATTATCGAAGAAATTATGTCTGTGTGAGAAGACACATGGAAAGTTTTAAAGCAATTAATTGTTACTCTTATTAAAATCGTAAAAATAAAGGAATCAACAAAGAAATTTTAAAACCCAATTAAATTTCGTCAGCAATCTAATAAAACAAAAAAAAAAAAACAGGAAAATAAACGCACGCGTGCTCATACGTATGTATGTATGTATGTATGTATGTATGTATGTATGTACCTGAAACGAATAAAACTGAGTGACAGTGAGAGATCAGAAAATAATCGAGGAATCATTCGCGTAATTCGTCATCTCGGATGTATACCGAAATTATTGCGTTCGACGATTGCGTAACGCGACTGATTTTTATTTCTTTTGCACTCGTATATGTGAATTTTAAACGCCGAGAGCTGACAACTTCGTTCTGGGAACTCGAAAATTAATGTAATTATATGTTTTATCGAAGTACTTTTTTTTTTTTTTTTTTATTTTAATTTCTGTAAAAGTTTTATGTTATTTTTGTTTCCCTAACTTGTGGGTTAATAAAAATTGTATTATAAATTTAATTTGAGTGTTATTTGATTGAATAAATTAACAGTATTTTTTTTAATAATTGTGTTAATTTTTAAATGTCTATTGTAATAAAATAGATTTATCGTTTAAAAAGTAAATTGAAGACTGTAAATACGCTCGAAATATGTTTAATGTTAATTTATTTAACGTTTAAAAATTAAAATTTAACGACACCGTTTAAATTTTTTGTTCCGTAAGTCTTATCTAAAACGTTCATATGATTATTAATCAGAATTCTGCCAAGACAAAAAATAAAAAAAAAAAAAAAAAAAAAAAAAATAATGGAGAAAAATTCATAATTCGCCGTTTCTCGAATAAAGGATATTTTTGTCACTGCGGTCGAGGAGAATTATTAAAGTGTCGTTGGAAGGTCTCGCGTGTAATTTTACGAGGAAGATAAAATTTCGCGTTGAATGATGTAAAAAACCGACGAGCGAGCGACGAATGGCTTATGTTGGTGTACATCTTTTTGTATATTGGTATGTATATATAAATATATATATATATATATATCTTTATACATGTGTGTACGTGTGTCTGTAAGAGTGTGCGAAAATGTCGGGGAGCGCGACACTTTAGCCGCGAGAGCAATAAGTCAAACAAGTTGACGTTTTATAGATGGCGATAAAAATTTTCCTTTTGTTTCCTGCAAAATCATTTTACGGATCTTGAAAATTTGAAATGTCTTATTGCGATCGTTCACGATATTTATTAAGCTTATTATTATTATTATTATTTATTTATTTTTTTTTTCTTTCAACATTGCGATCATTCAAAATTGTGATTGTATCATTTTATTATAAACGTAAATTTATTTCGAAATAAAAATGATTTTATAATGGAAGAAGTTTTCAATAGAAGAAAAGAAAAGTGTACACACAATGAAAAAAATCTGTAAAAATAAAACTCGAAGAAAAAATTTCAAGGCACGGAATTATTTTGTCCATTTAACAGTACACGAGAATTCAAAAGTTTTCAAACATGCGTGCGTTTCTTTTGTTGCGACATTTAAATCACGCGCATGGATTTCATGTATTAAAGTAGTCGATTAAGATCGTTTAAATATTAAATTACACGTTGCTGGTGTCATTTTTATCAAAGATAATTTACTTTTTTCACGTTGAGAAAATTGAACGTTAATTTTTTTCTCCTTTTTTTTTTTCTTTTTATTTTGAATTATATAAAGTCGTCAATTTTTTATTTTTTAATATGTCAAAATTATACCGCAGAAATAATCTATTTCAGAATATTCTTAACCGAGTAAACTGGTAAATTGAATAAATTTAATTTTCAAAATTCAAAAATATAAAATACATAAATTTAATATTTTTAATTTAAAATATACAAATCTTTCCAATTATTTTAAAATCGACTAGCATCACACAGACCTTGGATAACGAAAAGTTTACACCATCGATAAAACGACCATAAGAATAAAAAAAAAACCACAAATTTAATATCTTACTTCGTTAAATAACGGTAGGATTTCACTTTTGCGGTAAAAAGTAAATTTACTCTGATAATACGGCTTCGTTATTCTCACAAGGAAACCCTTTCAAGACCGTTAATATAAAAAATAATCATAATAATAATAACAATAATTACTACGATGCAACGTTCAAAAAAATATAAGTCAATTTAATATACAAAATATATAAATCTACGTTTGTGGTTCTATTCGGTGAAATCAATCGATGCCGACCGCCCTTTCGCAATAATTAAAGCACCATGCGGATATTTGAAATCCGTCAACGGCATATGCGTTATACTCGTATACACTTAAACCTGTGACATCGGCACTTTTCCTTCCCGTTTTTCATTCGATTTCGTCCCGCAACCTTATACTTTCGTTCGCGTCATCGCGTGAAAAGGGTAACGATAAATTATTTAAACATCGACGGCGTGGATATTTTTACGAGGCCACCGCGTATCGCGTGTAAATATACTTTCTTTGATGAAAAAAAATTTTCTCTCCTCGAGGAGATATGTAATTTATGGGTTAAAAATGAAGTGGCAAAAAAAAAAAAAAAAAAAAACGGAGTAGGGGAGAAAGAATCTATCGAGAAAAGATCGATAGATTCTTTATCTTTGTTCAGCTGCTCTGTAGAGATAGAGTTAGCTTTGTGTAACGGAGACTATTTTAAAAAATTAGATTTCCGATGCGCGTATATAGTATCTCTTTCTATATGTTATTCCTCGTACGAAAAGTATCGATTTTTGTGAAATAAATTCATGTATGCATAGATATGCGCACGAGTTTACGTATTTCTTTAAAATTTATCTGCGATGATAATTTTACGCTAAAAAATATTCCTATACTTTCTCTCGAGTTATTTTTCCTTTTCTTTTTTTCCTTTTTTATAAAGTATTCGAAATAATAATCGATGTTTCGCATCGTTTTAACGAAAAAAAAAAAAAAAAAAAAAAAAATTTTCTTTTCCCTTCCACTCGTTCTTTTACTTTTTTTTTCTTCTTTTCTTTCTCTTTTCTCTTTTACTATTGACAAAAGAATGCATTATATCGCATGTAAGCTTTTTCACGAAAGCCGAATGTATTATAAGTAATCTTTACTTCTATCTCTCTAGATCAAGTACATTATGATACGTTCCAAGATTTACTTCTGGGTCAAAAAGTTTAACCTTTTCAAGTGCAGCATTTTACTCGTATGTGTGTGTATATCCGCTCGCTCGAACTTTTTTTTTTTTAATTTTTTTCGAGCGTCCGCATCGTCGAAACACACAATGATTCTTTTATTAAAGGAATGAAAAGAACGAGGAAAGCAGAAAGAAAAAGAAGAAAAAAATGACGAATTTATTAAATTTTTTAACCTATATTCTCTAAAAACTTTTCTTATGATCTTCTTTCAAAATAAAAAAACAAAAAAAAAAAAATAAAATAAAATAAAATAAAAAAAAGACGTATACATTCGATGAACGCGAGCTCGCAAAACAAACCGAAGAAATTTCTCATCGTCCGTATACTAACTTGATCATAAAAAAAAAAAGGAAAAAAAAAGGAAAAATAATCAAAAGAGATCGCGTTAACGCAAAAGAGATCCTTACGCAATACCGCGAGTAGACGTGAATTAGCCTGGCATCTCACGAGATCAAGAGTTAGAGAGGAAGAAGAAATCGTCGTCGTGCGGTGTGTGTATATCCAAGCGCAAGTGCAAGGTCGTTGCGCAACCGCGTTAGCCTGAGAAGTGCCGAGAGAGAAGAGAGAGAGAGAGAGAGAGAGTTAATGGCCAAACAGCTAGACGTTCTCCTTGTGCATACCATCCTCTTTCTCTCTTTCTCGATGCGTAAATCTTTATCGTCATTGCCGATGCGCTTAGCGACCTTCGACGAAAACGACGACGATGAGCGGATCGATTGCCCGTTTGTTTATTTACTCGCCGCGAGCATATAATATGCGCTGGTTTGTTACGATTTAATTTAACGGCATACGTATGCATATACCATGCGCGGATGATGGATTAATGAATAGTTGGTTTAATATGTCTCGCGTGACGTTTGTTCGCGTTTACGCGTTATATCGTATATCCGTTTGCGTTTGTGTTTATAGTTTTTTAAAATTAACGTTTTACCATCTTCAAGCTTTTATTTAACGGTAATGTTGTATATATATATATATATATATATATACTTTTTTTTTTTAATAACACGAAGTATAAATCTTTAGTAAAAATTTTCGAAAATTTTTAGATCTTTGCGAACGTTCTTTTAAAAAAAATAACCGTAATTTTGTGCAAAACATTTCGACTCGTTCGATTTTTTTACGAAATTATTGAATACTCGGTTTACTAATTAACTACAAGTACGATAATTACGCGATAAATTGTGCATAAGTAAGTTTAAAAAATGAATAAGAAAAAAAAAACAGCTTCAATAAGATATACCTAATACATAAAGCGATACAACATAAAACGATATTTAAAAAGATTTTCACAAAAAAAAGAAGAAAAAAGAAAAAAAAAGAAAATAATTCCTTTCATTTATAAATCGTTCGTGAGCTTTACTCTTTCGCAGTCGCCGTATTTTACAAATTGACGCGTCGTCGTTGTACGCATCGCGCTCGATTTTATTATATACGCGATATATACGTAACCGCCGCGAGGTATTCGATATATACGTGTATTTTTATACGAATGCATACGTTTCATGTACGCGACCTCGCGTAATCTTTTTTTTTTTTTTTATTCGGAAGAACGTCGAGTTTTATTGAACTTTCGCGTTGCTGAGGTTTTTAACGATTACTCGAAATTACTTCACGATATAACGTATCCACTCTTATTACGCGTATGTATTCCGAATACGTGATATGACTGTATTTTTATTTTCTTCTTTCCTTTTCCTTTTTTTTTTTTTGTTTTTTTGTTTTTTTGTTTTTTTTTTTATTCGTGGCCCGTTGAAATTATCATTGCCGTGAAATGTTTTAAACGTTGGGATTTTGTGAATTAATGAAACGAAACGAGAGGAATCAAAATGCGCTTATGCGATTATAATAAAATAAAATATTGAATTTCGTTAAACGAAGGCGAAAACGATATACATATTTGCGAAATTAAATTTGAAGGATTTTTTTTTTTTTTTGGTTAACGAATTTTTCAACGATATGTTTATCTATGCGAGTGCGAAATTTCAGAATTTATTTTTAAGCGACGAATCGCTTTTCAAGCGATATTTTTAATCGTTAAATATTTTTTAACTATTTTAAGCAATAAAAAATTACGAAAATATTTTTAATATGTAGATTGTTTTGAAGAACTAAAGTAAGCATTTGTTCAATTATTGAAATTATTGTTAAAAATAACTTTTTTTTTTACGCAGAGAATATTATCGAGTTTTCGTTAACTTGCTTTATTAGATACTTAAAATTAAGATTAACATTTCGGGTATATATGAAAATATTGAAATTTAATTTGAGTAAGTTAAAGCTCCGACAGTTTATTTCAAAATTTACATAATCGAAATTAGTTCGGATAAGCACAATACAAACGTACACGAATCAATAAAAAAGTTGAAATTCATCTTTATCATAAAAAAAAAATTGTCGGCAAGAAATGCAAATATAGAAAAAAAAAAAAAAGATTTATAAAAATCCTTTTCCACGCCAAACTGACTCCTAACTCCTCTAATTTTCTAAAGCTTCGAATCCTTAAAACAATAGTTACGAGCCTCCTCCGTAAATACACACTACCTCTATGTACACATAATCTCACTCATGCATACAGACGCAAAAACACACATATGTACATGTGTATGCGAAACAAACAAATCAATCGCGATACCCACGCGTTTAGTTGGTGAAGGTTTCGAGACTTAATAACGTGAGAGGAGTAGCGCCAAAATGAAAAAAAAAAAACAAAAAAAAAACATCAAAAACATAACGATTCGACTAATTTATCCGGTTTACGTAAGGTATAGAGAAAATGAACGCGAGAAAGAGTAATGCGAAATAGTGGGAGAGAAAACGGCGATCGGTGCGCGACTCGCGCGAACGAGCGCGATACATCGTATATACGAGGGAAAAACGTTTACGGTTAAAACACGATCCTCGATACACTTTGTGCGCTTCGATCGTTTAATTCGTTCTCGTACGTACGATGACGAGTGATTGATCGCGCGAACGTAATTTGAACGTCGCATTTCGAGATTCGGTATTGTTTTGCCAAAAGCGTTGCTTTTATTGTAACGATATATAAAAATGATTTTTTTTTCACAAAAAAAAAAAAAAAAGAAAGAATCAAGATGATGTAAACCATTCGGTGCATGAAAATTTTTCGTTTGGTTTTCGTTCGATCGTTAATTAATTGACGTTTAAATCCCACGTGTAATCGTAACAAAACGCGAATTAATCTAAATAAAAATTACGATATTTTCAACGTCGTAAAATAACGCAAAGTGAGCATTGATTACAAATATTATACACCGGTAATTATATCTGCGATCGAGCCGCAAAATTTGCTCACTTCATCCATGACTTGATATTTCATGACAATTTAATTCCCGTACGTATAATATGTTTACAATTAAATTCCGATGACTATATTAACAATTGTAAATTATTAATGGCTATTATTACCAACGTTATCAATTGACGTCGTTTGACGATTCGTATTTATGATTATTAGATGCATGCATACGGCGAATAAATCAATTTTCAACCGTTTAAGAATTTTGTTGCATCTAATTTAAAACTTCAATTATACAGTTTTACATTTCGACGCACAGTTTTAATTGTACGTCGAGATTATTCGCAGTTTACGTTATATATTTTTATATCTACCTTAATTTTTTTATACCAAAGTATCGCGAGACAAATTTTCTTGGAGATAATAAAAGAAAAATGCGTAAATTAAAAAATAAATTGAGCGTATGAAAAAAAAAAAAAATAAATAAAGCGCAAAAAAAGAAAAAAAAAATAGCGCGTGATAAAAAATTTCTTAACCAAAATAAAATATATCTCACTCTCTACCTTTCCACTTCGAATGCAACAGCTTGCGTTTCACCATCATTTTGGGTAGTGTCGCAATTTATCTAAATGCTCTCGGTAAGCTTCCTACCCTCGCTAACCCTCATTTGAGTCAAGATCCTGGAATCTCTTTCTCATTTTGCCGTCTTAAAATAAACATAACGTACATTTACTTTCTCAAGCGAAAGCGGTATACAATTTAAAATGCCGAGAGAGATCGAACGACCGAGTAAAACAATCGAGTGATAAACAAACAAGATAATCAGAGATAGAGAGAGAGAGAGAGAATTTAAATCTAGATAGATTGAGTGTTTGTACCACTGGTTCAATTTCTCGAATTCGTTCTCCTCCTTATCCGTGTACGCGCCAATGTGGGTACATACGCTCGGTAAAACAAACAAGACGACGTTCGCTTCGCCTTACGTCGTTTTCGATGACGCGTTACCGCTGCTAAACGCACTCGCGGGATGGAATTGATTAAACGAGGAATTTCTCGCGTTGATTACATCGAGATGATTTTTATAAAAGACCGTTAATTCGGTGTACGTTGTTTTATCGAGATTATTGAGGACAAAGAGAACAATAAGGTCAATTGTTTTTTTTTTGTTAACGAGCGGTGAATATTTATTTTTTTTAATTTTTTCATATTTTTTTAGAATTTAAAAAAATGCTTTTTTATCTTGAAAAAAAAAAAAAAAAAAAAATGCAATTAAATGTAAAAAAAAAAAAAAAAAAAAAATGAATACGAGCAATTTTCTCTTTTAAATATTATTGTATATCTGATAAGCGATGGATTCCGGTCACCTATTGTGCTAACTCATACTATACGTTAACTATTCACAAATTCAACAAATATATACATATATATTAACATGAATTACAACCGCGCTTATTAGCGATTGATATCCGCATTTATATTCCAATATCCGAGCGATATCCCGCAACGTTACGACAGGTTAAAATTATAACGGACATATCTTTTCGCGAAATTCCCTTAACCTTCTCTTATTTATTTTGGCGCTCGATATTCTCGTATCCTTAAACTCGTGTATTTTCACGGTTATTTTCGTAAGGTTAAGGATACCATAATATGTTATATACTTATGGAGGATCAAGAAGAAGAAGAAGAAGAAGAAAACAAAACAAGGAGAGAAAAAAGAAACAACGACGAAAAATAGAGCATGTTTACAATGTCGATCAATCGTTGATTTGGAGGTCAATGCTGCGTGTTACCGTTTTTTTTTATGACGCAACGCGACGTCACTACAGCAACGACGCGTTTATTTATTTTCTTCGAAATTTAAAGTCTATATAAAGAATGGTAGTTGTTATATTTGAAGGAGAGAAAAAAAAAAAAAAAAAAAAAAAGAATGCAACGCGCTTGAAAAGCTCGTAAAGATATCCATCTGTTTGGTATAACTAGTAGTAGCTGCTCTCCCACGTAGTTGCACGAGTGTGCTTATACTGTTTAAACTGTAACGCGATTCATCGAAGGTAAATCTTATATAAATAAACCAGTTACACCCTTACCTCAAAATTGAAACCAACGAGGATCGATCCTTTAGATCGAGATCGCTCGAGTGAAAATTACCGCATGGCAAAGCCCAAGTGTATATGTGTATGACGTAGCACAAGTCACTGCATCTAATACACATGTGTATAATTAAAAATCGATTAACATCGGATGAAAATTTTCGTTACAGATTAGACACACCCACACATACACTCGGAACAGAGTGTATTAATTTACGTCAATTTGCGGATAGTTAAACGATGACGTAACCAGAATATAAAAAGTAAGGGTCGCCCACCTACGGTCGAGGGTAAACGTTGGTTGCAGCTTTTTCAAGCGCGCGTTATCGAGCCTCGTTTTTCCGTTTATATGAGTGTATGTATATATATTAGCGTTGGCTCGGCTTGGTATACTTATAGGCTTGTTGTATTTTTATAACGAGTTTTCCGAGTTTCGATTTAAGGTTAATAAATGATATGGCGAAGTTTTAGATTTAGAAAACGTGTTATTTTTGTCGAGTAATTAATTTAAATAAAGTTGTTCTACATATATATATATATATATATATATATATATATATATATATATATATATAATTAATATATTTTTTTATATATCAGGATCATTAACTCTATTTACATAATCAAAAGAGCATTTACTTTTATTTTACCACTTTTATTTCAATCATCGACTTACTATTCATTCATAAATTAACTTACCAAAAGAAGAAAAAAAAGAAACTTGAATGGTTTTATAATACAATTTAAAGAATTGTAGAGAATATTATATGTATATACACCTCGAGCTTATTGATTTTTACGGTCACTTAAACGCTTTTGAAAATTATAGTCGATGAGAGAGAGAGAGAGAGAGAGAGAGAGATGTAGAAAGCAATACGAGAAGTAATAAATTCGAATTACGCATACACTCTTTCACGCCTTAAGATTTTTCCTTCAACCCCTGTGGTAACCTACACTCATCCTCGTTTCTCGCTTGATCTATCACCTCGTCGTCGTCTCTACCTTTACGTCTCGAGAGGCCATTACATGGAATTTTAACTACGTACGTTAGGGTTTGCTCATTGAATATTATTAAATGTTTTATGTTCCATTCACATACGCATTTGCCTCATGATGAGTTGTATTCGTTGAATGATGCGTAATATGTGTGTGTGTGTGTGTGCGTGTGAGGAGTACCATATATGCGAGCTTTTAAAAGTATTTTTATATTTTGTTTTGCAACTTCGTCGTCGTCGTCGTCGGAGAAAGAGAGAGAGAGAGAGAGAGAGAGCTACTTTTAATTAAACTAATTTAAAGTTTTTTGTATGATTGTGCGCGAAACTTTGTTATTTTGTCTGAAATTGCGAAAAGTATTAGAGAAAAAATGAAACGATAATGAATGAAGGAAAAATAAATTATTGAAGCGATACGTTAACGAAAAAAAAAAAAATTTTTTTAATTAAATTAGTTTTGTTTCTACGTATTTGCAAATATAATAATAAATATTGTTATATTTTATTTTGACTTAACGACGATAAAAAATTATTTATTGACCTGTACACAGGTATTACTTTCGTGTTAAAGTTACTCAAGATAAAAAGAACAGGCAAAAGTAAACATTTAAATAGGTAATCTTTTTAAAAATAATTAAAATCATCAAGATACATTCAATCTTTATGCGTTAAATAAATCAACCTACCATATTATTAATCAACGACTGTATTATTACACTCAATAGATAATTCCCAATCCAAACACTATAATTTTACCATTGCAATAAACCCATCCGACATGTACGGTAACTCTTAAAAACCCATATAACACCGCACGCGACCGCAAGATCAATGAAACTTAAAACCTAAAGAGAAAACATTGTAAAACGGCGCTTAAGTAGCTATAAACAAAGATAGTATTCACACACATACTCACCCGGTAAAAGAAAAAAAGGAGATAACGATCGCGAACGGCGAACATTAAGCGCTATTCGGAGTATTAAATCTACACTGTAAAAGAGGGAGAGACAGAGAGGAGTAACGGATCTAAACATTTCCAACGTTTGAACTACCAATTCGCTTACGGGTGTGAGTGTATGTGTGTGTGTGTGTGCGCGCGCGCGTATATACACACACATACACACACGCAGTCGCGCCTCGCTCTATGCTTTCATAAATAAACGCGGCACGACATGCCGCGACACGAGCGCGTCTCTCTTTATGAGCAATTTATGCACGCGATACGCTTTCGACGCACGTTTTATAAGGCAGTTCTCAAAGTCGGTTAGTCGAGCGCGTTGCGTTTTACGATCATTTCATTACTTTCGTTTTCAACTTTTATTTTTTCTACCTACCTCTCTCTCTCTCTCTCTCTCTCTTTTTTTTTTTTTTTTTTTTCGTTTAACGTTCTGAAGAAGAAGACGAATTGGTCAACGATCGATCGCGTTACATTCTAACCTGATTGATTATCCGTTTTGGAACGATAGATTTGTAAAGCGCGATTGATAAAAGGTGACGTGTGTAAGTACAAAGGATCGCGTTTTCAAAAGAACTCTCACCCTACCTCATTTTTACCCTTTCAAACGCCTCTCGGTGTAGAAAGAATGTAAAATTCCTGTACTTAAGCGTAGGAAGGAAAAAAAGTTAACAATTTAAACGTTCATATAAGTTACGTTGACTATCGATTTATCGAATAATTTAAAGCTTTGCCGATGTTTATTCACGGAGTCCGTTTTTATTTGAAAAATCGTCTAAGCGATTTGCAAAATTATTACGGTAAAGCGCAATAATATTAAAAGTGCTCGAGAGGTAGATTTTTAATAAACGGAAGTTATTAAAATTTGATACATCGCCGCGTCGATTTAAAAATTGAATTATGCATCGCGAGTATAAGGGTAGCGCGAGTCCGAGAAGACCATAAATCACGGATGAAAGTATAAACGGTAAATGTAACACTAATAGCTTTATCTCTCTTGTGTGCAGCTTGCACTTTTCGATATTCTTGTACGTATATATGTATGTATACATGTGTACAAACACATTTTCGGTACAAAGAATGACCGATCGGTAAAATTGTAGCTTCCTTTTTTTAGCTCGTACAAAGACAGATAGACAGAGAGAGAGAGAGAGAGAGAGAGAGAGAGAGAGAGAGAGAGAGAGAAGAGGAATTTAACGTGTAAACGGGAACATCTACAGAGTCATAAATCATATTTCAAGCGGTTCGTTGCAAATTTCACGAAGAGAAGAAGGAGGAGGAGGAACCCGATCGCTCGACTACCGTTAAAATTTCGAGGATCGATTTTCCCGCGGCGTCTTGTGGCTTCCCCCCGGCACTCGATCGTCGCTGCTTTAACCCTGTTGATCTTAATTCACCGGCCGTCCGATAAAAATGAAGTACATTACGCGCAAAATGAGAAGAGCGAGAGCTGCGCCGTCTAAGCGAAATTTTTTGCGAATTTGTAACTGTCCAGATTTCGACGTGCTTCGTACTATCGCGTGTTGATATTACAGTCTGTCAAGTAAGAGCGTAGTCGACTTCACTGACAGGTGATGAAAGATTTTGCTCTAATTTCTTTGCGAGCCGATAGAAAAAAGCTTTGTCCTTGATGCATTGCCAACAAAGATTCAGTTGTCGTTGATCTTTTGAAAGAGAATCACGTTAAACGCCATGAGTGCTAAGTACGCGTCGCGCTACGAGGCTGTGTTCCTTTGCATCCATCCGAAAGGTCCCAAAATGTCGCAATCAGCGGCTGCTAAATATATAAGAAAGTCGAAGGCATTTGTACAGAAGTGGATACAGCGATATAAAGTGGCTAAAAATGTCGATGATTTACCAGAACGTGGCTCGATAGGAAAAGTGAACAAAAAAGATGAAAAAAGAATAGTGAATCTGTTTTCGCGGAATCCTGCTTTAAAACTGCGGCAAGGACAAGCAAAATTAATGGAAAAAGGTTTAGATATATCCTACGAAACTATCCGAACCCATCTTCGTACTCATCATCTGAAATGGCGCAACACAATGAAGAAGCCTCTGTTGACTGAAAAACATGTGACAAAGCGACTCGCTTGGGCGCATGAGAATATTGATAGAGATTTTGAAAATGTCATTTTTACTGATGAATGTTCTATATGGGCACGTTCTGTCCTCACGCGAGCCTGGTCAACTTCCACCAATAGGCTTGTTCAGCGGACCGTAAAACATGAAATAAAGGTGCATCTTTGGGGCTGCTTCTCAAAGCAGGGATTCGGCACTTTGCACATCTTTACTGACAACCTAAATGCTGAGAAAATGATAAAAATCTACAAAAAGGCTTTACTGCCATCTGCCAAACGATGGTTCATCACAAAAAATGAAGATTGGATTCTGCAGGAGGACAACGATCCTAAACACCGCAGCAAGCTCTGTACTCAGTGGAAGACTCAATCTGGCATCGTTACATTGGATTAGCCGTCGCAGTCGCCCGATGCAAACTCTATTGAAAACGTGTGGGCATATATTAAACGGAAGCTTCGTGGAAGACGCACATACACTTTGAAGCAGTTGTCTTACGAAATTCGTCGGATCTGGAGATCCTTGCCACTAGAATACGCCGTCAAATTAGTAGAAAGCATGCCTCGGAGATGCCAGGCAATTATCGACGCCGGTGGTGACTGGACACATTATTGATCGAATTGCATCATTGTTTGTAATGTGTACAATGTATATATAAATATGAAAGTTTCATCAAATAAATTTTTTTATAAATTAACACGACCACGCTCTTACTTGACAGACTGTATTTTGAATTTCGAAAGAAAACGTTGATGGAACTTTTTACGAGGGACGGACACGCTGTCTTGTTTATTGATTAATATATCGATGATGCTTTTTAAACGTTTGGGAAATCGAAGACTCATATATGTTTTTCCAATAAAACATGTTAAATTTTCGTAAGAGATTTTGAATTGACGTATATTTTTAGCAATAACGTCACTCAAATTTCAATATACCCACGAATGTAATCTGCGAATCGAAAATCGAAATTGTTGAAAAGAAATATCAGAGTTGTAAGTGAGATAAATAATAAGTAAGCATATATTCAACCTAATGTTTTAAAAATTTTTGAAGATCGACAAGAAAATAAAAGATTAATCAAGAAAATAATTCATCCCGTCTCGATCTTTCTTCCCAAAGTTAAAGTAATAATGTCCAAATGATTCGATGAAAATAGTTTTGTACTCGAGTTTCACACACGCACACATACACGTGTGTATGTTTATATGAATATATATAGTATGTATGTATGCATGATATACACGTGCCTATATTTAAATGTCACGAAAGTTTTTGAAAAATTGTTTCCCTGTCAAGAGTGTCTGTCTAAAGTTTATTCGATATACCGGCCAACAACGGCGCGTTTATACCCATCATTCGATATTGCATTGTGAAGAAGAAAGTTCAGAGCCACCGTCGGTTCGACTTTTCTCTCTCTTTCTCTCTCTCTCTCTCTCTCTCTCTCTCTCTTCTCTCTCTTTTCCCTCTATGTATACATACGTGTAGTAGATGCGCATTGGAATTACTGCACGAGCGAAGAATTCATATTCTCATTTACGCGGATGAAAACTTGAACAAGTTTTTTCGGAGGAAAAATACATGTATATATATACGCGAATCTCGGCTTTTGATATGTTAAAAATTTACATTTCCGTTCCGTTTTTTATATGAAATTTTTTTGTTTTTTTTTTTTTCTTTTAAACATCTTTATTTTTAACCTTACATACTTATAATCGGATCCTATTTCATGTTTCATCGGCATAAAATTCATTTTTATAATAACACAGATCTAATATTCAATCGAACGTGCAATTTTACTTAATTATCAGAACTATGGGAATCGAATCCATAAAATATCTTTTTAACGGAAATGGACTTTGAAAATGTCGTTATACCGGAGAGGTATAGAGTCTTGAAATTTCTCGGTTACCAGAATGTCAAGTAATTTGAGTAACAACATACAACAATCGCTTAGTATCAAAGTCGGAAAGTCGCTTGATTAACTCGATTTTGATTACCTCGTCTTGTAGACAACGTCTTAAACTTCCTCTCTCCCTCTATCCCTCTCTTTCTCTCTCTCTCTCTCTCTCTCTCTCTCTCTTTCTCTCGCTATACCAAGGAGATGGTTAGTGGAGCAATTACGTTGCCGAACTTTGTTGCTGCCTCTCGTTTGAGAGTAAATTGAGTGTTCACAGGTCAGATGATCACAGATATGCCAATCTGCAGACGGTGGAAATTTGTTTCGTGCCAATGGCCATTTTAATTGGTCCTATTTTAATTTTTTTACGATTAATCGATTTATCGGATTTATTTATGATTTATGGTTAACGTTGAATCAATTCAAATCAAGAATAAATTTTTTTTGTAAATATACGGTAGAAAAGTTGTGTAAGTAGGTATAAAGATTTACCTATAATTATCATTGTCGTTTTATGAAAATAGAATATTTTAAGAGAATCAAGGAATAGTAAATTCAACGTGTTGAATAATTTATTCTATTCTTAATAATATTCACCGTATACCAAATTCATTAATTTTAAAATTTATTTTAAAATTATATTTTCAACAATATAAAACGAAAATTACCTTTTTAAGCAAAACGAGAAATAAATAATTTTCACGTGTCAGATAAGAATATTCAAAAGCAAACTGTTACGTTTTCCTTAAACGAGTTATGACATTTAAAATATTTATCGTAGAAGTTAATTTTTACTCCAAAAAGATAAGATAAGACTGATAAAGTCAATAACACGCGATGAAACTGCCAAACCTTAGAAGCTCTCGAGAGTTTATTTGCCGAAACTTATTAACGAAGTTAGAAAGGTACATTATACGTTTTAATGCAAAATTCACGAGATTTATAAATTTTTCATTTTTTAAAAGTGAATAGTTTTTAAATGTGTAACACCTTGGAAAAATCACTTTATCCGAGTGCTTACTGTTTGTTAGAAGTTGAGAAATGTTTTTTTTTTTTCATCTTAAAAAAAAATTACCCCGATAAAACTACTTTTAGATCTCTAATGCGTTCGAACAAAGTAAATTCTTTCGTTTATTTTTATATTAGTCTCATCTGTTACGTGATATACTATATATTTTACGAAAAGATAATCTCGATGAATAAAAAGCATTATCGCGCTCGTAAAATTTTCTTCGTCTCATTCCAAAGTAATAAAAATTTTACGTTCACGTACATTTACAAAATTTCAAAGCGCGATTAAGACGATCAAAAATACACGTACTATATATGCATACGTAAAATATGCTTACCGATACGTTACAGAAATCTAAAAAGCCGATATTATAAGCTAATAAAGGTAAAATGGCTCTTGATGTTAATGTCCGGGCTGAACGAGCATATAATTATTGCACACGTCGAGGTTGCGCGTGAATTTTTCGTACGTCGCGAGTTTGCTTCGATTTGACGCAATAAGAATGTTTTGGCATTTTAATGACGCGTCTTGTACGCGCGAGTGACGCATGTATGATTTTTCGTGAACGCGCGACGACGAAATTTATGTTAATAATGCGTGCGGCGATTAAGCTTGAGCGGGAGATTGATTAAATTCAAGTTTTACGAGGTTGTTCTTTTATTCGTGGAATTTTTTGATTTACGAAAATTTATTTTATAGCGAATTGCATGCTACAAGTTGAACTTTTTAATTGCTTGGTAATGAAAGTTTAGGATCAAACTAAATTTAACGAATACATCGTTGGAAACTATATCGTTTTTTAAGTGGAAAATAAACTAAAATTATACTATACTTATGATTATGAGGATTTTGAAAGTTTGCTTAGTTTTTATTGCTATATGTAACGATACTTAATTTGTAATAATACTAGTCGAATTCGAGTCTATTCCGATGTCCGTATTAAGTTTCATGGATAATTGATATAATGAAATGTTATAGAATTAAATTAACATTATTCATAATTTGAAATTTTGAATAAAAGAGATAATGTTTTTTAATGTATTTTATTAATTACATGTGTAGAAATGTTTTTTTTTTTTTTTTTTTTAACAATAACTAATCCATAATTTATCACGAAAATTGATAATTATAAGCTTTGTTACGCTAAATAATTTTAATTAATAAATTAAATTTTATATATAGCGATTGTATGTGGATCAATATGGAAAATTATTGAAACAGCGTCTATAATGCAAGTCACGAAGCAACAAACTTTGGTCAAAGAATAATTCATCGTTTAAAGACAGTGATAATAATAATAATAATAATAATAATATTAGTTATATCTTTTTTTTTATACCAATAACGTAAATCATCACACCAGATAGATCG
Organism: Chalcis sispes; assembly: GCA_949987625.1. Taxonomy (NCBI): domain Eukaryota; kingdom Metazoa; phylum Arthropoda; class Insecta; order Hymenoptera; family Chalcididae; genus Chalcis; species Chalcis sispes. The sequence continues at coordinate 10,521,599 of OX465099.1, read as the reverse complement.
TATCAACGAAGGATAAATCGTACGTATAAGAAAATCCGAAATGAAAATCAATTCCGAAAATTTTTTATACACGCGCTTACAAAACCAATTAACTCTCCAATCTCAAAGCGACTAAAACGATCTAACCCTCGGTGTACTATATGTGTACCTGTAATTACATCAACGCGTTTTGTCCAAAAGAAATTCAACGCCAAGGCCCTTTTACCCAAAGATTTGCATGACGTTCATTACCATAAAGAAAGTAAAAGAGAAAGAGAGAGGAAGTTACTTTTCAGCGCGTTCGCTTTCGTTTTATCACACGATCTCACCGTCGCTTAATATTCGATGATTAATTCATATGCATATAAAATCTCGATGAAAGACGGTTAATTTATACACAATCGCGTGAAATAAGTGCGTCCCCTCCTTTTCTCTCTAATCGTATATTCCTTGACCTTATACGCGACTCGAAGGTAAAGCTTTTAACTCCGGCGCTACTTCTCCCACCCATTTTCTTTTTTTTTTTTTTTTCTTTTCGCGGCCGTCACCGTACCGTTTCATCAAGGACCTTTTTACCTTTCGTTGCAGTTAACCCGTGAGTAATTAACGCGCGTACACACGCGAATCTCTCTAAGTGCCGTGAAACTGTTGATTTTTTTTTTTTTTTTTTTTTTTTTCCTTAAATTTGTTTATCGAGCTTCTGATATGTTATTTCCAAGGGTCTTCTTTTTCCTTCGTTCGGTCGATTGGTTGAGTGTCGAGACACGAATGAAGGATGTGTCGAGTTGTGATTAATCATTGTTTTTTTTTTTTTTTTTTTCAATTTGGTTGAAAATTGTAACTTAATGGAGAAAAAGTGAGATCCAACGTTATGATTTTTTTTTAATCTTTTATCGTTCAAAAATAATAATAGCATAGTTTTATTTTCAAAGAAAAAATATGTTTCTTTTTTTTTTTTTTTAAATTTAATCTGTTGATATATAAATTTATTATATAAAAATAACGTTTAAATTTTATATTTAACGTCTATTATCGGAATAAAAGTAATTAATAAAAAATATGGAATAATTTCAAAATAATATAAAATTATTCTAGAAAAAAACGTTCTTTCTTTAAAAAAAAAAGAAAAAAAAAAACATTATTTTAAACAAATTAAAAATATCAAATCTTTCCTCTTTCAATCAAGCGCATTGTGTTGTTAATTCGCGATTAAACGTCTGCACATGTTAATTCAGTTTGTTTATTAAACTAGCAATAATTCAAATCAAAACGAACAAGCCTCGAGCGCTTTCTATTCATAGATCAGCGCAAACGTTTTAATGAAACGTATGTCTAAAACAATAGAAAACTTGACTTATTGTTAAAAATGACTTTTGAAACTGTCAATCTTGTATTCTATAAAAAACTTCTCTTACTAAACTGATAAATATTGATTAAAAGAGAATTACGAAAAGATTTATTTTTTTTAAACTTTTAACCACCAGAAGTAAAATATTCCACTCGTTGTTAAACTGATTATCGTTGTTTTAAGAAATTAAAATGTTAATTCACCAAGCTAAGAATTTCGGTCGTTGAAAAATATTTCGACAAATATATTAACTTCTCGATGTTTTTTCATCATTTTTCTTTCAACTATTCGCCCAGCCGTTGTGCATATATATATATATATATATATATATATATATATATATATATATATATACATAAGCGTCCGCGTAGCGCAAGCCGTCTTTTCTCCTACTTACGCCTTGCGAACTTCGTCATCCCGGCAATTTTTCGCCACACACATATACGCGTCGTTGAAAAGTTTGACCAACCAAATATACCTTTCTCGCTAGCGCAGAAAAAAAAAAAAAATACATAAACTCATCCGCGGTTTGCTATAAACATATAACCATAAACGAAAGTTCGAAGACGCCGAGTTACTCGCTTCTCGCTTTTCCGCTTTACTTCTGCATATGTACGTGTAACGTGTATAGTCAAAGGCGCATTATCGCATTGGGATGTACTTTACGAGGTTAATTTCTCCTACGAGTGTAATATGTCGGATGACTTTCGTCGGAGTTTTCAACGAAGTACCACGACGATAAATCGACCGCTATTGCGTCGCCCGGTTATCGTCTTGGAAATTCACGTGAGTTTTATGCTCTTTCGTATACGTGGGATAGAATTATGAGAAAATTGCGGTTTTTCCTTTTCTCAATTTTTTCTCTCTTTTTTTTTTTTTTTTTGTAGTATGCGGAAAATGAGAGACATGTGTTTTCCTTTTGTTTTTTGTAGTTGTTATTTGAATTAAGCGTGACCTTAATTGAATTGGAATATTTTGCTCGTATTGAAAGCAATAATCTCAATTCTTTGTTAGGTAGTTTAGTACTTTATAAAAATATATCGTAATTTTAATAAAAAATAGTTAAAGTATCAAATAAGTTAAATATTTTTACCTTTTGTAGTGTAGACAAGTTTCTTAACGATGGTCCTAAAACAAAAAAAAAATAAATGCATAAAATTAGTAAAGTTGCGTATTAAAAATTAATTAAATGTATAAAAATTTGAAGAGATGTAAAGACGATATTTCGATTTCTTAAAAAATTCAATTTAAATTCAATTTTCATCGATGCGCACATCAGATATTCATAATAAAAAAAAAAAAAAAAAAAAAAAAATAAAAACGGCAAATAATCTTATCGTTCGATCGATTTCCAATCGATCATTTTGCAGATTTTCTCACCGCATTTTCAATTTTTCTCGCACACATTTGATAAAAACCCGTCGCTTTGGGATGAAAAAAAAATTTATAGCACAGTAAAGGCACCGAATGCCGATTGACATAACGCTTTTATCGCGTCGTAAGAATGCGAAACGTATATGTATATAAATAAAAAAAAAAAAAAGGTATACGTATATCGATACATACGTATCCATAATTTTAACCCTTATTCTTATAGCATCATCATTCGATCCTTTTTATTCTTTTTGTTCTTTATTTTCATTTTCGAAAGGTAACGCGTTTTAACGTATCGTTTAAAATAGATTGTTTAAAAAAGAAGTTGTGAGGGTTTATTTTAAAGTTATCTATTAATAACGCGCAACTTTTGACGACGTGAATGTGTATACATTAGCGAAAATATTGATCTATGTCTATTTATGGAATTTCGGTGATTAAATTTAATAATTTATCATCGTCGAATGAAAAAATTAATGAATCACTCACGTATTCATACAAATTGATTTTAGAAGATTGATTTGTTACAGAGAATATTTCTTGATATTTGAAAACGATTTTAAATTTAGATGCAAAACGTAAATCGTTTTTTTTTTTGTTCTTTTTTTTTTTTTAATTTTTAAGTATAATATTCAAAACATCGAATTATAACAATCAACGAAATCTTAAAATAAAACTACGTAGCCCGACAAGAATAATTAAAATCCCGCGATATTAAAGACACAATCGATATAAATGTATATAAGCAATACACCGAAAATCGTATCTCAACAAAATTCTCGGCCCTCAATCTCAACGTAATAAACCACCCACGAAAACTAACTGCCCTAAATTTTCCTCCCCCGCTGTTTTCAATTCCCCGAAGGAAAATTTCGGGCACTGTGGGCCGCAACTGAACGACTTTCTTACTTCTTTATATGCGCGTTTTACGAGTTAACGTTTTCAATAAATTCCAAGAAAGAGAGAGAGAGAGAGAGAAAGAGAGAATGAGTTATCTCGTATCATGAGAACTGTGCGGGAGAAAATTTACCTCAAAGTAGGTAGAGAAACACGAAGAAGAAGTCGATAAAAAAAAAAAAAAAGTTCAAGAAGCTTGCGCAACATGATCCATTGCGTCCGGTTACAACTTTTCAAAGAATAAAAAATCGTCGCGTTAAAAATTTATATTCGAATTGGCGGATGTATTCGATCTTTGCGGACTCTTTGCTTCGACGCGTGTGTGTACTTAATTTCCTTCTCCTTTTTTTTATTTTCGAATCAAGTAGTAGGGCTACTTGATGCTACTCGGATCATTCGCTATCTTTTTTTTTTTTTTTTTTTTTTTTTTACACGAGAACGAAGTTAGGGAGGTTTTTTCGGGGAGGGTTAACGGTATAGGGCTCGGGGTTAACGACGCAGTTGGGGATTACTGCGATATCGCCAAGCGGTTATTGAAAAAAGGTCACGCGGAAGTTTTCTCTTTACGCCTTTATGCGTAATGGTCGAAAGGTTGTTCTTCTTCTTTATTTCTTTCTTCCTACTTTTTTTTTTTTTTTTTTTTTTTTTTTCTGTTTTGGTGGATGAGGGAAAACGACTTTATCGTCTGAATGGGTAGATTTTAATACGTTGGATGTCGTTTTGGAAGCCGATATTTGAGATAAAAGCCTTCGATAAAGTTAGATTCGATGCTGTTAATGCTAATTTATGGGAAAAATTTTTGGATTATATCGTTTTATATACGGTTTGTGTAGAATGAGAAATATAAATCGTTAGATTAAAATTATTGGGTATAATTTTGAGTTTTATCGTACTTTATCGAAATACATTTTTTAACGGCTCAAAAAATTTTTTTATTACAAAATTTTATTTAGTCGAAAAAAAATACAGTTTTTTCGAATTTTTACAATTTACTTAAACTTTGCATAGTATACGTAATAATTATACTTCAAGATGACCAAAATCAAAATAAAACTTATGAAAAATTCCTTTTATCGTACGATAGCGATCTATCTGATATTTTCTTTTTTATTACGAGCGCTCGTCATTTTTCGACGATCGCAAACATCTTATTGTATCCACGTGTATACAATATGCATACGCGTGCAAAAGCTGCAAAGACGAAATCTTTTATCGGAGGGCCGAGTTACGCCGATGTATTCTCCCTCGGGTAAATAGTCGAGAATTTACGAGTATTATCGGTAATATATCGGATGTTGTCGTCTTTATTAGATTGCATCAAAACGTATTCGTGAGTCTTGAATGTCTTTTAATATTGTTTTTTTTTTCTTCTTGTATTATTGAAATATTTGAAGAGCATTAAAAATATATTTTGATAATTTTATTAGTCTTTTTTATTATATTTTTTACCATAATACTAATAAATAGATTTAAAAAAAAAAAGAGTAAACAACGTTATTACGACGTGTTAATCTAGCGGTAAAATTTTTCCGCGCAAATTAAATCGCAATAAACGCATGCGAAACACGGCATAAAGTACACAGAGAAAATAATTTATACGTCGTCGTCGTCGATTAACCTCACCTCGTAATAAGAAAAAAAAAAAAAAAAAAAAAAAGAAAAGAAAAAACCGCTCATATACATCCTAACGAGTGAACGCGGAAGTATATGTGTACATTCAGAAGGAAAAGAAAAAAGCTAGAGGAGAGAAAATGAATATAGCCGTCAGCGCTAACCCATACAAGTGAATTACGTCGACGGCTCGTTAAATTAAGCGGCGCTCGCGTCTAATCTCGCATGGCGATCTTTAAATAAAGAAAAGGAGATTAGGAATGGCATTGATCAATCTTAAGATATTACCTGCCTACCGATCGACTCTTTATCCCAACCGTAGACTCGATAAGACGCTCGAAGCTTACGGGGAAAAATAAAATACCGGAAAAAGAAGTTGGCGTTCGTTTTTATCGCTTCCTTTAAGTATATATGGATTATTCCATTTTTATGGTTATGGGTTGACGGAAATTTAAGGAGAGATGGGATTTTTTTCTTTTTTTTTTTTTTTTTTTTTTTCAAGATTAAAGCTGAAATAATTTGATAATTGGATTATTTTCGATGATTATTAAGATGTGATTTGTTGAATTTTCTTAAAACGTTTGCTTGGATTATTGAATAAAATAAAAGAGAAATTATGTAAGGATGTTTTTTTTTTTTTTTTTTTTTTTATTTCATAAATTAAGAGAATTACGTCAAGGATTTTCCGGAAATTAATTAGAATCGGTAGTCGATAAGCGTGGAAATCTCCGTGTACTCATGAAGGGCAATGACTCGTTATCGTCTACTTTTGTAACAGAGAAAAAGAGAGAAGGAAAGAGAGGAAGATTATCGTAAGGGAGAAAGAAAACGAGGAGGAGGAGTCAAAGCCGAGAAAGAGAGAGAGATAGAGAGAGAGGATGAGAAGCGGAGCCGAGTAGTTACGTTGGGCTTAGGGCCTCGGCTTGTGCTACTTCATGCACACAGAGACACAGCCACACACACATACGTACACTCAGACCTTCCCCTCGATAGATTCTGGCTTTAATTACTCCGCACGCTCCTCTCTTCCCTTCTCCTTTCTATTTTCCTCCCGCGCAAACGACGGCAGCTGCACGCTTATAAGCGAGAGTATTATACGAGTTTTGGCTTCCCCGGTGTGACGTCCGCGTGAAAATATACGCGAGAGCGAGTCCTTATTAAAAATTTATGCGCCGGTTAAAGTTACGCCTCTCTCCGTGAGGGAAAAAGTAGAGCGAGAGAAAGAGAGAGAGAGAGAGAGAGAGAGAGAGAGAGAGAAAAATGACAATGTAAAGGATGGGAAGAATTCATTTCGTCGGAAGTGAGTGGATATATTTTGGTTGCATATTTATGACGCGTTAACTGTTTCTGGGTGAGAAAATGGAGAAATTTTTCGTTATCGTTGGATGGATTTTATATTACATTACGGTACGGCAATTTTTTTTTTTTTTTCGACAATTTTATTGAAAACGTTAGTCTTTAAATTGAAATTAAATCTTATTTTATTTTCATCGAGGGATTTTCGTTATTTGTGAATTAAGTGTAAACTTACTTACGTCATAATGATTATTTAAACAAATTTATCGTTATTACCACACACCATTAACATGAATATAAATGTCAATCAAAATAATTTACTAAGATCGTAAAATTAAAATCATAATAATGATTTTATAAAACGATATAGATTTAAATTTGTGTGTGTGTGTTTGTTGAAGTAGTAAACATTAGTAATAATACGTTTTTAAAACGCGACTGACATTTTAAGGGAGAGTCGTTCAATGTCGAATGCCATCCAATATCGGACAAGGTCTGTTTCAAATTTTCACTTAATGGAACTTTTAAATTTTACTATAAATAAATTCGGCGACGTTGTTTAACATCTCATAATATTCAACGAAATTGACCGCATGTATTACATTAGGCGATACTACCTTGAATATATATATCTCAATGATCGTGAACTTGTTTTTATTTTTACGTAATGTTACAGTGAATTTTTTTATTATCTGATTTTGAGTAAATTATATTTTAAATGAAGAATAAATATTAGAATTTAACAATTAAACGTAATCATTAAATAGATAATATTCAACGACAAAATACGTATGTACAAAAGTAGAAAATACACGTCTGACCGTTCCGCGTCCCTTATCTACTTGAACTTTATCTAACCTTCATTCGCGGTATTCGTGCAGATGCGATCGAGAATAAAAACTGAGCGTTCATTAATTACGATCGCCTTGTGCAGAAACACGTGCGCTTATATCTAAAACGTTCTTAAAACGTCATGCGAAGTTCGTCATGCAAGGGAAGAGCACGAAAGAGCGTCGATGATCGAGTCGACCTCTTCGCGCGAAACTTAAACTCGGCCGAGCGCGTTGAAAAATATTGCGCACGCGCGCTTCGTTTATAGTAGCGATAATGGCCGAGAAAACGAATAATAAGAAAAAGAAGAAAGAGTAAAGAGAAAAGAAAAACACGAGAGTACTTCGCTCGAGGGAGAGTTGCAAGGTTCGCGGAAATTCTCGTTCGCGGGTCAGGGTCAGATCTAGGAAACTAACCGCCGTGCGACTCATTGCCGCTTTGGAGAGGGGAATTGGCAGACTCGAGACTTGGCGATACCGAGCGAGAAAATGACGACGACGACGACAACGACGACGTTGAAGATGATGCGATTGTCTCGTTCGAAAGAGACAGAGAGAGAGAGAGAGAGAGAGAAAGTAAGAGAGGAGTAGGAAGGAAGGGATGGTTAGATGGAGAGATAATAAGAATGAGCTAGAGAAGAAAAATTGTGTGTGTGTGAAAGAGAGAGAGAGAAAGAGAGAGAGAGAGAGAGAGAAGAGAAGGTGAGGTCGATTGAGTAAGAAAGGAATTTAGAGTTAAAATAACGTGGAGGACAAAATGATGTCGAGTATAATGGAGAAAAGATAAAGTACGTATTCGCTGCAAAACGATGACGATGAGAATTTATCGAGATAAAAAGTAGTTTTAAATTTGAGTTATTCATTTATAATGCGAATTTTAATGAAAAAACGTCAATTTGTGAAAATGTTTATATGAAATTCAATTAATTAGTTAACACATGCTGCACATTATTTAAAAAAATAGATTTACCTTTTTAATCTATACAAAACATTTATACATTAGTATATTTGTCTCCAAGTTATGTAACTTTAAAATTGACTTTCAATAAATGATAGCATAATATCTATAACAAAAAAAAAAATATCGACGTTTTTGCGAAAATTTTGAAAATTCTCAAGAAAATTGATTACCTCGTCTCTTTCGCGCGTAAACGCATAGAAAAAAGAAAAATTGAAAAAGAGAAAAGAGCGGCGTACGAGTTGGATAGAATAGATGGGTAAAAAAAAAAAAAAAGAAGGAAAAAGAACTGTCGAGAGTTTTAAAATGCTTCCATCTGATTGCAATAGGAGACGCGTCTGGCAAAGTAATTCATTGAGGCATTTTTTTATTTTCTCATTTCGCTCTCTCTCTTTTTATATATATATATATATTTATTTATTTATTTATTTCGTCGACAGAACTGTTTTTCTTTTCTCACTTTCGCGTCAAGTTTTCCGTCCAGACTGTCCACTACTTTTCTTCTCCTATTTCGTAGTTTCTTTATTGCCTTTATCGGCGTCGTTTTTTTTTCCTCTACGTCTATCTGACTATTAGCTAAAGCGTTATGGCTTAATTGTCCCCAACTCTATTCTTCTTCCATCCTTTTCTTCCTCTCGCTTTCTTTATTCGGTGCTATTATATGTCAATTCCTTTCCGAGGGGGGAAGAAGAAAGATGTATCAAGAAAACCTTGAAATTATATCTCTTTCTTTTACTTCTTTTTAACGTTTTGAAAATTACGTCCCTACCATCAGCATAATTTTTCCATTAAAGTATATACGCGGATGTATATACCATATGCGTAATTTTTATCTCGCGCTTATTTCTGAAACGGAGGCACAAAAATTTGAATGTTAAATTGAAATTTATCTTTGCCGAGATGGAATTGTTGAAATTTGAAAATTTTTTTTATACCGTCGAATGATTATTATTCGTGTAATTAAAGCAGAATTTATATCAAATAAATATATGTATGCATGTCTTACATTAAATGGCCATAAAACGCTAATTAAATCGTTCTTTCTTAAAGGTACGAGAATTTTCATTGCAATTTACGATTGTAATTTTTGTTTTTTTATGAATAATTAAATTTTAATTAACCACTGCTAGCATCTATCTTTTTTTATTATGCTACCGTTTTTTTCTTCTCGGTATATTCTCTTTCGTTTCAATCTCTTAACGTTATGTTGAATTCATTGTTTTTTTTCTTCTCTCTATTTTTTCCATTTCCCACATTGTGTCTAGTCTTTGTTTTTTCGTGTTAATTACACCGCCGTCTGTTTAACGAAATGTAAAACTGGAAAAATAATATAACGGTATAGTGATTTACAATTGTTTGTATTTTTATTTTTTTCTTAGAGATGAATCACTTGTAAAATCAAAATCAATTACTTCAACGTACTTTATTTTTATTTAATTTTATCTAGTCGTATAATTTACAGAAAAGCTTAATTAAAAATTAAATCGAGTCGTTCATCGGCTTCGTGTACAAAAAAACACCAGCAATATTCTCTTTTGTATAAGTACATATTTCATTTCTAACCTCATCTTAAGTACATTAAGACTCTTTAAAATAACGAATGCCTTATTCGTTCTTTTTATCTTTTGTATTAAAATTTTTAATTATTTCGACGATTTTATCAGAAGAAAACATAATTTATTTCTTTGGATTTTAATCAAAAAGCCGAGAGAGAGAGACAGAAAGAAAGAAAGAGAGAGAAAGGGAAAAAGTCAAGATGCAGTTGCTACTAAACAGAGAAAACTATTTCCAGGAGTATTACACGAACCTCCAATTTTCCTTTCCTTAATAAATTTTTACTCCTCCCTGTAACTTGTTCGGCTGACGACCTTATTTTACTTTAATTCTTTCATTTTCTTTCCTTAAAGTTATAGAAAGTTATAATTTTCTAGTATGGTTTAAATGTACGTAAATTGCGGTACGATTTAAAGCTTGAAAAAGTATTTAATAAGGCGATGTAAAAGAAAATTAGTTGTTATTTTTTTTTTTGTTATTTCAAGAATTAGTAACTATTTATTATAAAAAGCAGTGATTATAGAGGAAGAAGTGATTGGTTTTTATACATTTTTCTTACTATTTACAACATAAAAATGCATAAATTCACGTGTAACAATTTTAATCAAGACAATACAAGAAGAAAAATTTATAAAACAAAGCTTTTGATTAATTAAAGAATAAAGAAGGCACAAGTAAAAAACAGGATAATATTTTAAAAAAACTATTTCATTTCTGCATTTACTTATTTAACACACAAGTTCCCCAATATTTATCTTACCTCTTTATTCGTTTACTTTACAAGCATGTAGATTAGAAAAAGAGGAAGACAAAGAGAGCAAGAGCGAGAGAGAGAGAGATAAACGTACATATTCCGCGAGTGTTCGACTTCGAGAGAAAATTAATTACGCGGAACACGCGCGAATACTTTCCCTCTCGTTCACCTCTGTTGCATGGATACATGTGTATATACGTTTAAGCGCACAAAAGCTGTCGCGGGATTTAACAGTTCGCAGACGCAAACAACTCATTCTCGTTGAGTTGGGAGTGCGGAAAGTGCGGAACTTCCGTGATTATTAACCAGACGTTCTTTGCTCCGTGTACATAAAGCGTCTCTTCCTTTTCGCTTACGTGCGCGGATTATCGCCTCGAGTTGGCTTTCGTCTCTTTTTCTCCGGTAATGTTCGTCGTGATTTTAGTTTCGGATGTAGATTGTTTTCGTCACGAAAGGTTAGTTAGTTTGGTTTTGAAGCGAACGCGTGCTTTTATTTTTTCGGCCAAATTTGAGCTGTCGTTTATTTGTGCGTCGGATGATCGTTTACAATTAATTGTTTTGATTAAATTACTTGTGTTAAAAGCAGTTTATTATACACCAAATATAATGACTATTGTTAAGAATTTAAGAGCGAATATATCTTGTGTAACATAAGCTTATTCGATTCGAATGACTTTTTCTATTTATAATTATTCATTTATTATCGATCGACTAACGAAATAATACCGTTTTTCAAAGCCTTAATTATGACTTCATCGACGCGTAACAATCGCACTTGCACGAAGAAGAAAAATATCAGCAAGACCGAAAAATGTTTAAGCAACTATTTCTCGTTTTTTTTTTTTTTGTACATTAGTCTATCGAGGTAAATGATTACCAGTTGTTCATAAGAAATTCACAAATAACCGCATAACGCATTGGTTTTCCTTTCGCGTAAACGACACACAATCAACGTACCGAAAATAATTGCACTCACACGCACACGCGCAAATCGATAATGTCGAAGGCGTAAACACACTGGAACAAGGTATAGAATTAGAGAGAAACAGCTCGCCATGCCGCGAGAAACTTGGCCGTACGCGTCTCAAGAGAGAGAGAGAGAGAGAGAGAGAGAGAGAGCGGAGGAAACGAATAAGTCTCGCTTATTTTAGGGAAACGCGCAAGTGTGCAAGAGCATACGGATACATATATATATATATATATATATATATATATATATATATATATATGTGTGTGCAAGTTGGACGTCCGCCACCGCACGCGTCACTTTAACGACAGGTACATCGTTCGGAGCTCGCGATTTTAATGCGATTTTGGCATCGCCTATAGCCTTCTATCACTCTCTCTTTTTTTGCACGCGTTCTATCTGGTTTTATGCCTGGTCCCGCTTTACTCTCTATTTCTCTTTCTCTTTTTCTCTGTTGTCTATTCCGCGTGTGTGTTAATTCGTTCCCGCGTGTACCGCGACTTGTTTTAATTTTTTTCACTCGTGAGTATTGTCAAGGAAATGCGCGTCGATGTAAAATTTTCGTTCTTAACAAATTATGCGACATATTACTTATAGTCGATCATTTATAAAAAAAAGATTTTTCATATAAGCGTCGTGTTGTTTATAAGCGTATTTCTTCGTTGTCTTTCAGTTTTACGTTATATTTTTAATGATTAAAGATTTAATATTTTAACAGATACGCAGATTGGGATTTATCGATAAATACATTTTTCCGTAAACGTAAATATTTAACTTGTTTTTAGTTATAGTAAGTTTGTTAATTATTATAATTAAATATCGTAAAATGATGATAGACATGATCGATATACATAAACATAATTAAAACGAAGTATCAAAACAATTTTAATAATAAGTTTCGCGTAATAATTAGCTCACGCGTCGCTTTATTATTCAAAGCAGATTATTAAACAACAAAATTAATCATTCATCAATCCGTCTATCTTTATCGCAGTTGTGAAAATGCTTGTTAATTAAAAAAAAATTTCGTTTACAATGTAAGTTTATATATCGTACTCTCGTTAAGCCCCAAAGCAGTGATGGGAGCTCGGTAATGTAGTGACTACTTATGGAGTATCTTATAATTAGGTTACTGGGGCTTTGCACTAATAACTCCGAGGGTAAGTTTCTTAAGGAGAGTAGGTAAATAATTATTTGTTGTTTATAGCATGCAGTATAAAATATGTCGAATTATGTTTATATAATGTAAAATATATTTGTTTATTTAGATTGAAATTTTAATAATAATTGTATGATTTACAATAACGTGATAAGTTTATAATTAATTTTATTTATGATATCAATTGATTTCGTTACATAATTATTTCATTAATAACAGAAAAAAAAAAAATATATATATATATATATATATACATATATTTTTTTTTATATACGTTTATTGAAATTTGAAACATAATTTTAATCAAAATGAAATATTTTTTCACATTTACAACGTTATTTAAAATTGTAAAAGCAGCAACGCATTTATTCAATTAGGATTGATTAACTTGAAGTATTAAAATAATTAAATTTAAAAAAGAAACATTTGTTTGAATCAATGTACTTGTTTTCAATATATCATCATTTACAGAATAATGTAATTAAAATTTTATGTATTCGATAACAATTTCAGCCGTGAATTCTGCCATTCATCTAATTGAGAATGAAAAAATATTTTATTTTTCAGAAATAAATGTTCATAATATTTTGAATATCGAAATAATATTGAGATAAATGTATGGATACGAAGAATCGAATATCTCATGTAAATCAGCTAATTAATTATTCCAAACAATTCTTTAGTATCGAATAATTTTTAAAATAAATAAATAAAATAAATAAAATAAAGATACTTAAACAATTATCTAGTAACGTTTAATCAACAAAAAATAATAGTAAAAAAAAAAAACTGTCTTTCCGATTGCCTTTATTTTTTTCTCACCTCCTCACATGTTTTGTTTCATCGTCAGTTCAACTAACGGAACATTAGATATTTTACAGAAGAAGAGGATAGAATAAAGAACGATTTTTTAAAAAAAAAATGTTTGACGGGATTTATTTTCAAGTTTTCCTCGGTTCTCGCTTCGGACATGTTGCGGAAGATTAGACGCGTAACGAATGATCTATTGCAATGGTATGCTTACGAAATAGATTTTGTTAGTTTCTTATACTTGGTTTAAGCTTATGCGAGTGACTTTTTGTTTGTTTTCTAATTCTTATTGTATTATCCTGATTATCATTTGCTTCTTTAAAAAAGCGCGTTTTGAATGATTTCTTTTTTTTTTTCTGGATATGGAGGATATAATCAAGGTTTTTAAATATTAATTTCGATTGAAATTTTTTCATAAGCATAATAAATGAATCGTGTGAAAAATTATTGTATTTTTGCATATTCCATGTTTATTCATATACAATTTTTATTGTTTAAACGTTTGTCATTAATGTCGCTTTTTATTCATTTGAATTTTTTTTATTAAATTTAATGAATTTGGAGTGTATTGTGTAGTACTCGAAATACGTATACAAAAACGTGAAATAAATAAAAATATTTTGTTACGGAATTTTCATTAAAGCCTTCAATTCTAAAGTTTGGCTTATTAACAAAAAGAGAATACAAATGATTTTAAAAGTTCAAGATAAACATCACTAATTAGTGTCGAAAAAATCACAATTTTTCAAATCTATTTTTAGCTAAATTATTTTTAATTATTTATAGGATATTTTAAAAATATGCAAACAAGAATGTCAAATTTGTATTATTTGAGATGCGGCTTTTGTATTCTCGACTCGTTTCCACTTAAAACCGGAATAATTTTACAATAATTAAGAGAAAAATATTATTAAAATTTTTTTAAAAACAACGGAAATTACGTAAACCGATGCTAACTTTATTAAATTATGCAAACTAGGGTCTTAAATTCAACGCAAAATAATTACAACGATCTCTCGGAATTAATTGACTAAAATTATTTTTAGCGATATTGTAAAAGTAGTAGCGTTTGTGTTCTTCATTACCATCGTCGTTGGCGAAGTACAAGCAAAATTATCATAACCCAACGACGAAACGAAAATCACGAAAAATGGAAAATCGACGAGACGCGCCACTCAATAATAACCTTCGCAAACACCTTCGAGCTTGTTTGCCCTCGGCTTTCACTCCCTCTCTCATTCTGTCTCTCTGTCTCTCTTTCTCGCGCACATACATAAAAAAAAAAAAAAAAAAAAAACAAAAAAATAAAATAAAAAAAAAAAAAAAACCGATGCTATACACATCGATTTCTTTTTCCTCCCAACTTTTTCGATAAGTCTCGCGGGCTCGCGACTCTTCGTCTCTCTTTCTCTTCTTCCTCTCATTCTCCATCAAATACGGCCCTCTCCTCGTTCGAGATTAAAAATCAACGTCCGGACTCGCTCGATATATCGGACGTATATTTTTAGTTCCGCACTCTCATCCTACGGCTTCTTCAAAACTTTTAATTCCAACTTTCAGCTCCCTGCGTCCTGACTATATAGGTAATATAAAAGTGTTTGTGTCTATGTATGTGTATGTGTATACGTGTATCTACATATATATATTTTATTATGCACGCGCTCGAAACTTTCTCTCATACCTTTCTCTTTTCCCCTTTCTCTAGCTTTATATTCTTCTATACTGCTGTCTCTTTACGAATTAGCTCTCTCTGTCTCTCTCATTTTCTCCCTTAAGCTCGTTGGTCGCGCTGTTATCGATTAGCCACCTATTTCCAGCCGAGTCTTTACCAGAGACGAAGGAAGAAGGAAGGGAAGGAAAAGAGAAAGGGAAGTTTGGCACAACGCCCAAAATTTCCACGGAGCTACGGACGATATCGAGAGTAACAGAGAGAAAGAGAGAGATAGAGGGGAAGGGAGAGAATAAGAGAGAGAGAGAGAGAGCGACGGCACGCGAGTTAAGGTGAACCCAGAAAGTTAGATAGAGATAGATATAGAGAGAGGACCCGTGACTTTGGCGAAGCGGCGAATTTATACATTATGTGCGCGGCTTCCTACTCTCCCTCTCTCTCTCTCTCTCTCTCTCTCTTCACTTAAGTTTCGGGTCGCCCTAAAGGCGCGGATCGTTATAACGGCTTATAACGCTTCGGCTGCTGCTCCAATGCTACTGCTGCTGCTACCACTTCTGTTGGTTGGGATACGCGATTACTCTCGGGTGGTTATAATGAGCAGACGCGATTAGAGCTCTGGCTTTTCTTTGGTTTTCAAGGAATGAAGAGGAGCGCTTGGATTTTACGCGGTTTATACTATACATCTTTCTGCTTTCAGTTTTCAATGATACGTTTGCGGTTAGTTTTTAACGTTGTAATTAAGTTTCTATTTTTACTGGTAGTTTGTAAAAATTAAAATATTTAATGGGTCGGTTAACCGTATAACGTCTATTTAATAACGCATCATTTGAAGAAACTTTAACCAAAGCTTTTGCTTTGTAAATTATTTATGTATGTAATGCATTAAAATAAATGCTCAGTTGTTACTTGTCAAAACGATAATTATAGATAAAAATTATAACTAAAAAATTTTACGATTCATTCTTCAACAAATATGATTTTACAAATTTTAATAACTCATAAAAGAAAATATTTTCGAAATTGCAAGATCTCTCCGTTACGCTTATGAGTTTGGAAAAAAATTTACGTGACATTCGTGCCAAGTAATATTTAATATCCCAAGAAAGAATAAATTTACAAATTTTTACTCTCGATCTAAAGATAACATAATACGTATTTCACGAAAAATAATGCAAGTTACGGTAAGTAAACTAAAGAAAATATGAAGTATCTTTTCATTAAAAATAATAAAAATTTTCATTCTGCAGCCGAGCACAAAAATAGTGCTTTACAACTTAATTAAATTTTTAAAAGCGAGTTTCTTTTTTTTCCATCTCGCAGCATCAAACACACGCAAGGCCTGAACTTTTATCATTTTATTCTTATTGGCTATAAAAAATACGACATGATTCGTTAACGATATAACAAGATCAAAGGTTTCGAATCATTTTCTCTTACCCCCCCTCCCCCCTCCCTTTAATCGGCTATTAAAAATGCAAATTTTAATCTTTTCACGCTATTCGGAACTATAAAAACGTTTCTTTTTAACCGTTAAAAATATCTTTATCGAGTTTATAAACGTTTGCATCAAAACAGGTATGACAAAGTCGCAAATCTTTTATTTTCATTTGGTTTTGTGTCAACTCAGTTAATGTGAAAAACTTCGTGGCGATACGCTGATTATTATCGGCCCTTAACAATTTTAACGTTTTTATTCATAAACTTATTAAAAAAATTTCATACGAATGAGTTATTTTCGAAACGATAAAATAATCTCGAAATAGACGACTATTTGTATAAGCATATAAAACGTTACGGATTTATCTTGTAAAATACTGGTACGTGTAAAATTTTCCGTTATAAAGTGTCTATGTAATCTCGAAAGCAATCGACGAGGCAACGAAATTAACAACGGCGACGACGACGTTAAAAAAACACCGCGTTGATCAACATAAATATCCAGTATGGTCGACGAGTACATCGAATATCCTTTGTAAATATACATCCCATTTTGCATATACGCACTTGGAAATCGTCGCAATAATCGCGTACTTTGTATATACATATACACGCGCGTATGTATATACCGTATTAATTGAGAGTGTTACAACAAATCCCGATAAATTCCATCGATAAACAAACGATCATAACGACTGACAAACAGAGAGACACGAAGTACGAAGAGAGCTTTGGAACGTCGAAACGGTGAAATTGCGACATTTTGGAAATATTGCTCGACAATCGTATTCTCTCCGATTCTCGTATGCATGTGAACGTGGAAATTTGGCTTTAATTCGGCGATCGGAAAAAAAATGCTTTGTTAAATTTTTCTATACGATAATTATCGTTCGTTTATCAATGAAAAGTTTTGGAAAATAATGCATTCGATAAAGTTTATGATAACGATTTCACGATCTTTAATCGTTAAAAATTGACGGATTGAAAACACACGCTTACGAAGGACGGTGATTCCTCATTTGGAAAATATATATATATTTTTTTTGTTTTTTTCTATAATCGCACAATATTAAATGTCTCGGCGTCATTTCTAGAACGATATTTACAACGTCAACGAAATTTTCACGTTATCGTATCAATTAAGCCTTTTAACAAGCGCGTATATTATTGCTAATGGGCGAAAATTTTGCAGCTCCAGCCACGATGATGTTAATTTTAACGAAGAAACTAATGTCGATTCTTTCATCGAACTAATCCTTACGTATATAGTTATATTTACGAGATTTTAATTGGGTATCGTCCAAAAGCTTATGATGTATTTCTCTCGGTAATTAAAGGACTTTTATTTATTTGTTTTTTTTTTATTTTTTTTTTTTCTTTATCCAACCGTTGAGCGCAGTTGAGTTTACTTTATTGTAATAAATGGTAAATATAATTTTCGGTAATATATCAAAAATATGTTCGAGGTATAAAATTATTGTTAAAAACATATTTAATTGGATGATGAATTGATGCGTTGTGGGTACGAAGTCGGCGATGTATATTAAATGTGAGAAAATCTTTAAATATGACGTACGATTTGGTTTACTTGTTTCTTTTTTTCTTTTTGTAATAAAGACATTAATAGATGCATGAGTTTTCTTTTTTTCCCCCTTTTCACGGTGTTATTTATCTCTAGAGGCATCAAAATGCGATATCGAATTCAGATATTTGTGCCAAAATTAGAAAATAATTAAAGTTTATTTAGAAGCGTTTATCGGACTTCTGTTTTCATATATTCTTTTTTCGAAAAATTTCGTATATAAATTGAATTAATCTCGTTTTGTCTTACGTGTATTGACAATAAATTATCTCTGCAATCATTTTAATAATTTTCTTTTAACTTTTATCATAGAGAATCGATAAAGGTATTCTCGTTATCCAATCCATCGTGAAAAAATTAAACTCTTATCAAAATATCAAACACCGACTCGCACCTACTCTTAAATCAAACGAAAGCGAAAATACACGAAAACGAGGATGGAAAATTAAGCGAAACGCATTTTGGCCGACAGTGATTATTGATAGCCCTCAACTGTTCCTTCTTCTCTCTCTCTTATTTTTTCTCTTTCTCTCTACAGTTCTTGGCAAGAGAAACCGCGCGACGACAATGCGAGTACACAAGCGAGAGAACGAGAAAGAGAGAGAGAGAGAGAGAGAGAGAGAGAGAGAGAGAGAGAGAGATAGAAGTCGGGAAGATGCTCGCGCGTGTCACGCATTATTGTTATTTCGAGAGCACGGCGAAGGTTGGAACGAATTAGACGTTTATACCTTTTCGATATGTGCGCGAGTTAGATGTGTAACCTTTGAGCGGCTTTTTTGGTCCGCACAACACGCGCCGCGCGGATAGTTTTTCTTCGCTTTTTCGTTGATTTTCAATATTTTTTATTTTTTTTTTATCTTTGTGTTTAATGGTTTTATTTATTGTTTGTTTTGTTTTTCATGGTTAATAAACGAGAAATAAATTTCAACGTAAAACTTTCGAACTCGTTCCTTATTCTTTCGAAATAAATTTTAACGCCGATTTTTAAACTCCGATATCATACCTTTACGCGTAATTGCATAAAGCTTGCTTACCTCTACCGTTTAACATTAAAATTCAAAGGATATTGAAGTTATGAGAAAAGAAAAATTAATTCCTGCTAACAAAGCTCCTACGCCGTGCAATTTGCCAACGAATAGTAACCAAGCTTCTGTCGCGTATTCCTTTGAAGTTAAAGTAACAAAGAAACAACATAAAAGAGAAAGAGAGAAAGAGAAAGAGAAAGAGAGAGAGAGAGAGAGAGAGAGAACGATAATCTTGCATCATCTAACCACACAGCGTCACTTTGAGCTAACGAAAATCGCGGGAAAATATTTTAATTTTAGCGCCGACTCGCTATAATTGTATCCAAACGGCTGTTTTGGCCTTCTTTCGGCGCTCGCTCTTATTTCTCTCCTTCTTTATACTTCTTTATTTATTACGCACCTTTTGGTGTAATCGTTTGTTTCATTACGAGCGCATATAATTTATTTATTTATTCGTTAGGTGAACGCGCGTCTTGTGATTTACTTAAAGCTCTTTCCTCGCCTCGTCGTTTTGCGGCATTGAAATTTCGAATGTTTTATGTAGCGTACATTTATTTATTTATACATATTTATCTGAATGTTTGAGTAATCGTTGCATTTAATTATATATATTGGCGCGATAAACGGAAAATTATGGGTTTATTTCGGGTACTTGGAAATATCTTTCAACTATATATATACTAAACTTACGTTTTCACGAGACACTTATTTCGTTTTCTTTTTATCATATGAATATACTTTTACGACGCAGATACTTTAACAGCCTTAATTTCATCTTTACATACTAACATTTTTATTCATATCGCGGTCGTTCATTAAAAATCAAACGCATATATAAACGTTTACATTATATAAAATAATTTCTTACGCGTCGTAGGGTATTTTATGATAATTTTCTTTTCGCCGAGTGAGAATGGGAGAAAAGACCGACGAACGAAAAATTTGAGGCGATGCAACGACGACATGTGTAATCAACGGCAGCTAAAAATACGTAACAAGGTATCTCGAGTTTTTTCTGCTCTTTTTCAGCACAAAGCAATCATTATCTTTTCGAGTTTTTCAAAATTTTACGATCCTAGTAATATATAATACTTGTGTTTTAACCTTTAAAAGTAAATTTTGAATTTCAGCTATGAAGCTTTGAATTTCGTACCGAAACATATCAATAACCTCACAATTTCCTTTCGTCATACTAATAATTTTCACGTCGAAAAAAATCAGCGTCACTCGCTTTGGCAATATAATCATCCAAAAATTGTCGATTTTAATTTTTTTAGGCGGGATTATAAAAACTTGTAATATGGAAGTGCCCACGAAATTACAAAGGAGTAGGAATCGGTTTAAGTACCTAATTAAATCGCTTCCTTGTATGTTTATACGTATACGCGAGATGTTAGAGTCGATAAACCACGAGAGCGATATCAGAGGAAAAATTAAGGCGCCGCCGCAAAATGGCAAAACCCCCGCGCGATAACGCAACATTTATCTCTCTCTCTCTCTTTCTCTCTCTCTCTTTTTTATTTATCCCTTACTTATTTCCCTCCATCCAGAAAGTTATACTATCTTTCTTTTCTTTTTCTTTTTTTTTTTTTTTTTTTTTTTTTTTCTTACCTTAGAGTTCCTTCGAAGCTTTTCCTCTAATGTCTTACTTTTTTTTTTTTTCTTTCTTTTTGTTTTAATTTTTTTCTTCAACGAGCAAGAAGCCTGATACACACGGATTTTGAAAAAGTTTTACAATATTCTCGGCGATATTTAATTAAAGTTTTGGGTATAACACGTAGATTGTGTTTACGTTTTCGAGCTTTGCCGTATTCCTTCGCGATTAAGTTAATGTATGTTTAAAACGTAATTAGAAGTTGAATGCGTTTTAGATAATTGGCGGAGGGCGTTTAAACTTTTATTATTTTTTTTTTTTTCCTTTTTAAAATTACATTCTGCGCTTAATGCGATATTTTTATCCTGTTTGTATCTTAAAATTTGCTCTGCGAAATTGCGCGCTCGTTAGTTTATTAAAGAGTGCGTGATTTTTGCCGCTGCTGTGTATATTCTTCGTTAAACAGTTTGCCGCTTTAAAACTTCTTCGTTGCATATTTAATCTTGAACTTTATAAATTTCAAATGACTCGTTAAATATAGAGGAGCAAAACTTTTCACGTTATGCATATCAAGCTCGATATTGACCGGTAAAAATAAATTAAGACTTGGCAATAAAAGAAAATAAAAACTGATGTTCCTCTTAAAATGTTTAAAAAAAAAAAATAAAAAAGAAAAAAAAACGTGTATGGGTAATTAAGAAATTCCTTTTAAATAATTTAAATTTTAATTTGTAAAATAATTTTCACATATAAATATAAAAGCTAATTTTAATAATTTTCATTCATTATGTAAAAAATATATTCCAAGTTTTTATAAACCCACGTAAAAAAAAAAAATCACAATTAACAAATTTGACGCTTTTCCTCGCGCGTCCAAACTTTCAAAACATCCTTCATAAAGTGACCTACTCTCTTTCGATACCAAATATTTCAAATTTTTTTCAACACACGTTGCCTCGTCGTTGAATACTTTAGCCGCGTACTCTTGCAAAATTGTTTAAAAAACAAAGCAAAAACTTTGTTATCACGACCGAAACTTCCATCGTAATCATAAAGCGACTATGTTTCATCTTTATTCTCTTTTTTTTTCTTCTTACGCACGAAGCTACAAACTACTATTCTTTAAAATTTAGCGAGCCACAGGTCGTACCTTTCTCTTTATAAACTTTATAAATTTCGCGATACCATTTAATCAATCTATTCATCAATTTCTTTTTCACATTCTCTCACCGTTTTTTCTTTTTTTTTTTTCTCTTTTTCTCTCACGGGTAAACGGGCAATTAATTAACCCGTGGCGTGAAATCTCCCCGTGCGATAAAACTCGACAATTTTTTGCGGCAATCGGCGTGTATATACGTGTATTTTCAACGCATTCACGTCACGGCTGCCAATGTTTCTGCTTACTTACTTTTTCTTTTTCTCTTTTTATCGACGACGCCGAGCTATTTCTTTCCACGTATTTGTCTTTTTTTTTTTTTCCTGATTACTTGGTTGTTGAACGAGGAGAGCGAAGCCGGTTATTTGCCGGATATTTGTATTAATTTTTCGTCGTTGTCAGAAGGATGAGATTTTCTCTCTACCTTTTAGGATTCGACGTTTACGTAGGAAAGCTTTTAGTCGGTTTATGGACGATGAGTTGAATTTTCAGTTTTTTTTTATTTCTTTTTTTTTGCTTTCGTTTCTTTTTTATTCTATTTATAAATTATCCTTGATAATAATTTTTACTTTGCCATTTATTATTTATTTACTGCGAATCTTAAAGTTTATCTTCGGTAATGAAATATATTTCAACCATTGATTAACAAAATAAAATCGAATAATGTTTTTATTTTACATACACATTGTTGTGCGTTAATCGTCGTTACAAATTATTTAGTAACGTTAAATACTTTAAAACTTAAACAAGCACCTACATAAAATATTTATCTTTTTAAATCTTAATTAAATAAGAAATATAAAAATAAATCATTTCGGTAAAATTTTATGAAAAAATATATCATTGGCGAAGAATAATTATCTTACATACATCGATAAAATAATTGACTTGATTCAAGACAAATCATTTTTTATCAAGAAAATATTTTTAAGAAAAATATTTTTATATTCTGAGAAAAATATTTTCTTGCTTTAAGAATTTCTGCTCTTGGTTTTTAATATTCATAGATATACATTAATTTAAAAAAAAGAACCAAGAGCAGAAATTGTCGAGTCAAGAAAAGCTTTTCTTTAAACAAGGTGATTCTTTCGTCGGTATAGTTGAAACAGAATTATCAAACAAATAGGTACACTCAGGTAATATTAAATTTTTTTTTTTTTTTTTTTCACAAGATTAAAAATTCATCGTTACGATGAAGACTGCATACATAATCCGAAAAGAAAAAAAAAAAAAAAAAAATTAAAGTTTTCCCGACACGTCACCAACAACGAAAAAGTAATAGCAACTTACCGCAAAAGCTTTCGTCCTCGCTCGTCGTCGGTAACACGAGCCTTGTACCGTATTTTATAATAAAAAAAAGAAAAAGAAGAAAAAAACAACACAAAAAGGAAAGAAGCAAAGGAGAGAAAAGAGCTTGGTAAAAAAAAAAAAAAAAAAAAAAAAAAAGAAAAAAGAAAAAAGAAAATAAGAAGGGTAAAATATAAAACCGAAATAATAAAGGAAAGGAGAGAGACTCGTAAAAGTGGACACGTGGTCGGGGTGACGAAAGCGTAGCCTTGGTTCGGCACGAACGAGCTCGCGACAAAAACGGCGCACTTTTATTCAACAACTTGGTCTCGAGGCCTACACAGACACACACACACACATACATACACACACACACACATACGCACACTCTCGCAACGTATATATACGTATCAAAACTGTACACGCGTGTTCGCTCTTTGGTGTACACCAAAAGTGCCTCTTTCTTTCTCCCTCTCTTGACGATTGCGAAGCAAAAACGTAAATATAATAGGTCGACTATAAACGAGCAAAGATACGCTGTCGGTAAATTTGTCCTTTTCTTTTTCTTTATTTTAAGGAGAATTGATATGAGAGATTTTTCTTTTTAGTTTATTTACTTGGTTTTTTGAAACGTTAAATGGTTAACCGTATAGTGTGGAATTTTTTTAATGTTTTCGTTCTACTATTGCATTATTTTGTCGTTCAATTACTTTCCAGTTTGTGTAAAATGCCAATGCCGGAACCTCGGGGAAAATATATCGATATAGTACATTGCGCGTCTTACCGTACCCG
Organism: Chalcis sispes; assembly: GCA_949987625.1. Taxonomy (NCBI): domain Eukaryota; kingdom Metazoa; phylum Arthropoda; class Insecta; order Hymenoptera; family Chalcididae; genus Chalcis; species Chalcis sispes. The sequence goes on along the minus strand of OX465099.1, from coordinate 10,497,520 downwards.
TACTCATTCTACTTGCATAAGTTAACCAGCGCATGTATTACTTTACGATATTACTGTATTCGATACTTTTCGAGAAAAAAAAATTTATGAAACGACATCCTTAACAAAACGTTTATCGATACGAGAAAGCAAATTTTAATTAAAAATCAATATTTGATATTCTCAAGCGCAAGAAGCTTCGAAAGCGGAGAAAAAAATAGTTTGAGAAGGGAAAAACAAAGTCTTAAGTTTGCGAAGTAAAACGATTGATATATCTATAAAAATGCAAGGGCAAGATTGTGTCTCGTTAGATACGGCACGCATCTACTTAAATACTTATATTTACTATTAATCTATTTACTTTATGTGTACATACAGTATTCGCGCTAATATCGCCGTTAATTTTTAACGCCGTCGTTTTTTCTTTTTTTTTTTTTTTTTTTTTTTTATTTTTTTCTAAAGTTTTTCATGCTCAAAGTTACTACAAGAAAAATGTACGGAGTTTACATGAATTGCGTTTAAAGAATTTCAATTTTTATGTATATGTGCACGAAAATTGTTTGAGTTTGTTTTTCCTTTTTTATGTTCAATTTTAATAATAGAAAAGAATGTAGATTTAACGTTTAAACTTTTTAAAATATTTTTGTATTTCGCAAGTTATAAAAAAATCATAGGTAACAAGAAGAATGCACACTATAAATACACACTAGAAAACAAAAAAAATCTGTTACGTCTCAAAAACTTCATGTGTAAGAAACTTGTATCCAAAAGCTATATTATATAAACCTTACATAGTTAAATAAACTAAAATCTTTTTTGCACTCGTTGTCCTTTCGGTATTTCGTCCGTGCAATGTTTTAAATTATTTTTTCAAACAATACGACAACGAAGTTTCTACTATTATTTGAATCGATATAAAAAATAAAACGGTCGCAAAAGGAAATGATATTTTTTATTTTTTAAATTTTTTACTTTAATTCATTTTTACCAACATCAATATATCGATTGAATCGCAAATCTTTGTCGGTCCATTACATACCGCTAAATCCTCGTGTTGCTTCCACTTACGAGGAAAGAAAAAAAGAAAGAGAGAGAGATAAAGAGAGAGAGAGAGAAATCTAGAGATAGTAACAGTCGTCCTTCAGAAAGCATACGCGTCTTATTTCCGGCGGAGTTTTACGGAAATGAAAACAGAATAAGCCATGGGGAAATGAAGAAGAATCACGCCATTAGAGAGCCAAGAATACAATAATATTCCCGACCGAAGAAAAAATTAAGCGTGCGAAAGCGATAGCAAGATAAATTTACGCATACGCGATAAATCGCAAGTCATGAGTATGCGCGCACGGATGTATACGATTGGCGTTGCGTGCATTTATGAGAAGTGTGTTAATATGCTGAATTTTTTTCTCATATACGTGGTTAATTTTTAATCTTTTATTAATTGAACTTTATACTCATTTATGTTAAAATTTTAAGGCCTTTACGAAATATCAATCTGAAAATATTCTCGCATACGTTTAATATACTCGATTCCAAGAGCAAATGCCAAAAAATCCCATCTTTTCATTCCCTTGTCTCTCCCCTCCCCCCCCCTCTCTCTCTCTCTCTCTCTTACTCCCGCGCACGAAAATTAGAAATAATTATTAATAAACACAGTCGCGTCGTTGCATCATTATCATACATTCACACATAAGTACACACATTGTTTATATACCCCAAGACGAGGTTGTTTTGCCGGAAACGTCCAGACGCTCGCGAGACGATAATCCTCGATGGAAATTGAAAATTGTCTATCCTAATTAGCGCACACGTGTGTGTAAGCGCGACGAGATAGGCTCTCGCATTGTGAGCTTCTTCTCTATTTCATTCTTGGCACTCGCTATTGAAATCTCTTGTATACGTATACGCCGTGTCTCTTCGTTATTATTATCGCTGAATTGATTTATTTCGCGCGCGCGTCGCTCGGCTTACTTACAAACATAAACCCGTTGAATTTAAAAGCGATTAGACGCTCGACTGGCGAATGAAAATCTATATGCGTATACCGATTTACAATGTTTTCTTGGTTATACTTCCGATATTCGCGTGTCTTTCACTCTCGAGTGGTTTGGTCGTTTCTTTTTTTTTTTTTTTTTTTTTTTTTTTTCTCTTCTTATTTCGGGCTACATACATGCGTTGCGTCTATTAATGCGGCTTTGGATTAAAATTAGTTTAGGCTATTTTCGGCGTTGAGATCAAAGGTACGTAGCTATTAACGACTCATAATGTTTATCGGGAAACTCGAAGTGATCAAGATATTAGTTTTCGTGTTTAAGGATTTAAATAAACATGATCGAAGATGTTTGATACATATACATATATATATACATATATTGCCAGTTATTTATTTATGTTCAATTTTAATTTTGATATTCTTTGAATTTATTTATTTTCTATAAATAATTTAAAACCTATTTTAATTAATATAGAAGCAAAAAAAAAATTAGATTAAATATATATTTCTTTTTATCAATTTTTGAATTTTTTTTTTTTTTAAATTCCATCAATTCAGAAAGTTTCTAGTGTATATGTCGAATAAAAATTAAAATATGAAAAATATTTATTGTTTATCAAAATAAAATATTTATAAAACTACTTTACAATAACTTACAAAAAGAATACATATAAATATGTAAATAAAATTTTTATGCAAAAAGTGCTTTCGTCGTTATTTCTCGCGATTCAATAAAACGTTATATTACGAGATGTGAGATAACATCATTGAGAGAAACGCGATGAATCCCCCCCACACACACACACACACACACACACATATACATACACGTGAATTCTACCGAACCGCGCGAATAATACCGAATGGAACTTGGTAGAATAAAAAAATTACGCGGCGATAATATTCAGGGCGCGAGAAAGCTCACTTTGCGCTTGTCCTAATCTCGAGGAAAAAATATAAAAATGTGCAAACCGAGAAATGACGACGAGTGTAAAAAAAAAAGTCGAGAGCTGACAAGAGAGAGAGAGAGAGAGAGAGAGAAGAGGTGAGCTTAGGCACGACTATGTGTCCAGGAAGGTCTCGTGCATAAAAAGTGAAATTTTCACGAGTAACCGCGGCGTAGACACGTGTATACGTAAACGAGAAGAGAAAAAGAAGAGGAATGAGATATTATGCGATATTTTTATGTATTGTACAGAGTAAGTGTTCGTGTGTGCATGTGTGGGTTAACATTGCTTTGGGTGATAATTCTTGTAACGTATATTGCTTAAACGATTCTTTTTGTATATATAGGATACTTTTTTCAATGGCAAAACCTTTTTTTGTTTTTGTATCCTGAATTATTGTAATGTTTGTAAAGAGGCGAAATCATTTTATTTAATTTTTTTATTATATTATACAATCGACACAACTTTCTTTTTTATCGTACGAACAATTTTATCTTATACGATCTTTTTTTACTTAACTTTTTATTTGACTTGTCGAATAAATCGTTAGACTTTTTATCGACCACAAAAAAAAAAAAAAAAAAAAAAAAAGGAACGATTAATTAGGTATCATAGCTGTATCTCTCTATTATTAAATCTAAATATTGACGCTTAAAGCCGTCAATAAAATAATACTCTAAGATACTGTGCAATGTGTTTTAATTGGCTCATCAAATGAATTATTATTCTTTCCATTGAAATAGAATGGTATACACAATTTTGTTAACAAAACAAAAATGAATAAGTAAAATTGATTGGTTAGTCATCGCTGACAAACGTTTATTCATTCAGTCAATCAATCGGTTTATTCAATCAATGCTTATTTTTTATTAAAATTTTATTTATTCAAAAACCTTAATTATAAAATTTATTTTTTCTTCTGTGAAATAAAGACGGCAAAAGTTGTTCGGTTAATTAGTAAAGTTTTTTTTTGTAATTTTTTTCCCCACGTGTTTTCTTTCGTTACCCAATGGCTAACGAACTCGAAACACGATTGTGTACGCGCGCAAATAAAGTAAACATCGATGTGGGAAAAAGAAAGAAGAATCTCGAATGAAATATTTTTTGGTATAAATAAACGCACGGAATGATATACTATATCATCGAATGCAAATTAATGCCGGCAATTTCAATTTTCATTTCTCGTCTCTCCCTTTCTCTGGGTATATCAATTATCCGACTACCTGAGTATACCTTTATAAAAAATAGAAAAGAAAAGAAAAAAAAAAAAAAAAGATAAAGAGCCAGTTCATCGGCATGTCACATCCCAAAATAAAGCTAATCGACGTCGCAAAATTTTTTTCCTCAACCACACACACACACACACACACACATACATATACTAGCGTTCTACATACAAAGAGCCAAGTTCGATTCGTAATACTCATATTAAATTGTCACGTACACCTTGTTCGCCTAGCCAATCGGATCGATCGTATCGATCACGTACATCGAACTTCGGAAATTGCCTGCCACGGGTTTTTTTAAAAAGAGACAGAGAAAGAGAGATATAAGAAGAGACAGGAGACGAGGAAATATAGGAATAGTGGAAAAGAAAAATCGCACACGTGCTTGCATGTTTTTTTTTTTTTTTTTTTTTTTTTTTGTATTTTACTTATGCGAGAAATATTAAATAGTGCGATTTGGATAATGACGAGTACTTTTAAACAAATCACGTAGATTGATGTGTTTTTACGGTACGCATTGCCGGACTTTTAATACGTTCGGATTTTTTCTTGTTTGTTTTGTTTTTTTTTTTCTTTTTTTCTTAAGTTGATTTTTTTGGATTCGTATTTTTCGAAATAGTTTTACTCTTTTTGAAAGGTTGTTATTGAATAATGCATTTAACTTCAATTTAAACGAACCCGACGTTAGTTAACATTTAGTGATTGATAATTAATAATTTATTTGTTAATTTAAATTAAAATTAAATAAACTTTTGAAAAAGAAAGAGAGAGAAAGAAGGAAAATACGATGTAATTAAAGTGTATATAAAATGTAAACATTACTACTTATTTAAGCAATCGACGCGATAAAAGCTTTCACGCGAAATTCGCTGAAAGTTTAAAACCATTTTTTACATAATGTTTAAATTGACATTTTGAAATATTCGCATGCGAGTGAAAAAAAGAAATAATTAAAAATTTTTCGCTTCTTTTCTCAAATAAAATACTTATTTATGTATATCAAATTATATTACATTTAAAATTTTACGAAGCCTATAAAAGTGATAATTATTCAAAGCCAGCGTTGAAAATTAATGCCGCTTGTCGCGAAGTTAAATTTTCAATAAAAAAAGTTTCTTCGCTTAAAAAACAAATTTCATGCAACGTGCCGTATGAATAATTCGACGCTTTTTTTTTTTTTTTTTTATTTTATTTCAAAGTTTTTTAAAATTCTCAATTGGAAACTTTAGATAAGAACTCCGTAAAGCTTCAGCGAGTTAAGCTTTAAAGCTCCGGGCTGAAACGTTTGTAATCTCCGTTACTTTTTAGTAGCGCATAAATGCATTCGATATGAAAAGACTTTAATTAAAGATGCTTTAAATCTTCGATGAAAATATGAGATGCAGCGATCAATCTTCTTCCACTTTTTTTTTTTTTCTTCCTCCTTTTGTTTTTGCGATTTATTACGTTCATTAAAAATCGTCACTGCTGCGCTTTTTTTTTATTATATAATTGATTATTTGATAATTCGTGTTTTAACATTTGGAAAACCGTAAAATTAAATTCTCGAAAAAATATTTCGGATAATTATTGAATAAATAAAATCGCTCGCTGACATTTTTGTCGGGTTTTATTGAAATTTTTTTTTTTAATTTTTAATTTTACCTTTTATACATTTATTCTATAGAATTTCATATAGTTTTATCATTGAATATTACTTTTAATAATGTAGGTATATTAAAGAATATTTACATGTTTTTTTTTTTTTTTTTTTTTTTTTTTTTTTTTTTTTTATTAAACACTCAGTAAATAAAAAGCTTTGCGATTAAAAATTCAAAAAGATTTTATACTTTAGTTATATTTTAGATATATTAAATTGCGTACAACGTCAAAATTTAATAAAATTAAAGAAGATATTTTAATAATAATCTAAATAATGAAATTTATATTAAAATTATTATGCCTTAATATGATGAATAAATTTGATTATGTTTAATAAAATTATTAACTATCGATTTTAATTATATTTCACGTAAATTCTATATCGATATAACTATTGATAATAATTAAATACAACCCCGTGTTCAACTTTATCAAAAGCTAGATCGTAAAAAATAATAATTGAAAGCAAGGCGTTATAATACCAAGTATCTTTAATTAATCAAAATGAATTAAGAAAGAAAAAAGGAAAATATTTTTTAATTACATTTGCTTCCAGTGGCAATATTTCTTTTCGTCCTGCAAAAGAAGGCAAGAAAGCGGCGAATACAACAAAGACGAGAAAAAGAGGAAAAAAATAATAAGACACCACGAGAATACAGTCCATTTTCCTCGGATATCGTCTCGTGGCTCGCTTAAGAAAAAAAAAAAAAAGAAAAAAAGAAAAAAAATTCCAACGCACGGGGCGAGCGTAAAGAATAAAAGTGCCCGCGTAATCTCGCATGGCGAGGTAAAGAAACTCGAGAGAACTCTTCGAGATGCGAGAGAAATAACGAAAAAAGCTGGCGAAATAAGGGAGGAAAAGAAAAGGAGAAAGGGAAAGAGAAATACCTTAAAAACAGTTGGTCGATATATGAAAATTCTCGGAAAGGGCTAAAGCGCGACAGCAGAGAGTCGAGAAATTTTCTTTTACGGTGGAAAAATTGAAATTTTTACGATCACTGCGTGTACACGCGTTTCAATACGGTATTTTATAGGGTGTATGGTGAAAACGGTGTATCGTGAGAGAGAATATTTTTTGTTAACTCGAAGAGACAATAGCCGATTGTAAATGTTTTTTTACGATGTTTTTTTATTTTTGTTTTTTTTATGATGCAATGACGTTGTGATTGAATGATTAAAGTTTACGTTAATTTTTATATTTTGTTACATTGACATTGTAAGATAATACGATTACATTTTTTGTTAATGTTTTAATGTATACGTATTAATTAAATAATAAATAATAAATAATTTAAATTATCATGTAAATTATTCTGATATGTTTAATTATTTAGACAGCTAACGTCTATCAATTATAAATAAACGTATATACATATAATAAAATACTCACGGATTTAATTTTTATATATGCATGAGAGCGCATCGATTACGTGAAAAGGTTAACTTACCTGAAACATAGAATAAAAACAAAAATAAATCATTGGTCTGAACATTTTAACGAATGTATATATTATTTTAAAATTAATAAATGACAAACAAGAGCTATATTAATAAAATTTTGTATTTCCGTGCGAGAGTAAATACACGAGCGCGACTCACATAAACAAGATATTCTAATTTTGAATTTTAATTCAGGGTAATTTTTCGCTGTCATATTTTCATTTATATCGACGTTGCGACAGAAAGAGAGAGAGAGAGAGAGAGAGAGAGAGAGAGAAAGAGAAAGAGAGAGCCTTTTACCCCATCCACGATGTTATTACTAATATTAAAAATAGAACGTCATTTATATTCACATATTTACATTTTCTCGTTATTCTTTTTTAATATAAAACATAATTATATTCTCATATTAGGTAACTAGTCATAATTTTTCTTTTTTCTGTTTTTTTTTTTTTTTTTCGGTTTGAATTTAATAATAATAATTTGTTAAAATGAATAAGGAATCAAAATAAAATAAGATAAATATTTAATATATGAATTCTTTGAAAAAAGATTGCAGCTTATAAAATTGCATACATTTTTATTTTTAACCAAATAAAGTTGTGGACCTTTTTTTTTTTTTTTTGTTATTTTTTGAAATTTTAGTGTTTTTTTTTTTTTATCGAAAACACACCGGTATAATTCAATTATTATTTACAGAAACGAATATTTGTTCCCTTTTAAAAACATCCATTACATATTCGACCATTGAACGTATAAAATCGCAATAGAAATTAAAAAGTAAAATATAAAAGTTATTCATCCATATTTTAATAAAAATGTTATTTTTCAAATCGAAGCTTATATCACGAGCATAATTATTCGATCGGGTTGATTACTACTTAATTTAATTTCATTGCAGCTTCGTGATCTGTAATTTTGAAATCCTTGTAATGTCAATCTATATGTAAATTTGATAAAATTTCTAATAAACGTATCGGTTGGGATTGCATTTGTTTATCATCGCAACAGCGAACGAGAGTTATTGTTTTAATTTGAATCGTATCGTAAATTTATCGATATTTTTTTGTAAACTTATCGTTACTTTTGTGGGAGAAAATTAAAAAGATATCTTGTAAACTTGTAGCTTTGATTATTTTGAAAGAAAATAAAAGAAGCAGATGGAATAAATACTTTTTAAAACTGTCTTGTCTAGCAATTACTAGCTTGACGATTTTTTTATACAAGCCAATGAAAACACGACAAATAATAACGTTAAGATAAGAAAAAAACAAAGAGAGTAAATAAATAAATAAACGTCAACTTATCCAATTAAAAAAGTGTAATTTTAGTAAGCGATGGTTTCAAGCTCATTTGTTAACTCTCTATAGTAACACACGCGATACTAGATCGTACAGCTGAAAACTTTCGTCACCGATGTTTGCGGTAAACAACTCGCTCGTCGCGCGCGACTCCAAGAATCATCGCACGCCTGTAAAAAGTAGAAAGACGAAGAGTAAAGAATAAACAAAAACAAAAAAAAAAAAAAAAAAAAAAAAACTAACAAACAAAAAAGTAACCAAAATCTATCCGTTAAAACTCGTCTCTTAACTACTGTCATTTTCTTTCGCGGGTTCCCTTACAATATAATCGCATACTTATCCCCTTCCCCCCTCCCACCCCGACATCATCATCGTCTTCGTCACAGAGCCTCCGCTTCGTCGTTGAGTTCTATATCGATCTTTTCGTTATTATTAGCCACGCGATAGTCGAAAATAACCGTTGGCTTGTCTATCTTTTTCCTTTCCTCTTTCGCATTCAATGAAACATGACGTGTTATACACACGTATATATATACGCATGGTCGCCGCGGAGGCTGCGTGTGTATCTCTTCTTCTTCTCCTTTACTAATTTTTTTTTTTTTTTGTTTTTTTTTTTTAATAGTTCGTTTACGCACGTGATGCGGAAAACTTGGCGACACGCGGTTGTCTTAGCGTAGAATTTTAACGTTAAGATTGCGTATAACTCGATTTTGGTATTGATTACTTTTGCGAGTTTGATCGTTTTGGTTTGATACAATTGGAGCGATGTATGCGATGCAATTTTTATGTGTTATCTTGTTTATTAAATGTTATAAAATTAAATAAAACAAATAATAATCTTTTTAAAATTCCATTATGGATTTATGGTGAAAATATGGCTAAACGGCCTTTTTAATTTCATTTCATTATTCTTCTTTAATCGATTGGACTGATACTTAATATTATCAAAATTTTCTAAATTATTTTTAAACCTACTACAGCATAGAAAATTTTACAGTATTTTTTTTTTTCTTTCTCCAACAATAAATATAACAACGAACATTTTATTAATAAACGTATGTACAAGAATAAAATTAAATATATTTTAATATTTTTCTCGCCAAAGAGGAAACTTTATATTATTTAGTACCTCGCAGATGCGGTTGTTCATTGATTAATCATAACTTATATTTAGTCGGGAAATTCTATTTATAAGCAACAACATTGAAAAGTTTTGATGTTACAAATCAATTTATCATCGGTCACCTTTTGCCAACTTTTATCACGTTAAATAAAAATCGCACAAAGAGCATTTCATTTACTTGCGTTATGATATTCAATTCGCAGTTTATTATTTTATTTTCTTCCTCTTCTTATTTTTCTTATTTTTATTCTTCTTTTTCATTTATTTATTTATTTATTAATATACACCGCAGTACACCTTATCGTATTAATTTACTTCTCGTTTTTGCCTTTCAATATTCATGCGCGAATTTTATATTAATATTTAAAAGTAACGTAGCTTTGTTTTCCATATCGAATGGTATTTTAACGGCTTTCTATATAGCTACGTATGAATAACGTAAAATTTTCCATCGCGTTGACGATGATGTGTATCACTTTAGGATAAAATAAAAGAAGAAACGCACAGAACGCAATGGACGTTACGACAAATTTCCAAGGGGACAAAGTTTTGCAATCTTGTATTCATTATTCCATCAAGCGTTTTGCATACTCGTATATACAATTTGTAAAAGTGAAAACTACCTTTGAATTTTATGCTTGTAAAGAGTTCCAACACTTTCGAAACGATTATTTAGTTACAATTTGGTAAGATAAATTATTCGACGAGTAACCTATAATCGTTTGAAAATTAAGATTAAGTTGAAATTCATCATTTACGGCGAACAAGGACAAGTTCACCGAGATCGTAACTATTATTAAACGCAATTTGAGAGTAGTAGACATACAACTAACGGAATTCTAACGAGAAAACTTCCGCTTTAATTGACTTAAATTATTAGCAGGTTTGGTAAATTACGTAAATGCCATCGTACTTTATCTCTCTCACTCGCACTCTTACTTTTTCATTAGGTGTTTTCGAAATAATAGAAACTCGTTTTGGGTGGTAAGAGAGCGAGTTAAATTTATGTTTATTAAATATAACGGGATAAGTTCGCGTCAACGCGCTCGTAAATTTAATAATGTAAACTTCAACGGATAAAATACGACACTTTTGGGATATTTGGAGTTTCGGTAAAGGTTATTATTTTATCGAATCTCGTAGTGTTTTGCAGTTTTTATTAACCTCTGATTTACAATTGTACGACATAAAACAAGATTTTGCAATCGCTCGTATTTTGAATTTTAAGTTTTTCTATAAAAAAAAAAAAAAAAAAAAAAAAAATTAATTTTTAAAGCACAATTTTTATGGAAAAATTCAACGTACGAGAACTTTATGGATTTTCTAAGTTAACGTAAAGGAGCGAAGATTAAAATACCGACTTTAAATTTTTCGCACATATATATTTTGGTTTTAATAAGAAAGACATTGTTAAAAGTTATAAAAAATGTGGCTAGAAAATTTATACGTTACGCGAACAAAAAAAAATTTTAATTTAACGCGCATTATTTAAAAAGTAATTTACCTCAGTTATTATAGATCGAGAGAGAGAGAGAGAGAGAGAGAGAAATTGGAAATATTTTAAACTTTTAAAATGACTTCTTAAACGCTAACGCGAGACTTTTTATTTGCGAAATTATAAAGTTTTGCAGGCGATAGAAGAAGAGAGAGAGAGAGAGAAAGAAATTGCCTCGAGTTTGTCAAGAAAACGAAGTGGCCATTAACTTTTTTCGCGATATTACGTTAACTAAATGTGAGAATTTATTATCGGAAAATAGTAGGTGTAATTAGAAGTTGCTGTAAAATAATGAAAAAAGTTGATCTGAAAATGAATGCAAAGACCATTAAAACAAAAAATTCATTGCCTCGATACCGAAAATGTCGATCAAACCCTTCACTGAATTGTTTCCTTCATCACGAATAAAAAAAAAAAAAAAAAAAAAAAAAAAAAAAAAAAAAAAAAAAAAAAGTACATTTTCCATCTAGCTACAACGAAGTTTATACATATATATTAATTCGATAAGCTATTGGTCAGTTATCTTTCTCAATTAACGTCGATCCATGTCTCCACGTCAGAGTCCATGTAAGGATTATAGGTTTTGCCTTTTGCACGATACCAGCAGTAACAGCTTCGCAATAACCGAAAACTACTAGAGAGAAAGAGAGAGAGATAGAGAGAGAGAGAGAGAGAGAGAGAAAGAGAGATAAAGACTTTCAAGGGCTTTTAGCTCTCGATAACGTGCGATGAAGATATAAACTTACATACACGATCTAGCTTTCACCATGTTATCTATTGTCAATTAACCTATAACGTGTATTACAAGTTCACCTGTAAATGTTTCACGACACTTTTGCGCTCCGAAATAATCCAATTCATCGCGCGTCTCCTTGCGTTCTCTTCCTTGTACAATTTTTATCAATCTAAGTTTCTTTCGTTTCATTCTTTATTTACTTCAGACGCGTGGATTTTGCTTCCGCGAAAATGTATTTTTCCTATACGCGCTTATATATGTACTTTGCATATGAGATAAGTAAAAAACATCTTAAAAAGTGTTATATATATATATACGTATGCATGAACACGTATACACCTACTGTTGTCTTTGTGGCACGTGACGATACGAGTATTATTATTAGCGCTTGCGGTGTTAGATGGTATATCGCGTCACACACGCCGAAGATGCTTACGATTTTCTTCTTTTACAATGTTTTTTCGCCTCGGGTCTTCTGCGGGTCTTTATCGATTATTCGGATAAATGGTGCGATGCGGCTGAGAATTTCTACTTATAGGTATATTTTCGTATAGAAAGAAATGAGGAAAGACGGGCCTTCAAAGGAAAAAGTCGAGTAGTATCGTCGTCGATACTAATCTATCTCTATCTCATACTTTCTCGCTCGCGCAACTCTCTCTCTTTCTCTCTCTGTTTCTCTCTCTCTTTCTCTTTCTCTCTCTCTATGTTTCGATAAGAACCTTTTATTTTCTTTCCTTCTCGTATCTTACTTAAAATTTTTTACGCGCGAACGCGAGCGAACGCTTTTCTTTCTTATTTTATAAGTTTTTTTTTTTTTTTTTCGATATTGATTTTTTTCAAGTTCATTACGTGGATCGACCGGTGGCTCGCGTGGATTTGACGTGGCTTTTTGTTGAATATATATTTTTTGAAACATCGGACGATAATTTATAGAAAAAAATTTTTTTTATTTTATTTTTAAGCGACCGACGCATGAAAATTGATTAAATCTAATGTCGAATAAGCGATTTTTTTTACGCTCTTTCTCTCTTAATTTTTTTTCTTTTTTTCTTTTAGAAACTTTTCTTTTATAAGAATGATGCGCGATTGTATGATAAAAGTAATGATTTTACTAAAAATATAAGAAAATTGAATAAAAATGTGCGTTTAATGCGAGAAAATTTTGTTCACATAATTTTTAAAAATATTTATTTTAGTTTAATTTTAAATTTACGGTAATAGGGCTTTTTTATTACTTTTTGGTAAAATTTAAGCTAAATTAATGAAATAATTATAATAAACGAACGAATGTTTATAATATAACGAGTTTTACATACGTAGTATATACTCATTCACATAATTCTTACATTAAAATTAAAAATAAAATTCCAATTAAAAATGTAAACAACGATCTTATCGTACGTCAATGCTCATACGCACCTGTATCATTATTATTATCATAATCATTGTTTTTGACTTTGCTTTCGTATCATCGTACTTATACAGTTAATAAGAGATATTTCCGTAAATTTATAAAATATTTTGTAAACGTCTATTCAAATTCAAGTATGTTATTCAAATCCATTTTTATTGAAAACGAAAACTTTTAATAAACTTGACATACATTTTAAATGGAAAAATTTTTCAAACTTTCACAACGTCTCCATAGAGATCGAGAATAAAACTGTATTGAACGTATTTTTAAGTTTGAATTCTAATGACGTAAATTTTTTTTTGTACGAGTGAAAATTTACCCTCTTCCCCCCTCCTCTCTTCATCCTCTTAATTATAATTATCATTTAAAGCTGAATTGTTATTAATGTTAACGAATTGTTAACATTTTAATTTATTCGACGTGGAAATTATTTTTCAGTCATTATTTTTAAATTCATATAACGATGATATAAAATTACAGTTTAATTAGAAATTCCGTTGTATTTTGTTTTTTTTTCCTTTCCATTCTTTTACTTATTTACTTATCTACGAGACACACGACCAAATAATAATAAACTCGTCGATGTGTGAGTTGGATCTCTTTTGTTGACTCGGGAAATTGACGTACACATAAAAGTCGAGAGACTTTTCTCGGCGTACTATCGACGACTTAATAATATTATTTCGACACATCTTTTCTCTTTTGTCGAATATAAAAATAATGAAATTTCGAAAGGTAAAGAGATAACAACTGTATTATTAATTTTAAAATAATTTAAAATTTTTATGTTAAAATATCAAATTTTATTTATTTCATCTATTCTGTTTTTTTATACATTGCAACAATGAAATAAAATAATGAACTTACAAACGATAAATTATTATAAAATTCATACCAAAATTTTTAACAATTTTCATTCAAATTATCATTTTTGATTATTTTCATTAAGAATCAACGTTCGAAAAACAATCGAAATAAATAATCGCGATAATTTTCTGAAGAAAATCGTTAGACCAAAGATTCACACACATTACGAAACTCGCACTCCTCGTATCAAAAGCTCGCATGGATAAGCTCGAGAGCGAAACAATTCGTTTCGTGAATCTTTTATCCGTTCTTCTCCTCCTGCGTTACGGTTTGTTATCTCCTCTTTCTCTCTTGCTAAAGTTATACGCATAACTGTGTGTGTGTGTGTACGCGCGCAAATTTCGTCGAATGTTCGTCACGTGCGATAGTTTTTGGTAGTTTTACGTCCGTCGCCGAGTTTAATCGCGATACTTGCGCTCTCGCTTTCGCTTATCGGAGTGGAAGTACGAGTGGTAATATTACAATGTGAGTGGAGAAGTTTTGTCGAATATCGAATCAATTGGATAATTACGTTGGGTGTGCGGATACGGGAATGGATTTTTGAAAAGACGACGTGATATCGCGTTAAAAATTTTGATGCCATATTTATGAAAAATTGTGAATTTGTTAACAATTTTCTTTCATAATCCAATTATTGAAAACAATTTTTGTCAAAGATTGTGAATCAACGTGATGCAAAATATTATTTAAAAAAAAAATATTTGAAATTTAATAAAAATAGAATATCGTTGAAGTTTATATTTCAAAATCTGTGTCTCTGTGTTAGCATCTCACTGACTACACAAGAAACTATACAAGTACTAATAAGCAGCAAATATCTTTCTCGCGTTAAAGGAAATAAGTAACTTACCCATTGTGTCAATTTAGCAGCATTGGGACTCGGTTTGAGTACTCGAAACGTTATGAAATATTTCCTTTATTTTGAAATTTAAATTTGATCTCGAAACGTAAGAGCACAATTTAATTTACGTCGTAATTAATTCAAGACTTTTGGGAATATGTTCGTTCGGCATAACTTTGGATATTATCGTGAAAATTACAACGTTAATGTTTGTACTCTCGAGATTTCAACTTGTATCATGTATTTTTTGCCAGTTATTTTACTTTTTTTCTTTTTTTTTCTCCACGATTTTAAAATCAGATTAAAGGTAATACTTTCAATTGTTTGGCTTATTATTTACGCGGATCATCCTGGCAAATATTCGAAATAAAATTTAATGCTCGCGAAAAGTTTGATATAATGATTGTGTGTATTCAGAATCATAATTAACTGGATATATATATTCGCTTACTTATTTGTTCGTTGATTTTGGCGTAACGCAATGAAAATTCGTTATTCAAATAAATAAACGAATTACTATGGAGATGTAGACGTCTTTGAATTGTAAGTAAAATTAATGAATATTTATTCATTGAGAATTTCGTTTACTTTTAGCGTCTAAATACAATTATTTTTTTTTTTTTTTATTTTTTTTTTTATTTAATGAAACAATTTCTCTGAGCATTATTTACACAAAAAGTCCCAAGCATAACGTATGAAACGCAAAAATGAAAAAAATACACGAAGAAACGTAGTTTGAAAACTTTTAAAAACCGTTCCGCCGTACAGTCGCGTACAATTTTCTACTTCAGGGTTGAATCTTCGCATTCGTTCGTTCAATATTCCGTTACATTTTAACCTCGAGGCCTTGTTCGGAAAAAGTTTCGAGCTTCTTTTGAACGAAATAACCGAGCCGTGCGAGTACGGGTAGTTTTAATAAAAGGAAAATGGGCTGCGCGTGAATCGATGTAGATACATATTTTTAAACGTATACTTTGAGTGTGTCTATAACCTTTTAAATTCGTACGTATATTTGTGAATAATAAGTTAATAAACAATAACGAATATATGTAAATAATAAATATACAGTAATTGCTTTTTTTATTATTTTTTTTTTTTTTTTTATTTAGCGAGTATTCATTTTATATTGGATGAAATTCAAGCGCTGTTTATTTAATATTAAAAAAAAAAGTAACAGCATTTAATTTATATATTTTATTTTTAACAATCGATAATTGTTATCCTTGAACGTTTGTAGCAATTAGTAACAAAAATTTGTCCTTTCATAAAAAAAAAAAAAAAAAAAACAATACATGTACGTTCTTTTTTTACATTGAAATACACGATAATCAATATCACATTTTGCGTTTAAAATTAATTAATACGATGTGCATTCGACAATTTCAAATAAATCGTCAACATGTTTACATATTTTAGATTACGGATGATGATATTTTTACCGAGCGTACGTTAGCATAATTCCAAAGCGCGTCATTAAAACTTCGTCGTTTGTGTGGAGTATACCCAATCCACGTAATTTTTGCATTTGTAATTCGTAGCTCAAGTTTATTTCGAAAATGAATTTAAATAATTGCTTTGCGTTTAATATGAAAATAGCTGTTAATTTTGGGGAAAATTATGACATTCCATTGATTAAATAACGATTTAATGGTTTGCTTAAACAACTACGTAAAAATTATTTTAAAAATAAATAAACAATCGTCATAAACGATCTCTAGATTCGCATATCGAGCCAGTGAAATGATATAAGATTACTCAAATACATTTCGAAAATCGAGCTCAAACATTCCAAAAGAAGCAAACGAACGCAGAGTCAAATTCGAAGGAGATAAAGAAAGCTCGAAAAACTATGCTTTAGCATCAGCGAATTGCACGAAACTCCCACTTATTCATCTCCCTTTCTCTCTCACTCTCTCTCTCTCTCTCTCTCTCTCTCCCTCTTTCTCTTTCTGTCTTTATACCGGATTTTGGACTTTACGAGGAAATATCAAGAGTATCATACGCGCTTATATAGTATATATTTACACACGTATTACACTCGAATATATCGGAGAGAGAGAAGAAGAGTTAACCCCTTTTACTGTAACGGTGGATCGATATTTTTTCTATTTTTCTTTCTTTTTTTTTTTTTTTATATGTACACGTACGTGTATTATATACGTGTACTAAAGTACAGTTCGATCGGGTTATTTATAGCGAGACCGATGTTATTCGTTTTTTTTCTTTTTGTTTTCATCTTTTTTTATTTTTTGCTTATACTATCTCTCTCTCTCTCTCTCTCTCTCTCTCTCTCTCTCTCTCTCTCTCTCTTTTACCGATGCATGTATTTTTTTAGTTCAGAGGGGTAAGTTATTAAAATTTACGGCAGCGTTTGAGTTATATCCACACGCTGCGAATGCGCGTAAGTTTTTTCCGCCTATCTGGAAAAATGTGTCGGCGTTGTGTGTTCGCCTGATTTTTATGGCTACTTAAGAGATATGTGCGTGTGTATGTATGGAAAAGACAGAGAGAGAAAAAGAAAAAAAGTTAAGCGAAACGCAAAATTGATAAACATTTAGAGACACGAGTGGTTAAATTTTTTTTCAAATGTCTTCATTTTCATTTTTAGACTTTCATTTTTTACACAAATAGATGACAAACTGCCATTTGCCATCTCTTACCATATCAACTAAATTTTAAAACTAATCATTGACGTAATCGTCTATTGTTAACGAAATAAATAAAAAGCAGAATGAAAAAAAAGAGAAGTAAAAAAAAAAAAAACATACTCCGATAGCGTGAACGTACGAAAATATTAGACTCTTTCGAAATAATTATTTTTTCAAATTCATTAATATATTTTTATTATCTAGCTTAAGTTTTTCTCTGAATAAAAACATTATCCGGAAACATCCACAAACTGTTTAACTATGATTTTCGTTATTTATTTATTGTTTCTTTTTTTTTTTTTTCTTTTTTTGATTTTACAGTTCACGCGATAATACCGCGCTCGCGTTAATAATGCACCAATGCGTCATTACTCATGTGCGTCGTGGTGTGCGTGATTCTCGTATCGCGTATATATACGTATTTGTGGATATACATGTGGGGATACACGTTTCAGTCATTCATTAACGTTACTACGACTGAAAATTCATTATTCCTTATTTCGTTTATGAATTGGCAGTAGTGCGCGCACGTACGCGTTTTACCAATACGCGTAAATATGCAATTGTAATTTTTCTATACCGTAAACATTGTAATGAATGTTTTTTTATAACGACGATTTTCAATTTAAAATTTTTGTAAAAATAACAAATATAAATGCACACACACACACGCACGTACGCACATAGATACGTGTAAATCATTAGAACAACGCATCAAAGAGAATTAAACTCGCGAAACGTTTAAGCGGAAACTCACGAGGATATATGTATATCAGGCGCGATTCGATTATACGGTCTCGTGAATGGTTTCACGTATATACATATAGCCGTTCGTCGCGAATCGAAACAAAAGCGCGAACATCGAGAGAAACGAGCTAAACTTTCAAAGTAAGAGAGAGAGAGAGAGAGAGAGAGAGAGAGAGAGAGAGAGAGAGAAGCGGCAGTTACGTAGAGGGATTTGAGAAGTGAATTTCGTTCTCTCGGGGAGCATTGTTACATGATAAAGTTTAACGATTTTGATCGTATGTGGAGGAAAGCAGGGAGAATATACATTCTTATTATGGAGGATTCTCAGAGATAAAATTATCGGCTGATTCGATTCGAAGGTGGAATTGGATTCGTTTGAAAATTTCGTCGTTGCGAACGTGGCGATGGAGAAATATATCGTGCGTTTGTTTTTTAAGCTTGATGAATTAAAATAATAACGATTTAAACGATATTTTCTAGAATTTTTATTACATTCTGTTATTCAACATCAATACTTCATTTGTTATTTAACGTATTATTTAACATCAATAAATACTCGTAGTTCGCTGATATATAGTATTTTAATTTGATATTTAATATTTTTCCAATGTTACGTCGTTTAAAAACTTTTATTCCATTAAAGTATTTTTCACCATGAAAATACGATATTTATTTATCAAAATTTAATAAAAATTTTTAACAATGCGTAAAATATTATATATTTTGTTTTAATCATACGTTAAGTATATCCAATTTACCATTATTTCAATTCGATAAATCACGTGCAAACTGCCAGCCGATCGACAACGCAATTTCTTTACGGTAAATTAATTATCCGAGAGAATCTACGAGTAAATTTATATATATATAAATTTGTGTATATATATATACATATATACGTGAATATAATATCGTATAAGGGACATAAATCTCAGCGAAACGTTTCAATATATAGGTGAATTTATGATAAATTCTAATCAAGTATCACGTGCAATTTTCATAGTATGACTCATAAAAAATATGCAACAACGGTGTATACTCCGATATTATTTTCTCGGGCAATCGTTGCAACGTTTCTACGCGCACGCATACACACACACACACACACACACACACACACGCACACGCGCATATATGCATGTATACAGATACACGTTACAACGCAAGAGATTTATTAACGCCGGCTATATAACGATCGCGAGTGCGACGATCGCACGCACGTATAAACGCGCTAGCTCGCGTATACACACATAGGTATATATACAGGACGAACAAATTATATCGACGTGTATTATTTTTAAAAAGCACTTGTTTACATGCAATCTCTCTTTCTCTCTCTCTCTCTCTCTCTCTCTCTCTCGCTCTCTCTCTTTCTGTATTCCTAAGCGTGGTTAAAGGCTGCAAAGAGAAGGAGAGGCTAATGTGTGTTTGACAAACAATAAATTAACTACTGCGCGCAGACATAAAGGTGAAATTATGGCAATGGACAAACTGATGGACGCGAGCGATTTCCCATTACGTGCGAGCTTCCATATTATGTATATATGTATATATGCATTTACGCATATCGATTTCGCGTGCTTGAATTATCTCATGGATAATCAATTAACGCGATACGTAGCTGAATGTATTTTTTTTTTTTTTTTTATTTATATTTGTATATTTTTTTGTATAATAGTATATGCGTGGTACGTTTTAGTGTATTTTGCGATAAATCGCGTTGAAATAGTTAAGCGTCGATAGCTAATATTATATATATATATTATGTATTAATGATTGAAACATCATTTGAAACAATAAGTTAAAAATAAAAATGTTCACACAAAACTTTTTTATTCAAAATCCTAAATATATAATTCAATAATCTTTTATATAATACTGTTTCATATACTATTATTAATAAAAATAAATAAATAAATAAATAAATAAATAAATAAATAAATAAAAAAGAAAAAAGAAATTGATTTTCAATATTTTTGAATAAAAGTCATTTTAATATACAGCTTCGAAGCTATACTTGTAAAGTAGTTTTCCGTACATATTCTTTAAAGTTATAAAAGGTATCGGAAACATTCTAGATTCGAAGAACTTTTTGAATTTCGACTTTCAAATGCTTATTTTAATAAAATTTACTTCGGAAAAATAATTTACATAGTTTCGATATCCACTTTAAGCTGTTTACTTTTGTTGAATATTTAATTTAAACCATAAAACAACAATATAGAAAACTGTAACTTTTTCAAAATCACGTTTGTCATAAGTAATTAATATTTCAAGCTCTAATAACAGAGTAAATAAAAACTTATATCAGCTCAAATGAAATTTAAATTATTACTCCTCGTACGATGACCATTCCTGTGTATAACCGGAAAAGTAAACAAAAGCTTACCATCTTTCGAGCAGTCAATTATTTTTTTCTAGCTGTGCAATAATTTACGGTTGGAGAAGTTTCGCATCGTTGAATAATTCGGCATTTACGCGTGTAAATGAATTGCGTAAATGAACGAGTATCGATATAATAATAAACAATAAAATGGTACTAAATTCGTAAAGTTTCCAATTACACGAACTATTTGTTTTCTTCCAAAAAAAAAAAAAAAAAATAAATAAATAAATAAAAATAAAAAATAGACGAAGTAAAACAGTTAAACATTCTTTTTTTCTCTAATTTTTTCGTGCAAGAGAATGAGAGAGAGAAAGAGAGAGAGAAAGAGAGAGAGAGAGATGTTTAATAGCCGAAATTTTAGGGTTTTATTTTTTACGCGTAAAATTTGATTGGACTCGCATGTATATATGTATACGCGTGCACGTATCCTTTTTCCCGCCGTATAAATTGTTGCCGATCTGAATTGCAGAGCTTTTCGTACATATACATCGATGGAAACTCGCGGCTTGCGCCTAGTATTAATTCATCGTTGAAGCTTTGCATAACGGATAAATTTATCTTTTTCTCGCATTATTTCCATTTTTATTTTCGCTCTCTTTTTTTTTTTTTTTTTCTTTCTTCCTTGCGTTCGTGTTTCGAGCGTTTTTGTTGTATTCAAATTTTTCATCGTTTTTGTTTTGTTTTGAAACGTGCCGTTGCTTAAATTAATATTTAGAATTTTTCTTTTTTTTTTTTGTTTTTGTTTTTTTTTTTTTTTTACTAACAAATTCGTCGCGATGACGAATTATACGTTATTTTAAGAAAAAGTAGTAGAATTTTTATAGAAGTTTTAAATGGGGTAAATTATGTTATAAAAATAATTGTAATTGCAACTTTAACAATTGTTGCGTAACTCGGCTAATAATACTCGACTAATAAATCATTAATGCTTCATTTTAAATCATACAATTTTAAAAGCGCTTGTTAATATACATCTTTTTTTATTTTCCATTCCTCTTCGATGAATATATCGTGATTATTTTTTTCGTTCAATTAACTTGAATTAAATTTGATGTATTCAAGGAAATTATTCACTGGTTATTTTTAACTCATCATTATTGTATAATCTCTATCATTAATAAATTATAACGCTTTAGGAACTCGTTTCGCGTCTATAATTTTAAACGATTTTTTCTTTTTTTTTTTTTTTTTTTTTTTTTTTAGTAATAATTCTAATTAAAATAAGAAGAAAAATTAAAGAATTATCTAGAAGAAAATCTAGATAAAAAAAAAAAAAAAAAAAAAAAAATTGTTCGAAAATAAAGCAACGCTCGCTTATTGTTTACACATCCTAAATTTCACACAAATAAATCGGACACCAAAGTGTCTCCGAAAATATTCCCCGTTCGCTTATTGTAATAATATTATTCATCGGTTTTCGACACCGTCGTCGTCTCGTATATATACAAAGAGAGAGAGAGAGAAATTAAGTCATCCAAGAGCTAAATCTTTTCGCTTTTATTTCGATCGTAAAAACACTTAAGATGTAAGCGAGACAGTGTGGACCGAACGATTTCGAGCTTATATTTTTTTCTTTTATTATTCTTTCTTTTTCTTTCTTTTTTCTTTTTTAATTCGATTCACAAATAGTATCCACGTGAACTGATTTGACCTCAAAAATTTAATTTTATCCATCACGGTCACTGGCATCAAAAGTTGTTTTTTTTTTTTTTCATTCATTCTCATGCGCATTATTTATTTATTTTCTTTCGTTTGGTTTGTCGGTAAAACTTTTATTTTTTTTTTAATATTTCATTTCTTGAACACTTTTTACATTTAGGGATGAAAGGATGAATAAGATTATCTTTCCGAGAATTGTTTGTTAGATTTCGAGCTAAGAATTGTTCGTACGATTTACGATCGGACTTAATTTATCAATGGGAAAATATTATTTTATCCCGATATTTATAATAACGGTAACAGGTAAACGATATAGCAAATATTCGATCCTGTATATGTCGCAATATGTATCACTTGCGTTAATTCATAAAATACTTATATTTATAAGAACGAATAAAAGTGAAAAAAGAAAAACATTATCGTCGTTCAATGCTGCCTATCTTATATTAATTCGGAAATAAATAAGTTGCGTGCACGAGCACTAACTGTTTATATGTATTGCGTCGATGTATTATTAGAACAATTAAAGAAAACTAATTCTCATACGTACATACCATGACGGTTTTACTATTCAATGAAAATAACAACTTGAACAAACTGATGATAATTCCACTCGCGGTAAATACATATATAGGATAAATAAATGCGTGAACACGTATATATATATATATATATATATATATATATATATATATATATATATATATATATATATGTATATATACATGTATAAATGTACACATATACAGTAAGGCATGAATACCAAAGATATTCGTCTGATATATCCCGAGCGTAAAATCAATATGGCAATGAGAGCGCCGTACTTGATCAATAAAGATGTACAAGCTTAATGCAGGTTATTGATATAACCTCGAAATAAAGTAAATAAATAAACTAAAATATTAACGATTGATAAATATGCGCATCCACGACGTTTATACATATACGTACACGCGATTTTTTTCTAAACTATTTCCACGATATCTATATAAAAAGTATTTTTATACTTTAGTCTCATTGGTAATAAAACGATCTTTTGTAATTGTGATTGTGTGCGACACGCATATTTATTGAAAATTTTCTTTAAGAGAGATTATATATACACACACACACACACACTCTCTCTCTGAGACTCAGATTGAAAGAATTATTCGTTTTGCGTTTTAATGATATATATACGCATATACGTACGAGATTACATATATATAAATTTTACATATTAAATTATTACGATACGCAAATAATCTATCAATCAGAATTGACTAGCCACAAATTGAGATAATAAAGTTCTTTGTGGTATTTGCAGTGGTGGATATCGACGCGGAAATCAAATATATCGCGTTACGCATCGGAGTGAAACGAATTTTATGATTATTTTTCGTATTTTCATTTTACTTTTTCTTTTTTTTTTTTTTTTTTTTTTCTAATTCGATTTGTACAATTTTATTATTATTACAACTCGCTTTTTTTTAAAACACGAATCAATTTATTCAATTTTAAATTGAACTCGTCCAAAGTCATCGATTAGTCGAAGGTAAACATTTTTCCATTCTGTAATTCCATTGATATAAATGCGCTACGACAATAAAAGAAAAAAAAAAATCACGTAATTCGATTATATAGACAAATTAAAACGATAAATTCATGTATACAATTGGAGCGATAAATAAAACAGAAATTTTATTTACGAAATCGCGCACGATAAATATATATTTATTCAAATTTCCCAAGTGAAAACCGCTCGTCTCTCGAAGGCTTACGAGCCGTAAATGTAAAAGCGATTCGTCTTTGTTCTTAGGTAACTCGAGGCGAAATCTTTTTTTATTATCTCTTCGGCTTTTCCTCTTTCTCTTTATGTTTAACAAATCGACGATCGTTTACCTAGACAATCGTCGCTTGTCAATGCGATCCTCGAATACATTATCATCTTTAACACGAGTTTTCGCGCGAGTTTAAGTAAACGTGTGTATATGCGCTTCATCCAATTCAGCTAAAGAAACGTCATAGACTTGGTTTATTAACTCGACTTGCGAGAACTACGCAAATGTTAATCGATGTGCTTTGAGAGCTCGTAAGTTTTTTTTTTTTCTCTCGACTTGTATATAAATTATATTTTAATGTTTCGGTTTAATTCGATAAGTTGTATGACGTATAGAGAGCTTTTAAGATTAACATGTATTGGGTTATTTTTTCAAATAAAGTACGGTTTTACGGTTAACTTGTAATAACGCGAAACGTAGAAAAAAAATCTTTAAAATTTAACAATCTTTTGTACTCTTAGTAATCCAACGTTCTAAGAAAATTTACAAAGAGTTTGCACAAAAATTCAGCATGTTAAATTGATTAATTCACCTTTGATGAATAATTGAAAAATCTCGCGGTTACATCTTTGTATACGCGTAAAGGAACAATGCGATAATCCATCGGGTTTAGAAACGTTGAGTAACTCGGATGACAAACGAAATTACAAGCTCGATTCATTTAGCGGATAAAATTAATTTACTTTGTAAATATTTTATTTTACGGATATATTATAAATTTTTGACCATTCAAAAATTTGCGCTACGTACAAACGGTTCGATAAATTCCAAGCAAATAAAAAAATACACGCTCGCATATAATTATGATTCTCTTTCAATTATTATGCATTAATATAAATAATACGGTAAACAAGAGTCTTGTAAAAATTTTATATACGCCAGCATTATATTTATCGTTGCATCGTTTTTCTTTCTTTTTTTTTTAAGCATACACGTATGCGTGCGATTTTATTTTGAAAATACGTGCGATTGAAAACTCCGCTCGAGTTTATTTTGTTTCAAAATAATTCTCTTTATATCATCGCGCGCGTATGTATGTGTGTACATGGATTTTCTTAACGATGTACAAAGTATTCATTAATTATTAATGAAAAATTTCACGTTATCGAGCTAAATTTTTCAAGTTTTATTATTAAAGAAAATCCGTTCAATAATAACTCGTGTGCACAATTTAAAGCTTTCATTGAAGATAACAGTAACAAGATGTAAAAAGAACGGTATTAAGCAAGCGATCGTATCGAAAACGTTAAAAATCTTCTTTTTTTTTTGTTTTTTCGTCCAATCGCGATGGAATTCTATCTCGCCCTCGTCTTATATGCTCGTCAAATAAGAAATACCGTATTTCAACGGGGGAAGAAGATATTGTTTAGGATACATTTTCATCTTTACGATCGTGTTCAAATATCTTGTTACTGTGTACAGAATACACCTCGAGGATTCGCGCTTTAAGATTTATTTGATATTAGTGTACATATACGTGTATGCGGAAAAGCATGAAAGAAGCAAATCGAAGGTTGTATCGAAGGTATCTTTTGTTCGTGTATAGTTTTATAATTGGTTTTACTTTGCTAGTACATTGGTAATTGGTTTTCAACGTTTTATCGTGAATTTATATAACGTTATTATTGAAAAGTTGAATTGCAAGCTAATAGGATACGAATGAAACTTACTTATAAATATTTTATTTATTGAATTGTTTTTTGTTTCTCCTTTTTTCTTCTTTTTTTTTTTTTTTTTAATTCTAGTGTTTGCTATTAGTTATTGAACGTTTTATTACGAACTTGCGATTACTCGAAGATGTATTCTGTGTTGTACAACGTCTTTTTTTCAATTATTGGAGAGTATATTGAATTTCTTTATACGAACGATTATGTTTACAAAACTATTCATTTTTTAATAAATTTTAATAACAGCGCTGCAATTTTTACTAAATGTTTTAAATAAAAACTTATCTCTTGCAAATCCATCCAGTGCACTCATCGAAAAATAAACAAAAAACACAAAAAAGACAAAAAAAAAAAAAAAAAAAAAAGAAAGAAAACAGTAGGTAATTCACTGCATCGATAACAACAGAAGCGTCGACACGTTTTTCGTTCGGTTCAGCTCGGATAAGTCGCATCCGTGCGTTATTTCAGATCGCGTTCGACGTTAATAACAAAAGCGACCCGATCGTTTCTTTTTTTTTTTTTTTTTTTTTTTTTCCAAACCATCGATTTTCCTCCATCATCCGATATTTATCGTTTACATTTCGCTTTGATACATCGTAGTCGTAAGGTAGTTTAGGTTAAATTTATGTTAGCCAAGGTATAAATTCAAATTTATATATACAAAATTTTATTCGCTACGGTTTTAACGAACGCGTTGGTTGAATCACGGGAAAAGGTAGCGGCAAAGTAATGCTTAGCATTAATTTCTCTTTACGTTTCGATAATGTGGCAGATGGGCGCACGGCGAGCGAGGTAGTGAAATGGAATTTAACGACGGGACGTTAAGTTTCGTATTTCGCATTGTGCGTGTGTGTGTATGTATATAAGTATTTATAAGTGCGTTTTCTCGGTAATGCGGTTAACGTTACCGTTAAATGCGTTGCGTGGTAATTTTAAGGGTAACTCGCTACTTTCCTCTATTTTGTTTTTTTTTGTTTTTTTTTTTTTTTTTTTTTTTGGACATGAATGTACGAAGAGTTGATAAATTTCGTTTAACGCCTTTGTTTAATTCTGTGATTCTTTACGTAGATATAGTTAAACGTAACTTGTACGCTAAATGTATCAAGTTATATTAAATTAAATGTATAATTTATGTTAACGAATCGTGATAATTAAAAAAACGTCAATATTATCCTTGTACAATATGGTAAACGTGAGCGAATTTTCGAATTGACCTATACATCTCGATAAATTTTGAAATATTTTACGAATCTCGAATGACGCAAATGTCGATTGAATGCGTAGATCAATTTCTAATTAATTAATAATGAACGGATTATTAGGTACCTTGCCGTACTAGCTAATATTTTACAATGTTCTTCGACAACCGTCGATTTTACACCGTCGTTGTATGTAGTTATTGCACAAATACAGTCTAATGTAAAATTAGTATGCTTAACCTAATTAAAGTGATATAGTATTGAAAAATATTAATTTCGCAGTGAATTTCATTGATTTATTGTTCGCGTAAATTTATTGAATATTAATAAGCACGCGTGTACATTTTTAAAAGTGGATCGTTTAAATTGTCGTTTTATAAAAACGTTTATTATGATTTTACGTACGATATCTGAAAAACATTTAACGATTAAGTTAATTTATCGAAATCCGCCGTGTAGAACAAAACTTTTCACCAATATTTTTACAACTCGACGGGTATTTGAATCTATCCAAGCGTTGAAACATGAATTATATCCATCCTTGAGCTCATAACTCGAAGTATCCATTACACGAGCCGCCTGAGGTAATAAAAAGAAGACAGGAGGGTAAGTGAAATATACAAAGGTCGAACCTTACGGATTAGAAAGGGCGTGAAGAAAAGAACGAAGGGAAGAAGAATGTCGACGAGATAGGTTCTAATGGTAGATAAATAAATAGGCAGGCTTAGTAGAGGTAGGGTTTTTCACTTGATCAGAGAAGACGCCAGTGGTAATTTTTATTTTAATTTACCCAACGGCACTTGTTCCCCGACGAAGGATTTGTCGTCGGAGACGATGAAGGTAATTCTCCCTTAATTTAACCGTCAATAGTAAGAGAGAGAGATTGAGAGAGATGTCTTACAACGTTTGGTAGACAGCCGCCAGAAGTTGATGGAGCTGACGAGGGAATTATTAAGGTACGCTGAGATGAGAGGGATTTGTTCTTCCTTTACGATTTTAATGTTGAGTTGAACATTTTGATGCAGTGTCAAAGGAATAAACAAAGGACCTGCAAACGTAGCTTTTTAGTCGGAATTCGAATAGCGTACCGTATGCGATTATAATTTCGTATTAATCGGAAAGATTTCGCGCCTTTTATGGATATAATTACAGACTATCATTAATTCGTTGATAATTTATCCTAAAAAATAATTTTATCATAATAACACGGTACTTTTGTTCGTAATTATTAAGCGTTCTTATTATATTTGATAACCAAATGTTCTTGATGGATAATACGGTATCGGCAAATAAATATAATCGTTATAAATTAATATAACATAAGTGAATTCTATTCGTAATTATAATTTCATTCCCTGAAATAATTTGTAAACTGATAAATCTTCTTAAAGTGTTTTTAAAATAATTTTTGTTATCAATAGATAAAATAAGCTTCTATTTTCTATAATTTATCATTCCAAGCTTGATGATTTTGCAATTTCATATTAATAAATAATGTGTTATTAGATGTACTTAAAGTATATTATAGTTATTTGTATTTAAATCAAAATTTGATTTAATTCGAAGAAAAATCGTTTCAAAACAAAGCACGAAAATTACTTTGATACGTAAAAGATAAACAAGATATGCAAACGGTTGCGCAAATTTAAAAAAAAAAAAAAAATAACTTCCAACGTTAAACAATCAAAAGCAAAATTAAAATTTCGTATTCTTTGAGTTAGAATCATGAATTTGTACATAAAAATAAAGAACAATGGAATTATCGCGCTAGCCACTAATGCCGTTTTCATTATACTTATTGGGCGGTTTTTATTTTTCTATCTCTTCGGTCGTCGCGCATACATACATACATAAACGCATCAAGGAATTATATACGTTTATGGAAATGTCGGTGTGCACGCCGTTACGAAGCGTAAAAATAAATTTTCGTCGGTAAAATACATATTTACGCAAACGACTCGTTATTGTTTTTCTTTTTTTTTTTTTTTTTTCTTTCGTATAACGACAGCGTCTTCCGTTATTTTGATGTTTTGGGTAAATTCACTTTGTTAGAAATGTAAATTCGTACAACTGTATATTAATTTTTCGAAAGTAATACTCAATCGTTGACGACGATCGGATAATTCCATTGCTAATTCAAAAATTTTCATTCCAAATATAATTTTCGTATTCGGGCGGTACAAAAATCTCCAATATTTCGAGTTTTCACTTTTTTAATTGTCCCTATCTTTATCTTATTATCATTTAGGCAAAGAATACTACAACTAAAAAAAAATAACCATAGCTTGACGGGCTCGCGATTAAGTTTTTTTTTAGAAGAAAAAAAGAAGATAATAACCCCTCGTACTCGAATTAGCGATAAAAAAGTTGTCAATTCGATGCAACCCAGTATTTAACAGTGCTTAAGTTTAAAAAAAAAAAAGTAGATCAATTGCAGGTGTCTTATCGTAGCATGAAATAGAAAAGAAAACATTACGTTATCTAAAATTATTCGTGACATAATAAGGAATACTAAAAAATGCGCTTGGTTATTCAATAACGTCAAATATAGGTGAAATAATGCTGCAAAAGTATTCGCTCCTTTTTTTTTTCTTTTTTTTTTTTTTTTTTAAAGATATATTCGCGTGCGTAAAAACGGATTTGCCGTTATATAATAATCCATTATGTAATTCGAAATGTTTTGCCGAATAAATAACTGTGCTAATTTTTTAAAAGTTCGCATTATTCATAAATTCGTTAAAATTTTATGCACGATAATGTTTAAACAATTACGCTTATCTATATATTTTTTAAATCGTAATTTTGTCACCGCTCGTAAATTAGATACTCGGCGCAGCTTACGCGTACAAAATAAAAAAAAAAAAAAAAAAAGAGAGAAAAAGTATCTGTAACGAAGATTAAAAAAACGTTTAACGCGCAAACTATCGATCACGATTTCTAATCAGTTTACACATGACACCGACAGCCAATAAGAGGATAAAAAAATAAAAGAACGCAGCACAAAATGTTTTGGCAATAGAATATATTTGTGCTCGATTTAAAGTATCGACATTCGCTCATTAAAAAACGATCGAAAAAATGTCAAATGATAGATCGAACGCCGAAACAGAGAGTGAGAGAGAGAGAGAGAGTGGAAGACATATAACGGTCAAGTACTAAAAAAAAAAAAAAATAGAATAGGAGAAGAAATCTATTCGTCATCCTGACTGTCTATAATCACACACATCGGATATTACACCTTGACGGGCGACTCTTTCCCTTTTTCCTTCAAAAAATATCTTTCCTTCTTCTTGTCACTTGGCGAATATATACGTACATGTATGTACGTTAAATCTGTGACATGTTATCAATACGCCTTTGTAAACGTCGAGTGTCAACAACAGAAGCGATAATTAGCCAATCGCGTATAATCTGAAAGTATCGAATTTTCAACGATATGTGCCGTAAACGATTCTTCAAAAATTTTTAATATCATATCTCGATGAATTAACTAACATATATAGTACAGGGAAATTCGAGCGTACAATTACGCGTATATCTATATATGTCACATATACGCGCACGATGATACGACGCTTGAATTATTATCATTCAACGAATCAATGGAAGACGACACTTTATAGGTCGCGTGTGCCGATAACATGCGTACACGGTGAGTTATTTACGCGCCGCGGATGACTATGGAAAAAACGAAGATACAAAAAGGACGGATTGTTAATAGAACATGTCGACGGTCAGATCTATTCGAGGTTAATACATGTGAGAAAATTTTTTTTTTTTTTTTCTCGATTGCTTTACGAGCGTGCGTTTGTTTTGAATGGAAGACGCAAAGTATATTAATCGTACGTATATTCATTGTACGAGTCGTCGTTTTCTGACTTTAGGAGAATATATTCGCGTTACGGTTATTCGAATACTTAGTGAGAGTTGATCGTTCGCTCGCATAAATTCACCTCGTAAGTTTCTTTCTTCTCTTTCTCTGTCCTTTCTATCTTCTTTCCGTACGTCGTTTCAATTTTGCACCAAGAATTTTCGCGCGACGTTTTTCTTTTTTTTTTTTTTTTTTTTTTATGAGAAATATCGCGTGTACGCTGTTATGCATAAATATAAACATACATATTCGTTCATACACACACGTATACTTAATTTTTTGCATTCTTAGTGCGAAGCGTACATTCTTTCTAAAATTTTTACACTCACAGACGCCTGCCTTTATATTACCTATATACGTATGTATATGTGTATATATACGTTTGTTTATTTAAATTCTCGTATCTTTTGTTATATAGAAGTGCGAACACGTACAAACACGTTGACGCTAGATAAAATAACGCGAAGATACGCGCGCTCTCAGTTTAGGACAATTTCGTTGCACACGTAGACTTTTATACATGTATTACTTTTATACATATACTCAACCGTATACATACATTCATTTAATCACGTATATTTCAGCAGGCAGTTTCGGGTTTGTTCGTGTACGAAATAAAAATAAAAAAAAAAAAAAAAAAAAAAAGAACGCACGTGCACGCGTTAAAGGTGAGTGAAAGAGGAGAGCGCGGAAGGGCGAGAAAATTAAAGAAAGGAAAAAAAAAAAAAAAAATGAAAAATTACTCGCGTGAATTATGTGAGAGGGGAGTGCATGAAAAAATCTAAGAAAAAATATTGAAAGAGGGAGTAGTATACAATTTCGATTCTCGGATAATAAATAAAGGAGAAAAAAAGCGAAAGGAAAAAAAAGAGACAGAGAGAGAGAGAGAGAAAGAATGAAATGTATCGAAAATCGGTGCGTGTACAAGGTAAAAGTTAGCGTTGTTTGTATAAATATATATCGTCAAGCTCGGCTATCGTGTGTACGTAGCACTGCGCGATATCGTAAACATTTTGACAGTAGCTTGTACACATAGTTATATATATATACACACACATACACATCGCGTTACGAGATGTTTCGTTGTCGTTAACGGCTCTCGTGACAATTTCCTTACGCGCGATTGAGAGTAACCTTTCCCGGCTTTTAAACAGTAATCGTTTCCGTCCCCCCGCGGAGATTCGCATCGAAAACGAAGCGTTGATTTTACACGTGGTTGTCGTGAGCTTTTTCGTTGAAAGAAAAGAAAAAAAAAAAAAGAAAATAGAAATAAACGCGTGAAAAATCTAACTGGACGCGTGTACTTCGTTTTTTTTTTTTTTTTTTTTTGTAAATGCGATGTTTTAATCGAATGTAGCATTTACATTCGGAGAAGAGTTTTTAAACGTCGAATTCGAGCTTTTGCACGTTCTTTTATGTTCGATCAAAAATTTTTTTTCTGAATTCAACATCGACTATATAGACGAATGTCGACTCCGTTAACACGAAATATTAAGTTATTAACTTTGTAAACGTTGATTTGAATATACAATTTTATCATTGATTTTTTTTTTTTAGCCTTCGCGCATTTTACTTACAAATGCGATACACACCTTCGGGGTATATTTTCGTTGCCCAGTTGATGAATTAATGCATAAATATTTTATTCATCTTTAACAATTTTGTTATTTTCGTTCGTGTATTGTATTTTAAAAAACAATTAGGCCATTTAATGAGTTCTAGAAACAAAATTGATTTATCAACTTTTAATGCAACGCTCAATTATAAAACATAAATTGATATATTTTAATATTTTTTGTAAAAATCGTAAATAGTATTTTAACAGCGTTTAATCTGCATATTTTTATTTTGCTATTTATATTTACACACGTTTTTGTAGTTTTAAACTCTACGACAATTTTAATTTTGTCACAAATCTTATCATATCTTATCTTATATTTTTTCAAAAATTTACCCTCTCTCTTTTCCTTTCTATTTGGTATATACGAATTCCTTTGCTCTCATTAATTTTCCAGCAATATTTTTATTGTTCTGATAAAAAAAAAGAAGGAACAAATTTTTATTTTGTTTGACCGAGGCTTTTTAACCTCTTGGAAAACGAATGTCGATACTTTTACAATACGTATACATATGTGTGCGGGTTTTAATAACATATTTTTATGTTGTTTTCGCACGATCGTAACTAAACAACGTGAGATACGCTTGAAGAAAAAAAAAAAAGTTTATCGCACGCAATGAGTTCGGCGAATGTTGGTTAAGGTATTTAAATTTCAAATTTAATTTTTCTACGTTAAAATGTTTTGATATCCGTCAACAACTTCATTATTTTTATTTATTTATTTATTTTTTTTTTTAACAATCGATTTGTATCTTAATATATAATACATGTGTTCCTACATTTGCGTTACGTTCGTTTTATCGATTCGAAATTAAATGAAGATATTTATTTGCTTCCCTTTTTTATAAACAAAAACTTTTTATTGTTAATGTACGTTCGATTCAAAATGTGCATTATTAGTCATTTGTCACTCGTAAAAAGATATATTGAATTAATTTTTTGTTTCTTTTAATTCATCGTTATTAGTATCATTTCCAAAATTTTCCGATAGACACGGTGTTTTTTTTTCTTTCTTTTTTTGATAAAGTCTTTTTTATTTGAGCTTACATAAAATTAAAAGAAAAAACGAGAGAATATTTTACAATGTAAACACATTTTGCTAATTAATTAAACAATGAAAATTCGATCAAAATTTTTATGTCGAATAAAAAGAGAAGATATTTACACTTTTTTCTTACGAAATTCTAAATAAAATATTTATTAATTAAGAAGCGCGAAAAAACTTTTCCCGGGTGCGACTATTTGTATCAAGGCGACTCGCACAAATCGTACAAAAAAATAAAAAAATAAAGAAAAAAAAAGCAAGCGAGAAGAACGGCTTAAAAAATTCCGGACTACCGAGCAATGTTTTGACTAATAAATAAAGCTTACACACAGAGTGACGGAAGCGAGTTTATAAATTGCGGGGATTGGAAATACATATCGATGTATTTCGACAAATTTTCAATCTATAACGTAGCGATAGGAGAGAAGAAAAAAAAAACGAAGGCGAAGCGTAAAAGGAAAAAAAAACGGGGGGGGGGGAGGAGAAAGAAACGTTCCACACTCGAAAATTGCACGACTTCGATGTCACATACCGCGGTGTTAAGCTCGCGGTTTCGTTTTTCTTTCTTTCTTTCGTTTTTTTTTTTTTTTTTTTTTTTGTTTCCTTTCAAACTAGTCATACGCGGCAACGCGAGATCATTATGCGGACGGATCGTAAACCCCAAGCTTGTAAATCTTTAACGAACTCGTGCACGCGCGGAAATTTCTCTCCTTCCCCTCTCTTATCCGTGAGTATACAAGTATGCATGTAACCGAGGCTGCACGAGAGGTTGATTATTATGTGTTGTTACGGAGTTGGTTTATACGGATAGTCATGAGTTATTGACGAGTTGATCGCGTTAATGATTCTCGATGTAAAGCTGCACGACGCTCGTTAGGAAAATTTTGCGCTATTGAATTCTAATATCTAAGTGCTTTGCACGTATATATATATATATATATATATATCTGGATTGATTTTATTTTTATTTGATTGTACATTGCAAATAAATAATCTGTTTTTTAATTCCTTTTTAATATAAATGTTATCTGGAAAACCGGTTCCTTCATTCAAATCAAGTTTTTTTTTTTGTTTTTAAATTAATAATTTTATTAGTTTTGCAAAAAATAATGTATAATATACGGTACAATTACTATTATCATAAAAGTGTAATCTTATATGTAAATTTTAAAATAATTAGAAGTTTTGATTAGTTTTTTTGATCTAATAAATCGAGCTTATATTTATAAATGATTCCAAATAAAAATAAATAAATTTACAAATGGCTTGAATCAGTGATTTTTTACTTTAAATTAAAAATTTTATTGTAAAAAGAATTTGGTGTAAATTAAAAATTTTCGCGTGAAAAGTAAATAAAATATTTCGATAAACTAGTTGCTAAAAACATTAAGCTCATTCAAAGTCATGAAAAAATATATATATCAATCATCGTAAACTTTGATTAGTGAAGCGAAACAGTTAATTTAGAAGCTATAAAGCGCTTATATTTTCAGAAAATCATATTAAATGATAAAAAGAGAATAGAAATTGGCAATTTAAATCAACGTTTAACAGATTTTTATCACTTGGCAATCATTATTGATCTGAAGAGTTTGTTTAATCGCATTTGTCGATAAAGATCAAGACTTTATGCTACTTTTGTGTCAGTTGAAATATGTTAATAATACACATATATCTTTCTATTTATCGAACAAATAAAACTAGTAAAAAAAAAAAAAATAAAATAAATAAATAAAACAATGAAAAATTCGCTCTATAACAAAATTCCATCGCGAGCTGTAGTAATAATTGTGTGAAATATTTAACAAAAAGTATATAAAAATAAAATGATGTACTTATACACATGTACGTGTATAAATAAAGTAAAACATAAAATCTGTATACAAACACGCTTTCGAATGGTGTATAATCATCCTAATCATCGGTTGCAGCTCGACAATCCAATTCAATGTGAATACGTCGCGTAATGAGCACCAAAGACGCGATAGACGTATTTATATATATATATATATATATATATATATATATTTTTTTTTTGTAATCATGGAAAGACCGAATTAAAAATAAATTTATACTTTTATAAAGAAAACTGTGCGATAAAAATTGCACAATGTTTTTTTTTCTTTTTTGTTTAAAATTTATTGTAATAAAGAAAAAGAAAATTTAAAAATAATTTTTCGTTACGCGATTCGAACTATTTGAAAAAAAAAATTGGTTTCCTTATTTAAAAAATCATCGCTAAAAAACAATACATCTTGTTCAAGAAAATAATGTCAAAGTGCACGAAAATTTCGAATGCAGGCGGATATAAGACGAAAAATAAAATAAAATACAAAAAAAAAAAAAATAAAAAAATAAAAGAAACGGAAAGACTTACTCAAGTAGCGTTGGCGTTTTTCTTTCCTTCCTCTCTCCCTCTCTTTTTTTTTTCTTTCGTATCTCTCCAAGTCCACGAGGTAGCTGATTAGCTCGATTCACCGGGAGTACTTGCGCGGCACACATATACACACGCGAACAGACATATATACATAAACATAAGAGAAAACCAGAATCACAAACTTTCGCGGAATCTTCCTTATTTCGATTCAACGGAAGATTTTCCGAAAATTATGGGAACGAGAGAAAGAGAGAAAGATATATAAGCTTTGTCCTCGCTCTTGATGCAATCCAGCGTTCAGTAGATAAACGTCCGAATGATTCAGACGCGATTCTATACACGCGCGTGTGTACGTGTCCGTATGCGTGTGTGTATAATCACCTCGCGAGCGCGAATTAAATGTACTTTTTTCGGCTCGTGAGTTTTTTTTTTTTTTTTTTTTTTTTTTTTTTTATCATACAACCGGTGCAGGTATATTTATAACGAATCAAACTCAAAACAATCGGCCGATTCCTCGACCGAAAGCTTCGACAGCTCGCGTGTGTCTCTCTTCTTCGTTTGCTACTTCGTTTACTGGCACATCGCCGTGTATCCTTGCGCACCGTGCCGTTCGTTATAGAATAAACAAATTAATCAATTAAATATCGCGTAAAGATTCATCTCTCGGCAATATCCAGCGCTTACGAAGCGCGGAGTGTCACATTAGGAGATGAATCGACGAATATCAAAATCAGTTTGAACGAAACAAAACACACCAGCGTCGATCTTTCTTTCGTTCGATCTTCATCTTTGCACTTTTTTCTTGAATCGAAACGCGCCGATCAAACGAACCCTTTTTCTTATTCTTTACTACTACATTGCACACATGCGGTCTCTTTCTCTCCCCCCCTCTCTCTTTCTCTCTCTCTCTTTCCTTCTCTGCAATTCACAAACTTGATCAAAGGGTTTTAAAAAAAAGGAGAAGAGCAAGACCGATGTAACTCGTGCACAATAACGCACCGGTGGTGATTATCTCGATGGAAACACCACAAAGCGGGTAATAAACCCGAAGCAAACGAAAAAGAAAAAAAAAAATAAATAAATAAATAAATAAATCAAAGAAACGTTAAAATAAATAATAAAAGCACAGACACACGAGAGGAAGAAGAAAGATGCAAAATGTGGGAGACGCGCGCGAGCGCGTGAACCGTTCGCTACGGTCAGTCGCGAGTGACTGACTGACTGTGGACGACCAGCAGCCGCTGATGTTGTTTTCTCTCTCTCTCTCTCTCTCTCTCTTGCTCGCTCGCTCGCTCGAGCACAGAGAGGGAAGTATAAAGCGCGCGCGCGCGCGCGAACGACGGAGTAAAGGAAGGGAGGTAAGAGAAGGGGGGAAAGACGTGTGGGTATATAGTTATGCGTTGGGGTTGACTATTTTGAGTGTGTCGCGTGTGCGCGCGAACACTTGCCGTGTACGAACTCGTCTTCGATTTTATGTGTGTGCGTGTGTATGTGTACGTTCACGAGTATCGTTTTTTTTTTCTTTTTTTCTTTTTATCATCGATAATGCGATGATATTTATTGATTTTTTTTTTTTTTTTTTTTCTTTCGAATTTGGTTATGCGAGTGAAGGAAGAATTATGGTAAAAATTTTTTTATGAAATATTATGTCGCTTTATAGAATGATGTTTTTGTTTTGAATTTTATTTTTAAGCGGTTTCGTTATTTAAATATTCAGTGGTTTATTGGCTAAGGTACAAAATGTAATTTTTGTTTATTTACATTATGAATAGTAGATTTAAGTATTCAAGAAATAAAATAATTTTACTAAAATTTGTCTTAATTCTCTCATAAAAAAATAATCAATTAAGCATCTTAGCGGTCGAAAAATGTGTCAAGATTAATTAAGTATTTTTCTTGTACACGAAATGTTAAATTATAATAAAATTAATTGTATATGATAATTATCGAATAAGTCTTATGAAGAAAATGTATTTTAAAGATTCTTTCTTTTTCCTTTTTTAATATATATTATACTTAAATTTTTGAATTAATATTTCTTAATAATTGTCTTTATTTAGAAAATATTTTTTTCCTAAAAAATATTAACTAAAAATTTTTAAAAAAATTATTTAAAAAATAGACTTTGTAAGATTTTTGATTTTTGCATATTCTATTATTTATAATAACTTTTTTTCGTTATTTAATTTTATACAAAGTTTTATAAAGATAATTTTAGGTACAAAAAAATTTAATTTTGAACTCATTCAATGTCACAATGTAAATAATGTACAAAAGTATTTGGCCTAATTTGTTTATTTACATTCTTTCAATTAACACAAAGAAACTTTTATAATTGACATTTCAAAATTTCGACGGCTGTTCTTTTCCGAACGGCGAAATTTTTTTATACGCGAGAAATAGAATTGGTATAATTTAAAGGTAACGCATCTATTGGTTTTTTTTACAATAAAATTTTCATCTTAATAAGCTTTGATCCGATAATAAAGTTACTACATCTTTATCATAATTAACTAAACTAGGTAATAAAAAAATGCTTATCAATTCTATACTCAATGTTTTTACTTCACTGTGAGTAACAAGTATGAGATAAGTGATAAAAAAATGTCAAGTTTATTTACAAAATAGCGGTATGTTATCATATTACCGCATTACGAAAAAAAAAAAAACAATGTTGGGCAAGAACGATGGCAATGAAATGAAATTTTTTTTTTTTTTTTTGTATGATTTAACAAATATTTTTCAAGATGAATTTATTTATTCTCACGAAAAAGGATTAAACACGTTGCATATCATTGGCTTTCAACACACACATCATCAACGTAAATTTGTAAAATTCAAAAAATTCATAAAATCCAAACGATATCGTCAAGAATAAAAATTCGACGACGCTTGTACGACAACAGTCCGTCCAGCAAATCGTGGATAGCCAAAGGCACGCGACGGAGAGAAACACGAGAATGCGCGGGAGTAGCGGTCGGTCAAGCATCGCTCGACTGGTCAACTGAACTGTCTGTCTCTTTTGCGGTGAGACACTGGCTGCCGTGTCATCCCGCGTGACGTTAGCGGAGCTGGAAACCAAAACCTTCTTCTATGTCTATCCATATCTCTCTCTCTCTCTCTTTCTCTCTCTCTCTCTCTCTGACACATACATTCGGTTATCTTTGATGCATCGTAATCACGAGGGTACCGGTTATCCTCATTGTGTTTTCTTTCTCTTTTCTTTTTCTTTTCTTTGTTTCTTTTTTTTTCTTTTTTTTTCTTCTTTTTTTTTTTTTTTTTTAAATACGAGGGATGACGATATTTTATTTTGTATACAAGAACTGGTTAGATGAAGCGTTGAAATTTTAACGGTTGAGAATTCACGCTGGAAAATTCATTCCGAAAAGCACAAGCGACAAAGATTCTTGAGATTGTTCGGTAAGTTATGAGGCCGTGATAATAAATAATAATTTCAGTGTTTATATTATAGTATAAATATATATGCACGCGTTGTCACGATGAAATATTGCTTAATAAGTCCAAAACTTGGAAATTCAGAATTTAACGATGAAAACGATGGTATTTCATAGCACGCCTATTCTGATGAACTTATTATAAAACAAAATCTTTTTAAATAATCGACGAGTGTGATATTTTAATGATAATTTTATTATTTTTATTATTATTATTATTATTATTATTATTATTTTATATCGAATATTGAACATCTGAAAAATAACCGATTTGAAGTATATATTGGATAACTTTATAAGAATGTTGTTTCGGTAATAAATAGTTTCAACCAAGAAAAGAAAAAAAAGAAAGGGCATACGATAATAATATATTTCGTACTAATGTATTTAAATATTACAAGAAACAAAAGTCGACGTGAATTGTCTTCGTTTAGCTGTCATCGTTTTATTGTAATGAAACAAGTTAAATCGATATACGTAGAAATGAAGAGAGTTTAAAAATATACGAGTATAGCCGTACGATATGTGCGACACGTGGAGAGGAAGTTTAAATAAGGGAAAAGATCGGTAAATGTAAAAATAAAAAGTTGAAAAATGGACGTTGTTTTAACATCAAAGCGAAATATACCGAGAAGATTTTAAAAAGATAAGCGATTCGTGACAAGTGTCGTATAAAATCGTCTATTACCGAGGTTAAAAAGTTTACGAAACGTTATTCTGACGAGGCTGACTTTTTAAACGTTTTTGAATGTCGAAAAAAATAAAAATAGCAACGAAACCATTGCACCAATTTGAAAGTTCGTTTTAAGGTTACAGAAGATTGCTTTTTGAAAATTAATGGAAACCGAGTTGTACATTGTGTATACGCTTTCAGTGCGCGTCTTACCGTACACGGATATATCTACTTAAATCATATCCGAGGCATTAGTTTAGGTAGTTTGTCAATTTCAGTGTCGTTGAAACATTTGCATTTATTATGTTACCTCCTCGTATTGAAAACGATTATTTTTCGCTGTTTAAGTTTTCCTGTTCTTTTAATACATAATTTTAAAGGTATACAAGAATTAATTAAAATATTTTTTTATTCGACAAACGCAAAAGGCATTTTGTAACGAAGTAAAAATTTGCTATTAAATTATATAAACATTGATTTCAGTCGTTGAATTACAATTGTTTCAGAGCAAATTTTATTATTCACATAAATACATTCAAATTTTGCTTGAAGCAAAGCTAATGTAATTACTCGTCAAAGCGTATGAATTATTCAAACAAACAAATCATAAATAAACTCACAAAATCAACTTCAAATCAATCCTTTTCATTAATCCATACGGCAAATTAAAAGAGACGGCAAATCGATAACTCGAATAAAAGAAAAGAAAAGAAAAAAAAAAAAAAAAGAAAGAAAGAAAGTAAACAAAAATTGAAAGCTTTTATACGTATTTATAAACACGCGGTTGGGTTAATAAACGCACACCGCTACACATACATGTACACATACGAACAAAGAGTCAAAACGTCAGTTGTAGTTACACACGTGCATGCGCAGCCGAGTTTTCATTCCGGAAGGCACTCGGTAAGCCAGACTATTTCTCTCTCTTTCTCTCTCTCTCTCTCTCTCTCTCTCTCTCTTGCCGCATCCCTTCCTTATTAACCTAGTGTATACCTTGGCTTTGCCCAATGTTTCCTTCTTTCTCGCTCGATCCTTCGTTTTTTTTTCCCTTTGACGATACGACGTCTCGTGTGTTGAGTCACGTTTCTTTTAAGCTTCATTTAAGCCAATTAAATTTATTCTGGAGGTGTGCGCTGTGTAGATAGACCTGTTTAGGTTTTTTTTTTCTTTTTATTTTGTTTGTTTGTTACCTCTTTTTTTTTTTTTTTTTCTTTTTTGGGTCGACAAACAAAGCTCGTAGCTTCCTCGATTTCGAAATTTAGAGGCGAGTAGTAAACAAAAGATTGGATTTTTTATATGATGGACGCTTTTAAGTAATAATTTTAGATTGAAATTTTTTTTTTTTTGTGTAAATTGAGTATGCATGATATTTTATGCATTGAATTGTATCGATTATATAGAATTTTAAAATAATAATTCATGAGAAAGTGTTCTAATTTTCAAAATTACATCAATAGAATACAGAAATTGTTAATGTTTCTAGCTATAATAAAATGAATATCAATTTAAGTAAATAAGTAATCATTAAAAAAAAGTAATTATTAATTGACGTATTCTGAGCATCCTATAAACGTCATATCGCTTAGAGAGTTATTTTCGTCATTATTTCCTTTTTCTAATGATCGAACGTCAATTTTTTTGCTTCGCCTTCTTACACAAAGAAAAAAAAAAAAAAAAAGTAAATGAGTCTTCTGTCTGTGTCCGTGTAGTTGTCAACCGTTACTCAATGAAGATAAACCAATATATCTAGTAATTGATTGACTGCTGAATTTTTTACCAACTCGTGAAATTCATGTATAGTATACACAAAAAAACGTTAAATTAATTTTTGTTCATTTCTTTCCGTTTTAAGTGCAAAAGAATATAGAATACTTTGTCTTTATTTCGAAACAATAAACATTGACGATTCAACGAGACTCATAAAATATTTATGAAAATTAGCGATATTCTAAATAAACCTTTTATCGTTTTGGAACGGAATCATCGAGTGATAATTATTTTCCCTCGTTCTTTACGAGGCCGTATTTATAATCGGCGACCCTGACATTTAGAAAAAGACACTGGTAAAACTGGGAAGAAAATTACACGTAAAAAAAACGTATAACAATGTGGACGAGGAGAAGTATAAAGAATGACGAGAGAAAGCGGAAAAGAGAGAGAGAGAGAGAGAGAGCAATCAACAAGTTATGCATGAAGTTATGCGATTCTTTGCTTTACACTGTGCAAAACCGTCTCTCTCTCCCTCTCTCTCTCTCTCTCTCTCTCTGGTACAAAGAAGAGGAAAGAAAGTAGTTAGGGCATACGCGCACTTATGTTTATGCATACGCGCATATGTACACAATACAAAAGCGTACGCGACGTGCATTATGCGACAGCGGGGCGCGTTTCATAAACTATTTTTAAAGTCGCAATAACGTTTAACATTAGTTTCGAATTCGCGTTGTAAACATGAAAACATCGTGAATTGTTAAACGAGTCGCTCGTATTAATTAGTGCTCACGCGCGCAAATAAATACTAGAGTTGTGCGTCGCTCCATTATATTCGCTCGTCTCACGGTAAATTTGAACGAGATGTATAAAGCGATTGTACAATTGATGTAATATGTACCATATATGTGTATATGTGCGCATCAAGTTAACATTTGTCATTGAGCTTTCGAGCATTTTAATATATTTTATTAATTAATGGTTGATTGTTGAACGATGAATTTAATTTATGATTGATTAATTATAATAAAAATTAAATTTATTTATTTGCTTTTTTTTTTTTTCCTTTTTTTTTTATCATGGTCCGATTGCGAGATTCACCGGTTGGAATTTTTGGTTTGGATTCTTTCTCGTAAAACTATGCGTGATTTATTTTCGAAGACAACGAAAAATAGAAAAAATAAAACTTCTTTCGAAAGTATGCATTTCAAACTTTTAAGCGCCTTAAGCTTTTTCTCAAAAGGTTCGATAGTTTTGAAAACGTCTCGGAAATTTTCAAGGAAATTAACAATTTCCTTAAGTTTAATAGGTCGAGGAGAAGAACTTTTCAAAATTAAAATTAATCACATTTCAATTTACAGAGAAGTTCTATTTCAATTTTCGGGAAAATTTAATTTTTCAATAGATCGATCCAAATTTTCATTTTACGCGTAACTCGTAGCAATTAACGTTACGTTAACGCTTTATTGTTTTTTACAAGCTTTCCCTACCGCGACTTTTCCAAAACGTATATACATACGTCATCGCAAAATAGTATTATTTATAGCGACGTCCTTAAACCGTACGACACAATCGACGCGACATGATCGGCTGTAATAACTCATGCGATTGAACGAAACGACGCTATAAATTCTAATGTGCGAATATGAATAAATGCTTACTTAATATTGAAAGAGGAAAACTTTCGTCAGGTTTTGCGTATATCTATATATATTATTTGCACTTTTCCATGATTTTGCGGTATTATTTTTCACGGGTTATAGAGCCGTATACGGGTAAACTTTATGAATAGTTTTTTCAAAGTTTAACCGAATGAGTTACAACGAAGGTATATTGTTTAGAAAGGTGGAAGTAACGAGTTGGCGCGAAAAGCTTGCATATACATATATACGTACGTGCAGTTGCGACTTTCAACGAGTAATTTAAGTTGTAATCAAAACTCGTAAAGTTAGCTGTCGTATAACAAAACCGAGAAAGAAGAAAAAGGAAGAA
Source organism: Chalcis sispes (assembly GCA_949987625.1). NCBI lineage: Eukaryota > Metazoa > Arthropoda > Insecta > Hymenoptera > Chalcididae > Chalcis > Chalcis sispes. The sequence goes on along the minus strand of OX465099.1, from coordinate 10,453,650 downwards.
GATGAAGATCGCGAGATGACAATTTTCATCTATTAAGGAGAATTTTCCTTTACATGTCGAGAGAAAAGTAAAAATTGAGACGAAAGAGAAGGAAAAAATGAAGGTAACGATGAATTAAATAAGTTTATCGCGAGGTTTAGTTTGGAAAATTTTATAATTTTCTTTTCTTTTTGTAGGTATCTATTCCGAGGTAACTTCTTAATGGCGTAAGAAGGGCAATTTACTTTATTCTATTCTTCATTTTTTTTTTTTTTTTTTTTCTTTATTTTTTAATTTTTTAATTTTTTTATTAAGAGTAATTAGAAGGCGACGGTTCATAAAAGTTATTACGAAGTTGTAAAGTAAATCAGGTGCGATTAAAGTATATTATAGAAATGAATAGTCAAGATAGTAAATTATGAACAAGGCGCTGAAGTTTATTATTATTTGTTTTTTTTTTTTTTTTTTAAAGTATTGTAATAAAAATATTAATTTGACGAAATATTTTTTCTTCATACGTTGAATAAAAATCGAAAAGAAGTGTTTTCTTTTTTCTTGAATTGAATCTAAGGTGTCTTCTAAGGCGTCCTCTCGATTCGACAAATTTTTTCTTTCAATCACTCGTATCTCAAATTATTAAAGTGTTGAAATATTTTAAAAACAGAGAGAGGGAGAGAGAAAGAAAAAAAGCATCATATCATCAAAGTATTACATTATACACAAAACGTATGATACACGTATCCTTTAAGCAAAAAGTCACACGCGTTTACTCACGAGCGCGTTAACGTCGATATTAACGCGAGATGAGAAAAAGCTCTCACGACGCGTTAAAAATGAAAAAAAAGTCAAGATGATAAGCGAGCGGCGTGTCGCAAATCATTTTTTTTTATTTTTTTTATTTTCCCGTCATCCTCGATGGGCGAAGCGCACGGCAACCCGCCCCCGGCAATTCTCTCGCGCCGGTGAAGAGAAATCGTTAAAATCCCCGCGAGCTCAAATTTTAACGAGCGCCGACGATAAAAGAACGTCTGGCTAATTTTGCGATGTGTCTTTTTTTTCCCGGCTTGTTTGTGCGTGCGTCTGTATGTGTGTGCGTGTGCGGGGTTGCTTTAGCAGCGATTTTTCTTAGTTTAATCATTTCTGCTTGCGTTTTATAGATGAGTTTGTTGTTTCTTGATTGTGTACTTTGAAGATTTGACGGATTCGTTGTTTTTTTATTTTTTTTTTTTTTTTTTTTTTGTTTTGTAGTTGACTATCGTTTGTAGACAAGCGTGTATTATTACGGAATCGAGTGACTTTTATGGATAAAATTTTCCTCGCGTTTCTGGATTAATTGAAGACTTTTATATTTTATTGGGATTAAAATGATCATCTTTTTACGACGTTGATGTGACGCCTTTGTTTCTAAGTTTTACTTTCTTCCGAATATTGTAGTTAAATTTTTTATTGTTAAAATATCTTATCTGTATATTTCATTGCTAATAATATCTAAACGACAATAAATTTAAAATCATATAAATTTATCAATTTTATAAAAAAAACAAACGAAATACCGAATTACAAAATAAAAAAAAAAAAAAAAAAAAAAAAAGGATAAAAATTGAATTATTTGTACTCATTATAAATTCATATAAATTTTCCATTTCCTTATGGAATTTCGTATTCTCACACTAATAAAGAACAGAACAATAACATTTATCACACGTTATATATTATCAAGCGCATTTTCTCCAACTTTTTTCAAAACTATGTCAAGCTCATACAACGTAACGTATCCTGTAAATACCATTGACTAGGAAATATTTCAGAAAATTCCGAGCTATATTTTATAACAAAAATATCAATTTCCTGTATAAAAAAAAAAAAGAAAAAAAAAAAAAAAGTATATTTTTGTACGCGCGTGTATCTGTAAGTATGTACGCGCGTGCTCGCGTGTGTGTGTGTGTGGGGGGGGGGGTATGTAACGTATAAAATACGATATCTATCAATCTATCTATCTATTGGTTTATCTATCTTTCTATCGGTTTATCTATACATACATTGATTTATTTATCGATCCATTCGGCGCGCATATTTACGGGAGGGGGCACTTCAACGTGTTCGCGCGAATTCCACGCCGCGTCGCAAAAACTCGACGAAACGATTTCATCCGAATACGTTTCTCTTTCTTTCTCTTTTCTTTTTATTGGCAGCAAGCGATGCTATAAATATTTTAAAACAGTCGATTTCTCTTAGGACCTTTTTATTCGTATATACAAGCTTGGCGTGTTAATGATATCTTCGAAGTAATTAAACATGTTAGTTTATTTTTTTCAGTTCTTACTATTCTCTTTGGTTTTTTATTCGCTTATAAGATTGCAGAATGGTGTTTTGAAATTGAATACTACATTGAGCGGTAACGTTGAAAATAAAATTGTTTGGATTGTTGAGTTGATAATTTTAAAGTCTTGATATTTAGTATTATTGCAATTGTCACAAGTGTTTATGGCAAAATTATTAAACATTTTATATATAATTTAAATTAAAAACCAATATTAAATAAGTTAATTAAATTAATTTAATGACTTATATTTTAACAAATTTTCAAAATTAATGACGAGCGGGTAATGATGTGCTGAAAGAAAGCACGTTATAAACTAAAAAACGAAAAGCGAGCTCGTAACCGCGCGCTTCGACTTTTGTACGACTTTTCTCTTTCTCCGCGATATCTCCATTGGTTTTGCGTTTATACTTTCTATCTTCTAAAAAATTTGTCTTTTCTCGCGTCTTTGTTTCGGAATTTTTTCGCTTTGAAAACATTTTCTTTCTTTGTCTTTGTTGCTCAACTAGATAAGCCTAAACGGCCCCGGGTTGACTTCGTAGTCTCTCTAAGATCGTGAATTTTTTCTCTCTCATAGGCATTGCTGTGCAGGGATCATATCGGGCTGCAAATAACCTTCGTTAACTGCAGCACGAAGGGCTTTTCCGATCTCGGGACAGCACAGCTGATACTAGTCGTAGGCCGAGCAACGAGCCTAACATATTAATTTAAACGACAATATAGTCGCTTTTTATTTATTCATATTTCATCGTAACGCGCTTTCTTTCATTTAACAATAGATATTGTTTACATTTGTTAAACTTCCTCGAATACTCGAATCGTTATTTTGCTTACACTATTTCTTAGTATTAAATACGGTGAAATTTTAAATCTATCGAATCGTTACAATCAACGCTTTATTTTAAAGCAAATAACAATGTATTTTATTTTATAGTTCGTAATAAAACTTAACAACTTAAATTTTCACACAATATTTTTAATTTGGAAACAATAACTTACATTTTTTCATATAACTTAATAATATAATAATTCGATAATATTTTTACTAATAAATAAATAAATTTTGATTTTTAACAATTTTATCGATCGTATGTGCTTTAAAATTCCTTTAAGAGTAGGTAATTAAAGTTTTGTTAAACGAATCATTCATTACAATAATAATAATAATATAAAAAAATCTGATATCACTTTGATAATTAAGTACATTTAATTTAATTTGAATTTACTGCACCGCGTTAATAAATTTAATATCGTATTTTAATGAACGTTAATTAAGAAAGGTGTACAAGTGGTAACCTTTGAACTTTAAATAATATTTTATAAAAATAATTAATAAACAATAAGCAGAATTAATTAGTCATATAATTAATTGGGAAGAGATAACTTTCGTAAAGCGAACGCCGTATATTTTCTGGTAAATCGATTGCGCTTAAAATTTTAATATTAAATTTTGGGTTACGTAATTATTCTGTACTTTAGGTAGACTTTATATTGCTTTTTGCATATTATATTTTATTACGCATAGTTTATGATAAACAAAGTATAATTTACTCATGAATTTATAATTACTTATAGCGAAAATTTTTTTTCCGACAGTCGGAACTACGAACTCTAGGCCATCTTGGATCAGGTCTCGTTAGTCGGCTTTACACATTTATGAATCGACATTCAGCATTTTGGAGTGACTTTGTAGCATCCAGCTGATACTTAGATTTGTATAGATAGATGAGAAAATGCACTATACTCGTCATTCACCTAACGTTACATTTTACAATTGTGGTATGAAAAAAAAAAAAAAAAAAAAAAAAAAATACTGCATCGCCATTTTCATTTTATTTGATAGATAAAAAAAAAACAAGGTACATCTTCCATCACTAAGCGCTAACTCAATCCTCTCGGGCTGTAAACTCACCGACGGATTTACTTTGCTCGTTATTCCGAAAGTGTATATGTGTATGTTTCTGTAAGTAGAAAGATACTACTTTTTTATTTCTTCTCCCCCGCGCAATTCAGTGTCAGAACAAGTATAGTACATCAGAAAGACGAAAGGAGTGGTTTGCCCTCAACTATCTTTTTTCCTCTTTTGTATAGACGAGCATTTACCGGAAGTGTATTTTTTTTCTTTCCTTCTTTCTTTTTTTAATCGTCGTCTCTTTTCATCCAAGTTACTTTTTTTACTCTCTGCCTCTCCTCTCGTTTTATTTTTAAACGTCGACGGGACAAAAGAGTGAAAAATTTTAAAAAACTATCCTCCGCGCCGGCGTGGAGGCCGTTTTCCTGTCTTTTTATACCGAATTTATTTACTCGAGGATTTCTTCTTCTTCTCTTCTTTTCGAGATTTTTATTCGTGGATATAGGGAACCACGAGGGTTTCATTAGGTGAATAGCGTGTACATACATGTACTGGTTAAATTTTGTAGCTTGTGAGGTATTTTACGCAATGCGCGACTTGTTTACTTTAGCAGACTCAGTTTTTTTTTTTTTTTTTACAATTTATGGAGCCGTGTAATTGACATTTGATTGTTTCATAATTGTATTTTTAATGTTATAATTTTCTTTTTAAGAAAAATTTACGCACGTTTATTAAATAAATTAATTTGTAACTATTTTTTAATCGAATTATATATAATCGTAACGTTGGAAATAAACATTTTAAATGATGGATGAATCCATCTAAATAATAAACATTAGTTATTATGAAGGCTCAAGCCGCAAACGTAAGTATTTATTGCATACGTATAGAATCATACTCTAACTTGGAAAATAAATATTTTTATTATTGATTTATTATCATAGAATAAATGCGTTTTATATGTATTTTTATTGTTTTATAAAATTTTTATTAACGTTAAAAATTTTCACTCCTTTACATTTTTAAATTAAGATATTGAATGAATTTTTTTTTTTTTTTTTTTTTTATATATGAAAAATTAACATCTGTTTATCAAATTTTAAAGACGATTTCTTATTTAAGCCTTGTTCTTTATTAATTTAGAACATTTGTTTCAATATCGATCGATTGAATCTCATGTAAACTATTATTTTTATAAAACTTAAAGAAAAAAAAAAAATCAAACTATAATTAAATACAACATTAAAAAACACGATTCACTAAAACGCGTCAAGATATTTCAGAACACTTGTGCATCTCGACGCAAACAAAAATATTTTTCCGTTACGCAAAAATAACTTTTCGTTATCGCAAATAATCTCACGCTATATCAATTTCATTTATAAATCAATTTAACCAAGTATATTTAAACCTGTATGTTTACCTAAACTCAAGGCTACCTACTAGCCGATTAAAATAATCTGTTTCCGTACAAGAAAAAAAAAAAAAAAATAGAAAAAAAAGAAGCGCATTGTACTCGCGATCCACCGGAGATCGTAGACAACGAGAAAATTCCACATTCCAACGAGAGGTAAAAGTCGAGGCGAAGGATTTTTACCTATAGAATGCGTCGCTGTCGTCGTCTTCTTCTTCTTCTTCTTCTTCTTCTTCTTTGTTACGAATACAATCTTTATCGCTGGATACGTGCGTGAGCGCACGTTATATATACATTTACACGTGTATAGCCGAGAGAAAAGACGAAGGTGAAACCTGGCATCGTTCGTTCGTTCGTTCTTTCTTTCCTTTATCTTCTTTTTGCGCGGCTATCGGATTATGTGAAGGGACGATGATTTATACGGGCGCGCCACCGCGACACAGATTTATCGGAAGCAATTTAATTCACCGCGCAAAAATGCGGAAAGATATTGCCAGCCTCTCTCTTTCTCATTCTTTTTCTCTCTTCTTTTTATTTTTTCCTCTGGAGTTATACACGCGCGTTCTCTCATCCTCCTCTTTATTATTTATTTATTTAATTTTTTTTTTTTTTTTCGTCTATTCACGCGGTTCTTCTCTCTTTTCTGCTTTTAATTTTTCTTTCTTTCTTTTTTTTTTTTTTTTTTTTTTTTTTTTTTTTTTTTTTTTTTTTTTTTTTTTTTTTCATCATTTCGAGCTGCGATTATTTATGACGAGGTGCGTCGCGTTAACCGGCAGTTGTTTCTTTTGTCTTTCTCTGTTTTCTCTTTTCGTTTTTTTTTTTCTTTTTTTTGCTTTTATCGAGATGTAAAATGCGTCGAGATTTGCATTGACATGACTGAAGCGCGGAACGGAATTGAAAGAAGAAAAAAATATTGTCGTTTTTTTTACTTTTTGCCTTTTTTCTTTGCTTTCGGAGATTAATATTTTTATGTTATGCAACAGTTTGACGTTGTTTCTTTTATATAAATGAAACGATGTTTTAAAATTCCGAGGAAATTTTTGAAAATGATTACGAAATTTTTTACTTTCAAGTAAATTTTAAAATTATCACACTTTTTTTGTATACTTGTTTGTTAAAGAATTGTACAATTAAAATAATTTATTTCTACGGAATTCAGAATATGTGTCAATAATATTAGTAAACATTAAACAAAAATAAAAAACTGCTGCAACTTACGAATGTTTGATGGAAATATGTATAACGCATTTTTATACCTGCAACAGAAAAATAGATAAGTTTATATTATTACTGTGCTTTAAATTAACATAAATTAATGGTAATAATTATGTATAATTATTATATTTTTTTACTGGTATATATTTGTTTTGTTTTTAAAATCTTTGGCATATTAAATTATCAGTGATATTTTATGTTTGGTTAATACAAAAAAATTACATTCAAATAATAATTATAAATGACTATTATGATAAATCATTAAAATTCAAATAAAGTAAATTATTTTCATATCGAGTATAAATTAAAATCAATTGAAATTTATTTAAACACCGAATTTCCATTTATTACAAATTTTTAAACAAACGTCGATTGTTGTTTACTCATTAATCAATTTTTCATAACAATACAAAGTCAATTAATTCTTTGTAAATAATTATTAATAATTGTTATCGTTTAAATGTGATTAAATATTTAAACGCATTTGAAACTAAAATTAAATAAAATAAATAAATTATACAATGCTCTTTATTGCAAAGCGTAAATTAAACATTATTTCGTAATCATGTAAATTTAGATGAATCAAACAAACGATATTTCTCAGAAAATATAACGATAAGTAGCTTTAATGTGTCAATCGACGATTTAATTCGTCAATTATCTTCAAATACATTTTAAAAGCAGAAAAAAAGCAAGCAGCAAAAAAAAACAATAAAAAACAAAATAAGATTTTCAGTAAAATAATTTAATATCGCGGCTCCTTGATTTTATAAAAGAAAATTTTAAACACAATGGAATTCTTCATCAAATTACGTTTCTTCCGTCTGTGCATATTATTATTAAATAAAGCAAATGTAATACGCAGAATATCCACAAAAATTAATATAATATTAAAACCTTTTTATATTTTCAGATTTTACTCGACTCGATGTTAAAGCTTCATTAATAATATGCATAAAAACAAATCAAAGAATAAAAAAAGAAAAAGAAAAAAAACGAAAAAAAAAGTAAAAGGATAAACGGTTACAACATCGGATTATCTCTTGCATATCCACCGCGCTAAGCGATAAAACACCGCGAGATTAAATAATTCCCTTCACGACATTAAGGTAATACCCGGTCGAGAAGAAACAAGAGATTTTTGCGTTATTTTCTTCTTCTTCTTTTTTTTTTTTTCTGATTCTCTGTTTCAGCGATGAATTCAAGGCCTCGACCCTTGGAATATTAGCATAACACTCGCGTGCGTTACTTTCATTTTATCGGGTTTGTGAGGTCTCGATTCTTTTGCGGGAGGAGAGAGAAAGAGAGAGAGAGAGAAAAAGAAAGAGAGCGAGAAAGAAAGAGAGCGACGACTTTTTTTGACCACAGCGAGTTTCTTATTAACGGATACTTCGCGTGTTAATAACGACAAGAGAAAGAAAGTGAAAGAAAGAGAGAGAGAGAGAGAGAGCGACGGCACGCGAATTAAGGTGAACCCAGAAAGTGAGATAGAGATAGATAGAGAGAGAGGCGAGAAGGTTTTTCCAATTATTTTTCTCTTTCTTGTTCCTTGTTTTTTCGTCTATGACGTTATTAGTCGAGCTAGTTGATAAAATGTATGGACGTTTCGTCCGACGAATGGTTATATATCGGGCTTTATAGATTTTTTTATTAAATTTGTTACTTATTTAAAAATAAGCTTGAATATTTTTTGACGAAGAATTAAATCATTTACCCGTTTTAATTACATTTGTGTTTCAAATTGAAATAATTATGATAAGCATTTTCGATTTGAATTAACGTTGATAAATATTTGAGAATATTTTAAGATAAACATTTGTTTATACGGTTTTGTAATAAAACAAATAAAAAAGTGTTATCTTTATAATAAAAAAGTGTCATATACCAGCGATAGATAATGCAATTAATAAAAACTATTTTTATAAAGACATTTGCCCTTGGTAATCACTTTGAACTTTCCTTTAAAACATTTACTCATTACACAAGCATAAGTAATTAATTTATTCATGTTTAACTATCTTCGTATAATTTAATATTTATACTTAGCGTAAAGTTATTTTACAATTAATTATTTGATTGAAAATAATAAATTATACATCATAATGCTGTAAAAACTTTAACAGCGGGAAAAAAAAACTTATCCTTAAATGTTCACGCGTCGTGCAAATGAAAAAATTTACAATCCGTTAATCCCTTACACATAAAATCACAATGACTTCATAAACAATCGCGTTGCGTTAACGAAAAACAATCGACAAATTCAAATCTCAAATTAAAATCTCTCCGCTCTCTCTCTCTCTCTCTCTCTCTAGCATATATTTTCACACGTAATACGCGTATACCATCCATCCCTACGCGCACATACACATCGTCGTAGCTATATAAGGTCCAGAGAGCGCCGCGAAAACCCGATTAACCGAGCACACCGGAGGGATGAATGATTGACGGCGTTATTAACCCCCCCCCCCCCCCTCCTCCTCTCTTCCAGTTCTCTATACGGGTATATAGGCACGCGCGATTAAAGCTCGCGGGTGCGACGCGATCAATCGTGACCTCCCCTTCTCCTTTGCACTCTCTCTCTCTATCTCTCTTATCCTCCCCATACTAATTTATGCGTTCAATTAGCTGATGGACTTTGCCCCGTTTCTAACCTATCCCCTAGATCCACGCGTGCGTAGGGTAAGCGCGCTAGTTTTATATCGCGTTTTGTTGCTCCAATACACGGGCGCGTCGTTTGGATTTGTCGTACTTCTTCGTTTTTCGTTTTTTTTTCTTTTTTTTTTTTTCATTTTTCTTTTTGCTTTTTTATGTTCCTTTTGACATTATTTTAATAAGAAGATGGATTTTTTTTGAAATTGGTTAAATATTAATGGCTGATTGTTGGTTCGTTGCCGCTGATTGTTAAGGATTTTCAACGATTATCAATAAAAAAAAATGTTTAAGATGAATTCGTTTAATTAAGTGTCTCGTTAGTACCCGTATGTTTCTACTTACAAAAAAAAAAAAAATGCACCTTACATTTATTAAAGTAAACAAATCAAGGTAAGAGATAATAGTGATTATATACCCGCCATTAATACTCGTAAAAGATGTTAAAGATAAAAATAAATAATCGTATTTAAGAATATTACGAAATGTTTATATGGAACCGCAAAAAATAAAAGAGTACGTAAACACGATTTTTAAAGCGCATTATCGCAACGGCAATTACGCTACGTACTGTAACTGCGCTACATATTCGCTGCATGAATACACACAAATGGGTAAATTAACATTTTATATCGTTGTAAATAAAAATGCGTAACGAATTAAGAAATACGCACGTTGATGTTAACCGCTAAATTCACGCGTATCGGGACGCAAGTAGCTCATTTTCTTCGACGTTGCTTATATAGTATATCCTTCCTTTTGTACATGTAAATACGTTGATATGCGTCTTGTACACTCGCGAAATTAAAAGACATTAGCGAAAAGTAAAAGAGAGAGAAAACAAGCAAACAAAACAAAACAAAAAAAAATAATAATAAAATAAAGTGTACTCATTGGTAATCGTCTCATTTTAATAATTATATACACGAAGAGTCGAGTGGATACACGAGTGAGTAATCAACGATAGCCGGTCAAGTGCCGTAATCACGTGGGCTTATCGGCGCAATCGCGCGAACCTCGAACAACGAGAAAATTAAATTTATTTATATAAATGGCAGTAACGAGGAATTTTTGCATTGACACATGGACGTAAAATCTTTATTACGCGAATTGCTTCAAAAAAAAATTTATTTTAGGCGATATTTTTTCGTGACAATTATTTGATCGAGAGTTTTATTGTTACTTTTTTTTTCTTTTTTTGTAAAACAATCAATTTGCTCATTTCCTATAAAAAAAAAAAAAAAACTACAGATACTGATAAAGAATAAGAATAGCTCTTTCATCGCTCATTGTTCTTTCATCTATTTTCATCCTTCTTCTTTTTGACTATTTTACAAGAATTTTTCTCGAAAATACGCTCTTACCTATCTTAGCGCATTTATATAAGTTATTTTAAGAAAGTTCTTACGAAGATTTCTTTCCTCCTCTCTCTTTTTTTTTCCTTTCCTCTTTCGAGCGTTTTAACATTGACATTGAAAAATTGCACGCGTGTGCATATGCATGTATGTATGGATATGAGTAAACAAGTGTTGACACTCGGAGCGCATAAATATAGAAAACCGACGATATTTTCTCGAGTTAATCAAGATGCGAGATCGGCGTTCGCGTACTTTGATAAATTATTCGTCAAATGTTTAATTCAAGAGCCTAACGAGTAATTTTATTTAAAACGATGTACGAGTATAGATTTGTATTAAAGTACTCGTTCGAAATTCGCTTTTTGATGATTATTATTACAGCGGTGAAGCTTTTTTTTATTTTTTCAATTTTCCAGAAAAGTCTAAACATGCGACACTTAGCATATAGATAACCTAATTAACATTTTTCGCTTGTTTTTATTAGCAAAGTAATGTTAAATTTAATTTTCTATACTTAGCGTTAATGCAAATTATGAATTAATGTAAATATGGAGGAAATTTATACATTTTATCGAAAGCAAGCTAGACAAACGTTTTAAAACTTACTGATAATATTTAAAAAAAGCATTTATTGATCTTAAACGTCAAAATTAATTCGCATTGAATTATGAAAACGATAAGATAATAATAAATTTACTAGTAATAATAATAGATCGAGTAATTTTCATAAATTTCCGTTACACTCGCACTTTGTTTGATCTTTGTTTATCGTTTACACTTCGCAGCCGTTAAAATACAAGAGTTAAAACTTGTGCGCGGCTTAGTAGCAAAAAGCTTGATATATATATATATATATATATATATATATATATATATATATATATATATATATATATATATGCGCATGAGTATACATTTAGAAGAGTCTCTACGAGAGTGAGAGAATTTTTCGCGATTCTTAATGATGCGAAACGGTTCACAACATAGCGCCTTTGAAAACGAATTGCATCGTTTATATATAGATATAATATCTATAATATCTATCAGCTTGCGAACGCTTTTAAATCTGCCTTAACGATTCGAGCGTGAATTTTTAGTTTATACAATGTAAATAACTTTTGGCTTTTTGTCGGTTTAAAAAGTTATTTTTTAATGTTTTTTTTTTTTCGGATTTAAATCAACTCACTCACACACATGCCCGTGTGAGATTAATATTTGCAAATTATTTTTTTTTTTTTTTTTATGGTAAATATTCAAATGTAACGGCATTAATTATAATAATTCATTCTTCAAATTGATATCGTGGGAATATTGTTAAAACGAAAATTCTTTAACGCGATAAGCGGTGAAAAGAAAGTTTTAAATTAGTACCAATAGCGTTTATAATTGAAATCCAAATGCTATCGTTAAGTAATAAATTAACCGATAAATTACGTCCATTAATGATTAATATAAATATAACGACACATAATTTATCTTGGATATAAAATTGTAATTTTTCAAAACGAAATATCATTTAACAATTCTCGCATTAAAACATCTCGTCCACCCTCAATATAAAACAATTGATTAATGGCTTTCTCAACAACTCCATTAAAAAAAGCTCCTGTTTCCCCCCCCCCTCCTCCCTCGTTTTTAAAAGCAAAACACATTCACATACAGACAACCATTCAAGAAACGACGGCAAAGCTCCACTTGCGTGAAACGATAACCTTTTTCATTCTCAATGTTGGACGAAGCTATCAATTAACTGAGCGCAACTCACGCGTCGAAAACGAGGGGCTAGTTGGCCGGTAACTCGCGTTGATTACAGCTCCCCGAGCGTTAAAGCCATTTTACTTTCGTAAAACGAAAATACGTTGGCCGGTGTACGATGGCGCGAGAAGCTAAGTCGTGGATTGAAGAAAATCACATAGTGAGAGTTTAACAATGGCGATTCTCTGGATTTTGTTAGGAGAGTATATATATACATACAAACACACACACACACACATTAAATTCAATCTTTCTTTTTAATTTGGTCCAAATAATTCTTCTTGAGCTTTATTCTTTTATCTATCTCTTTCGTTTTCATTGTTTCGAGTGCGTGTAATCTCACTGTAAGAACTCGTACACATATATATGAATGCAATGAAATTTATAAGGATTATAATGTTATTGATATCAAGAAATTATTATTTTTAAATGCAACAAGTTTATGGTCATGACTTTGTTTTATTAATTAATAATACACGTGTGAGAAAATAAAAAAAAAAAAAAATAATATACGTACTTAAGATATAGATTTTTAATTTAAATTTAGATAAAATATAATTTTTTAAAATATTAAAATAAAGAATAAAATTGATAATATTTTCTATCTAAATTTAACATGTATTATCGAATAGTTGGCACTTTTATCAAAAAAACATTAGTCGTTTAAATCAATAAAAATCGATCGTTTCATTGATGAGAAAAACATTCAAAATAATTTAAAAAATATTTCACGCGCGAAATTATCCGTTTCATTACCATACGAAAAACGTTCAAAATTTTTTCCAAAGGCAAATCAATTCCGTTCAAACAATAGCCCGACAACACGAAACGAACACGTCAAACCTTTCTCTTGCTCGCTCTTTTTCTACTTCCTCGATTTCGCCACCATCGCCATGGAAAAAGCAAGAGAGAAAGAGAGACAGAGAGAGAGAAAATGAAAAATATTTCCGTCCACTTGAGCCCGATTCGCTCGAAAAAAAGAGCCCCTCGATATTTTAACGGAGTCTTCGATAAAAAGCTTTTTTAAAAGAGAGAGAAAGAGAGAGAGAGAGAGAGAGAGTGACTCGAAACAAAAAACGAGCAAAAAATAAAAGGAATAATAAAAGAACGAGTCCCATTGACATAGGATGAATATGCGTATATACACCAGGAAGTGAAATACGCCAAAGTGAAATCTAGTGGATCGGCTGATTTTTTTTCTCACTCGTTCGCTTCTCGTTCATCGCTTCATTTAGTCGGAAAAAATCTGTCGAAATTTACGATTTTGTCGGATTTTCCATTGAATTAAGCGAATTCGTTTCAGTTGTCGCGAAACGAAGAGAGACGATTATTGTTTCTTTCGCTTTTTTTGGGTGATAAAAAATTTTTCAATTTTTCATTTTTTTTTTTTTTTTCTTTAATTTCTTAAATGCAATGGTTGCTTCTTATCTCTTTTCATTTTTTTCTCACGTTTTTCTTTTAACCGGAAGTTTTTTCTTTCCCTTGGCTTTTCAAATTTATTGATTTATTTAAATTGCATTGATTATACAGTTTCGCGTAATTTGCTATTTAAATTCTACGATATTCGTATTATAAATAGAATATTATTAAATATTTTTTTACTCTTTTACAAAGATGTAATCTTTTTATTTTCTTTTTTCACAAAGTTATTAGTTATCGTTATTTAAATTTTCAAAACTAACGATAGTGATGTCATGATGGAAGATTTAGAAATAATCTAGAATATAATAAAATCTAGAATATAACATAATAGTAAAACTGTTATTATTAAAACTTGTGTAATTTATAAAGGATAGGAAAAAAAAAATTGAATACTTTACTCAACCTTTTATTTAATTTATTTTCAATCTTTGAAATTCGCATGTATGATAATCTAATAATATTATTAAATATTTTTCTTTCGAACATTTCAACAATTACATGTATATATGTAATTGTTATTTAACTTACTAATCATCGATTTATTGTTCGAAAAATGTAGATAAACAAAACCAATACAAGAAAAGGTATTAAATATTTTATTAAAAAAAAAAAAAAAATTTAAAGAGCCAAACGTAAAAAAAAAGCATAGAGTACGTTGTATTACATTATTTGTTTACGCAACGATAAAAGTAAAATCGTATAAATAAGCGATGAGATTTTTCCTTGTCTAAAAATAAATCCTACTATTTTAATGATAAACGCAAGGTGAATCACGCAACGGTTTTCTTCATTTTATATGCACGCATACATATCGCCATTAGTAATTGCTCTTTTCTTCTCTAATCGCATTACTTTTTTTTTTTTTTTTTTTTTTCTTTTCTTGTTCAAGCCTCTTCATGCGCTGCATTCTCGATTCTCTCTCTCTCTTTTTCTCTCTCTCTCTCTCTCCACACCTGCGAGTTCTTTCTTCGTTTTTTAATGCTTAAACGTAATGTTTTTATTTTTCCTTTTCAACCGTGCTGTTAATTTAGCGTATTAATTATCGAAACTCATAGATTGATTTTACTTATTTTTACGTTTAAAAGTTACGCGTTATTAGATAACTGATCTTGAAAAAAAAAAAAAAAAAAAAATTGTAGAATAATTAACGATTATTAAAATGATACGAGTGCCATTTGTTTTAATAGCGGCTACTATCGGGTCAAGTCGCATTTTAATTAATGATTATCGATGAATAAATAAATAAGCATAGCGCATGAATTATCAATGCAACGTATTACAATCGTCGCTCATTTTTATAATTGTGGACCAGAAAAAAAGAGAGGCTAGTATAATTATCAACAATTAATATACAAAATTTTACTAGTAATGGAACAATTCACTAGTAATTTCACAACTAATGGAACAATTAAAAAATCGTCATCGAAACGTTTACCAAACGCATAGCGTTTAAATTTTAAAAACCGTCAATTTTTACAAAAGCACCAACGCCGCTATAGCTCATTAATTTTCTCGCGAATCCATTCTCCTCAATAATAATAATCAAACGAGATACATCGACGAGCAAATACTGCCGTAAGTTCACGCGTGAACCTACAGCCGCGTATACGATACGTATTATCTGCTTTCTCGCAGTCGCTCTAACTTATACATCGCCGAGCCTCGAAAACTTTTTAATTGAGTTGGCTCCACATTCAGCAAACGCGTATATACTCGTATATGTTATATATATATACTCGGCAGGGATAACATGCGATTAGGCCGTTATACTTGGCGCTCACGAGACTTGTTTGCTTCGCGAGAATTACTGTTTGCTTCTTGTTTTTGTTAACGGGCGGAAAAGGAAGTGGGAAAGGTTTGATAATGAAAGAGAAAGAGAGAGAGAGAGAGATTTGTGTTTCGTTAATTTATTTATTGGGTAATGAGAACAAATTTCTTACAATAATATTATGGGTATATTAAACTACATGTTGAATTATTGTAGTGTAAAGATACCGAACGTTGGTTTGGGATTTAAAGTTAAGTTTCATTTTTTTAAACTACCGATGCTACTAAAAATTAAATATGTATGACTGTTTTATCATTTAAATCTGATATATTAAGCGCATTATTTATTAATTTAAAATATTAAATAAGAGAATTATTGATTAATCGCGTATACTCTTATTCTCATTTCAATCAATCTTATTTATTCTAATCAATAATTTATTTCCACTAATCGATTCATCACTTTTTACTCTCATAAATTCTTCACTGTATATTGATATAACTGAAATGCCAGAATCTTTTAATTCTTAATAATACGACAATTTTTTTTAATAATTATAAGGGCAATAATTCTTATTAAATCATTTTCTTACTGTTGTAATTAAATATTCCATTTGTAAAAAAAAAAAAAAAAAAGAAACAAATAAAAATACTATTATTATTATTTTAAATGAACTAATCTACATCCTCCCGAATTACAATAGTAATTGTATTAAATATGCCACTCTCGTTTTATATACCAATCAGTCGGTGCAACGCTGACAAAAAAAAAAAAAAAAAAAAAAACAAGAGAATTTCACGCGCTTACTGCAAGCGCCTCATATCGATGTCGATATTAATGCGACATAGTATATACCAGACGAAGTATAGAAATTAATTTAGCACATCGACGCTGGATTTACGCGGATTGAGCCGGCGTGTGACTCTTCGCTCGGAACGTTTCGCTCGATTCCGTTTGTGCATACGTTACGGTGATTATACCAAGCATTCCATGAGATATGTATACATATATATATATAGAGAGAGAGAGAGAGAGAGAAAGTAAAAGTGGACTTATCTCTTCGTGTACGAATTTATACGACGACAATAGAGCGCGTGCATAGTCCTACGCGATTTATCGTAATGGACGAGAGCACGAGACATGATAATCCAGCTGGTCATTTTAGATTCGAGAAAATCGAATATACGAAGACAATATCGGTGAATATCGTCGAGATGTTTTAAAAATTTGTATGCGTAGTTTTGGGTAACGTCAGTATGCTGGATTTTTACAATCGTTTGATATTCCGAGGCACCGATACGTTTTGCAAATGATTAGATTGAAACTTTGTAAGTTTAGATGAAACATTAAATAAAATACGTAAATAATCTTTTAAATAACGATAAAAAAAAAATATTTACTTGACGATAAAGATTGGCATGAATAATTATACACGGAAAAATCAATCATACTTTTCTTAACGTCCATCGCCTTTTTAATCCATCGATCGCATAAAGTCAAAACGAAAAATACGTTACGAACACAAAGTCATTTATCGGTCTCGAATTAACGATTGCCATCGCCTCCTTGAGTCTATCCTCGCTTGCACGCACGAGCTTTAAAGCGCTTAGATACGCGCGTTTGCTATCCATTCCAACAGTTCGTCGCATGCTTTTTCCTTTGTTTTTTTCTTTTATTTCCGTTCGTGTAAAAAGATGTGTGTATGTAGAATCCATAGTGTCGTTGAACTTCCTGCTGTGTATATACGGTTTTAACGAACCAATGAATCAAAAATCTAAAGTTTTTTTTTTTTTTTTTTTTTATTTTTTATTTTTTATTTTTCTTTTTAGGGGTGGAGTAGAGTGGAAGAGAGTAAGGGAAGGATTTTTCGTAGAATTTCAGAAAGGACGAAGCTTATTTTTACGAGCTGCGTTACGCTTCGTACTTTATGGATTTGATGGTTCCTATTTATTGGTGGTAAAATAGGATTTTTCATGGCGCACAAAAAGAAAGGTATACGTCTATAAGTTTTTAGATATCTTCTTTTTTTTTTTAAATGAAAGAAAAATGAATTTTTTTTTTTTTTTGAAACTAATGCTTTATTTACATATTAATAAATTT
Organism: Chalcis sispes; assembly: GCA_949987625.1. NCBI lineage: Eukaryota > Metazoa > Arthropoda > Insecta > Hymenoptera > Chalcididae > Chalcis > Chalcis sispes. The sequence continues at coordinate 10,435,818 of OX465099.1, read as the reverse complement.
TGATAAATTTTTTTTTTTATTTTTGTTTACGATAAAAGATATATTGTTATAAAATAAATAAAATATGGATTTTGGATAACGGTTGACGTTAATTTCCCATCAATTTTATATTAAAATAAAATTTCATCGTATTATAAACACATTTTTAAGAAACGCTTTTATATTCCAACAAAAATTGAACCATTAACATAAATGAAAACTCGCATAAAAGAAAAAACAAAAATTGAATAAATAGCCGCTTTTGCGTCAAAAATTTGTCCAAAAGACCGATGCACGTTCGTTATTTTTCAGTCGCTTCAAATATTTTCACATATTCTTCCGCAATCGGAAAATTTCTCTTTGTCTCTCTATTTATATAAACGAACACTTATAATTCATCGAGATATTTTTCGTATTTTTCGTTTTATCGAGGAATGAAAAAAAAAAGAAAGAACAAAAAAAAAAAAAATAAAAAAATAGTATAAAAAAACAAAACAAAAACAAACGGCTGCAAAAATCAATATCGCGGTCGTCGATGCCATCACTGCACAGAATGAAACAAAACGAAAAAAAAAAAAAAAGATTACCAAAAACGTAGAGACCCACGTGTAGATAAACGTACGGAAAAGGAAAATTTTTCTTTGCTTTTTCTTTCTTTCATTCTTTTTTTTTTTTTTTTTTTTTTTTTATCAGGTAATTCACAAAACGCAACAATACATAATACAGTAGCATTGATGTTTTCTCCTTTTACTTTTACGAGCGGCGATAAAGACGACGACGGCGACGGCGGCTCTCGAGAATTCGAGATTGGAGCCTCCCGCGGAAAAATGACCAAAGTCCGGTCTGCGTTTTCGTTTCGATAAATCGGGAAGAAATAATAAAAAAGAAAAAAAAAAAAAAAAAAGGAAAAGAAAAGAAAATCTTATCGCGAGAATTGTCGTCGGGTTAGTTTTGCGGGTTTTCGTTTGCGTTTACGCGCGAATTGAATTCGTAACATTGTACATCGTAATTTTTGGGTGATTTTGATGGATTTTAGCTTTGTTTTAATTTCTCATATGTGTTCTCTCATCCCAACGTAGAGATTTTTCGAACATTATCGTATGGTTTTTAGGCGATGTACATATTTAAATAAAATGTAAACGTATTTTTAATGTAATTTAGTGCTTTCGATGGATTATAATTTAAATCAAGTAAGCATTGTGTAAACTTTATTTTTTTTTCGTAAATTCGTTTTTATTAAGCTACGTTTGTTTCATTAGACAAGAATTTTAATATTATTAAATAAAGATATTTATTAAAATTTTAACTAATTATCAAATTTTTAAATTACATTAACAATATTAACACAACATTAAAAACACTGTTAATTTATTATGTTACATACTTCAGTATAAAGATTATTAGTTTCTTAAATAAAGAAAAAGACGAGAAGAGAGAAATAATTTTCGAGATAATAATAGAGAAGTATATTTTTACACCTAAGAAACTTAAACTTGGTAAGTTTTTGCCACTCGGTGAAATTATTTTTCGACACTTTTTTTTGGTCTTTATATCTCTCTCTGTCTCTGTCTCTCTCTCCCTCTCTCTCAACCTTTTTGTGTTTCTCTGCCGTCATAATCCGACACTTGAGACACGCTCGACTTATCGACTTGAATTTGTCTTTATTCGAGAGCGTGAGAGAGAGAGAGAGAGAGAGAGAGAATGTCAATGAAACAAGAACAGTGACGATCGAAAAAAGGAAAAATGTCAACTGTACTTAATATATATACGAATATAATAAACACTCGCAACGATTGACGTCATTTCGAGTTTTGATTTCATTTAACTTTTTTTTTTCTCTATACGTAGGTGTAACGATTAATTTGGTGATGTCAATATTTTTAACGTTTATTATTAAAAATAAATTTTACACTGGGAATAACGATATTTTATAAATCTAATTCGATGAAAAAATTTAGTATTGGTTAAGATTAAAATTTCTTAAGCAGTGTCGACGTTCAGAACTTATTAATATTATTTTTTTTTTTTTTTTTTAACAAGTAAACATTTTCTTCAGATATTTATCTTATTAAATAGCTTTTAAATCGTTTTTTTTTTTAATTTGAAACTTTTAATAATATTTAAAATGTATAATTTTGTGATGAAAACTTTAGTATAATACATAATTCCATTTTATAAAAAAAATTGACAATCAACTATTTTTTCTATAAATTTTTCTCAAAGTAATCATTTTTCTTCATGCAAATTTTGCACAAGGAAAGCTAAAAATTCTACAAAACGAAATTGAAAAATGTGATGATTAACTTTTACCGTTTCCATCCATAAAGTGAGCGTAAGTCCATAGTAAAATATCTTTATTTTAAACGTAAATTAAATACTTAACCTTTATTGCTTAATTTTTAAGGTTAACATGTTACAATATCTAAACATCATATATTTTTTAGATTCGCATTCCAAATTCAAAGAAGAACAGTCGAGTAAAGGCAAAGTTCTGGAACGAGGTTGAAGATAAAAAAGGGAAAAGAATCAATTCAAAAGAAAAAAAAATAAATAAATAAATAAAATAAAATAAAATTATCCAGCTAGTAGTCGCTCGCGCGAACGAGCTTCGCATTTTTCGTGTTAGAGGAAAGAAGCTTCTTCTTTTTTCTCCCAGTATACGTAATATAAAAACAAAAAAAAAAAGAGGGGAAAAAAGAAACAACGAGAAGAGACGTGGAAGAACTAGAAGCTGCGGACAAAGAAAAGTGTACGTGATAGAAAGAGAGGAAACAGAAAGAGAGAGAGAGAGAGAGAGAGAGCGAGTAGTTGCACTTTCAAGCAACCGTCAGAGAATATAGAGGCGATGGCGACTACCGAGTTAAGTCAGTACGCCGCCTTGGTCGGTAAGAGCTTCGTTCCTAGATGTTTTTTGGCTGTATCTTCTTCTTATCTTCTTACACCCTTCATAAGTGAATGAAAGAGTGTGTGAGAATGAGAGTGAGAAAGAGAAAAAGGAGGGAGGATTAATTTTAATTTGCTTCTTTACGCTTTTTGTTGTAATTCTTTCTACTTCTTCCTTTTTTTTTTTTTTTTTTATTTTAATTTTCGTTTGCTTTTATTTATTTATTTTTTTTTCTTTTACTTCTGTATTTTATTTTCGTAATAGCTACACAGAGGTTATTTCAATTTTGAGCTTAACATTCGCCTTAATACGTGTAAAAAAAAAAAGGTATAAAACGAATTTTTTCGAAGAGATTAGAGATTAAAGTCATTTATCGAGGCTGTTGGGTTCTAATATTGATAAAAGTAACGCAGTGTTTTGCATAACTGAAATTACAAGAATTTGTTATCGTTATTAAAGTTTTTGTTTATTTTTAAAAATTTTACATGCCTTCGTTATTTTAAGAATATAACTACGGGCGCGCGATTGTGTAAATCATTTAAAAACTTGCGATTGATTAAACGTCATTTTAAAAAAAATTCAAACTATCCCGTTTTAAACAAAGATATCGCAGATTTGTTGATTGCTATTTTAAAACGAAAAAGAGATAACATTTTGCTTATTAAAGAATCTACCAAAAATTCATGCAACACGTTTCCATGGAATATTTTGTATAAAACATATTAATCGAAATTTTCATCAAAAGTCTTTAAATAACTTATCCACTATTTAAAAAAAAAAAAAAAAAAAAAAAAAAAAAAAAAAAAAAAATGTTTCCAAAATTATTCGTATGTTAAATTTTACATTTATAAGAGAAAAAAAGAAAAGCCCCATTTCTCACGCGCGCATCTGTATATATATATGTAGGATAGGCGGTACAATTTTAGAAATTCACGTGGAAATTTTAATGAAACTTTGTCGAGCGAAAACTTCCGCGTCAGTTTTAATGTAACTTTTGATGAAAACTCCCAATTTACATAATGCATGAGCTTATTACAATCTTAAATCCGATATTAAATTTTATTAAGTTACGTTTGAATTTTAATGGCTAATAACTCGTTTTGTACGAGCCAACGTATAGACGTATATCGATTTCGAAACAATGATAAACGATAACAATCGATGCGTTTATTCCTTAGAAATTTCCTCGTCAAGGCGTTTCATTAAAGAACTAATCGAAAACAAATTATCATTTTTGTGAACTTAAGTCGGATCGGGATAAGTTTTTGCGTTCAAAAAGCTAGTTTCGACAATGTGTGTGTGTATATATACACGTATACGCGTATATTCTCGTAACGGCTAATAAAATTGCCAGTCAATTTCAAGGAGAAAATGAAAAGAGAAATCCGAGAGGCAAGAAGATAGAGATAGCGGAGATGCACAAGTGCAAAGCAACTGAACGCTAAGAGAGAGAGAGAGAGAGAGAGAGAGAGAGAGAGAGAAAGTCAAAAAGGAAATGCTTTAGACTCCTTGAACACTAATTTCGTTACTTGTGTTAGAGGTGAAGGCTTTCAAGGGAGAAGAGAGGAGGGAGATGAGGGAAAGCTTTGGTTGGCCGCGAACTCGGAACGAACAAAAATGTCTTAATGCAAAGCCTCTTGGAATATCCAAGAGCCGCATGCGCTACATTTACTTGCGTCCCTGATGTTTTACTACTTCCGACTTCTCGCCTTTTTAATGGTTGCTTTCGTCGTTTTGATTTATTATGCATATTATTTACAATAAAAAAAGGGAATTTTTATTTTGACGAGTGAGATAAATTTTCTTTTATTTTTTTATTTTAAAGTAACAATTGCAAAAAGCTTCGTTTAAATATTATTGATACAACGCGTATAACTACATCGATATCACAATCGTTATTGATTTTTATCGATCGAAAAGCAAAAGGAAAAAAAAAGTTTTCACAATGACGTCAAACTGTCGAAAAAAAAATAAATAAATAAATAAAAAAAAAAATAAACCCTAAGGAGCATTGAGACACCTCGTCAAACCGGGGATATATATCCGTCGAAAGTTTCTCAAACGTGATCGGCATCAATCCGTCTTCGTCCGTCTTTAAGAGCAGCTCTCTATATCTTCGTCCCTCTGGGCGAGTGCCCATGCCATGATGAAGTCCTCGCGAGCGGATAGTCGGCTTTGCCATATTGTCCGGGGTAAAGTCGAACCCGGAAGATTATACTCTTTTCGTCTCTCTCTCTCTCTCTCTCCCTCTCCCTCTCCCTCTTTCGTTTTCCCTTACTCTTGTTCGCTCGCTTAACTTGGCCAAGTTAAACTACGAGAGAGAGAGAGAGCGATAGAGATGAAGGACAAGTTCGTATACACAAGATGGCAGTGAGTATAGAAGACGAAGCAAGACGGGGACAAGGCAAGCGCAACGACAAGAGGCCAAAACAAAACTAAGTCTCACTCTCTCTCTCTCTCTCTCTCTCTCTATCTCTCTCTTCCTCGATGCTATATAGCATCGAGGAGCTACCGGAACAACGAGGAGTATGTATAAACGCGTGTATGTGTGTAGAGGAGAATTAGGATAGGTATAGGGTAGCACAAGGGTATAATAGAACAGTCGCTGTAAATAAGTTGCCGCTACGTTGGAGGCTAATTTTCGCTACTTAGAGCTTGCGCGCGTTGCGCCCTGGGTTTTAGTGAAATTCTACGGGTTCGGGTACACGTATATATGTGCATACTTGTATATACCCATATATACGTAGATAGGGGATGGGACGGAAACGAGGGGGTAGCTTACGGAACCTCGAGGTTGCCGCTACTTTGACGTATGATCATGGTGTCGTGATAATAAAGTTAGGTTACATATATATACGCAGATATACGCGCGCTTGATGCATATATTTATGAGCCATTTTCCCATGTGGTTTTTTTTAATTGAGCCTAATAAAGTAAGTAATTATGTTACTTGTTGTTTCATCGCGATACTCGGTAAATTTTCATTACTTGTTGTTGGCTACCTTTTTTTTTTTTTTTTTTGTATTTGTTAGTGATGGAAAAAGAAAAACATTGAAACGAGCTGTATTCGCTGTAAAAACTTTAAAATTTAAAAAAGAAATCACGCGGAATAATGAATTAATTTAGTTTTAAGTTTAAATTTATTAATAATGTTAAGCTTTATTTACATTATAATTGCGATAGTCTTGAGTCAAAATTCTCTTAACGAATTAATAATTATACATAAAACAACGAAACAGTACCAAAACTATCCAATTCTAACGTTCCCACCAACCTCTCAAAACGCATCGCCCTCGAGCCTTCGCTTACACCACACAATCTCATCCATCCAACTTCACCGACGAAAACAAAAGAGAAGGAAATAAAAAATAAAAAGAAAACCATCTCTTTCAGGGTCGACCAGTGGTTGCGCCGTGGGCGTTGCTCTGGGTTGGAGTTCTCTAGGCAGTCAAGCATTGCAATCGGCGGTAGGTTGGGAGTTGAAAGATGCCGATTTCGTCATCAGTTCCCTCGGCATTGGAGCTGGTATCGGCGCTATACTCGCGATCGGACTTCCGAGGAGCCTTAGATTGGGCGCCCTGGTTTGTGCTCCGTTGTTGATAACCGGATGGACGATTATCTGCCTTAACGAATATGAGGTATGTTATATGTGAGAGACCTTCTTTTATTTTGACGATTGGTTGCCGTGGCGAGAATTATTTAGCATTATGTATTATCTTTTATTAAATAGAGTAAGAATTCATGAATAATATCAACCGTCAAATTATTTAATTAGATGTCATTAATGATCATGAACGATTTATTTTATGTTACATAAGTAATTCTTTCACGATTTTATTAATAATTAATAATTTTTTTTTTTTATACGAAACAATTTTTTAATATTTGGAATCGTTGTTTAATATACCAAAATAAATTATTATGCAATTGTATTGTATTTGCATTTGTAATTAAAAGTGAGACTTTGTAAATAAAATATTTCCAGCTTCAATAATATCACTAATTAAACGCCTAATTAGACGATTTTTAATTAACGGAATTATATTTATATTTAGCAATATGACCGAACAATTTTTTTCTCGTTAATCATATCGCAACGCGTGTAATATTATATAAGCGAATAAAATAATCGCTTCCACATAATATATTTAAGTAAAGTAAAATGTTTCTCGCACATGAATAATAAATTTTATTTCTAAGTTCAGGCTCTGTAAAATTTTGAGAAAAGATAAATCTTTGAAAATACTTAAAAAATAAGAAGGGAGGGATTACTTCGATTAAGTGTTAAAAGCTCGAATCTCCCAGTCATTTCTCTCTTAATTTTAAAAGAAAAAAAAAAAAAAAAAAAAAACTTGCCTTCCACTTTTCCCAAATAAGCCTGCAATTTCATCGCTAAAATATCGTCTCGTCACGTTCCAGCTATTAATCAAGCAATCTTTAATACCCTAACAATGTTCTCGAGCTTTCACGAAAAATATCTGCCTCTTAAAAATCTCGCGCGTTATCGCGTTGCCCTTATTCATTTATTGAATGGAGAAAAGAAAAAAAATGAAGTTAACCAGTCAACGAGCCTTGTAGTCAACGATACGTGGAATGTAGCTCCAAAAATTCATTCGTTCGTTTTTGTACGCGCATGCGCGCTTACGTGAATGGAAGGGAGGCTTTTGTTGCGGTCGGTTGTCCGGTGACCACCGGAACTGGATGAGGGATCCCGGAGTCGATACGAGAGATAGATAGATAGAGAGAGAGAGAGAGAGAGAGAGAGTGGGAAAGGGAGAAAGGTGAATACCTCTCGTAGGGACATGGTCATCGAAATTGCTTCGCTCGTTGGGGTTACGTCAAATTGCCTTGTAAAAAGAATTCGCATATGTGTGTGTGTGTGTGTGTGTGTGTGTATGTGTGTGTGTACGAGTACACCGGAGAAAGGATAATTAAGCGGAGCTTGAAAAATCGACGTCGATTACCCGGTAAATACGTGGGTTTTGCGAGAGCAATTTTGTATGGCGAAAATTTATATACGGGAACGAATATCCGTATGGCTCTTCGAGAAAAATGAGAAAGATGGTAATTGAGGCGATTCCGGTGTACTTTAATTGGATTGTAGCTTATACGCAGCAACGGTATGTATACGCTGTACATGTGTGTGTGCGTGTGTGTAAGCTTGGTATATATTTCGTTTCTTAATTTTTCGATGTAAAGAATATGACTAAAAAAAAAAAAAAAAGAGTTTCTCATTTCTCGTTTGATTTTGACTAATGAAAATGGTTTTTCAATTTTTTTTTTTTTTTTTTTTTTTTTTACATAAATTAAAAATTTAATACAATTGAAAAATTGCGATACTGTGAGTATAGTTAACCAGAAGAAAAATTTTGCTTATTAAATTATTGTAGATTTTTTGTTATTATTACGAACGACTTTTATATAACAATAAGATTAATAAATTTACTATTTCTAAGAAACAAGTAAATTCAATTAAAATTTCATTTTACGCTTCAAAAGCATCGTAAGTTATTGAGACAAGGATATTAAATTTCTTTTTCCCATAAATTTTACTTAATATTTCATCACTAGCACTTACTTGGTCCTTCATTACAAAGTTGTTTAAAAGTCTTATTATACAAAAAAAAAATAAAAATAAAAATAAAAAAAAAATCACCACGGTTATGCAAAAAATAAAACAATGTTACGCAAGATAAAATAAAAAAATAATGCAAGACGGTAATTCAAATTTTGAGTCATTTGATTTACCGTCGCTTTAATAACCCGTAATATAACTGACGTTCTTCATTTTCTTTGAGCCTTCCACACCTAAAGTGTACTTTAGGCAAAACATGCGTCATATCTCCTTTTATTTTTTTTCGCTGCAATATTATCTTAAAAACACGTATCGCAGGTAAAACGAGATAAAAAAGAAAAAGCTGCGCATTTCTGCGTACATAAGATGTTTTTTTCATTTTTTTTTTTTTTGTTTTTTCTTCTTTCTTTCTCTCTCTTCAATTCTCCTCGAGTACAACAACGACGACAACGACGACAACGACGACAACGACGGCGTGTCGTTTGATAAGACGATGACATCGACAGACAATCGAACAAAATATGAGAAAAATCAAGCGATGACGTTTGCGTGATGCTGTTTACTTTTATATGACTTTTTGCAAATCCTCTCTGACGCTTTATTACGTAGATTTTCGTTCATACTTTTCTTTTTTTTTTTTTTTTCTTTAATATGAAGAAATTTTGGTTCTTTCATTTGCTTCAAGTTGAGTAATCACAGTGATTAATGGATGCTTACGTTATTTACAAAGATTTACAAAAGTAATGTACATATTTCGTTTGGATTTTTTGTGATTCTCATTTTATTAATAAAATTTTTGATGAATTCTTTAACGTTTTTATAATAAAAGACATTTTTAATAATCAACAAAATATGCATATATCTCAATTGAAACGAAAATACGAAATGTTCAAACAAGATCGAAATAAACGATAGAATACGGCAAACATTTACACACTCCATAACAACAAAACCTACACTTGGTATATTAAAAGATAGAAAGGAGAAAAAAATATACGAGATGTATACGTGTAGACACATATCCATTTTTATATGTATATGTAAATAAAAAAAAAAAAGAGAATACTTTTTGACAAAGCTAGAAAAAGCAATTTTCCAGAACTTGATGAGATTCCATTAGTCGCTCGTTTTTCTACGTGGACCGCGTCAAAACGTCGAGGCGTTTTTTTATCGGAGACAGGTTTTTCTTCCTGCGCCCTTTTTTCCTTTTTTCCTTTTTTCTTTATTTTCTTATTTCCTTCTCTCTCTCTTTTTTTTTATTTTTTCTACTTTATGCCTCTTAGACAGTCCAAGAGATAAAGATTAAGATAGAAGGGAAAGGCAGACACGATAACCTCTTCCAAAAATATTTTATCTCCTGTATAAAATGTTTATTTCATTTTCAAAGACGGAGAGAAGAGGAGAGAAAGACTAAGAGTCCTCCTCGTATTTTTCTTTTTTGGAAAATTCGAAAAACAGTTTTTTTCTAGGTGTGTGCGTGCTTTGCTTGCGCTCGCGTCAAAGGCCGTTTTTACACGGAAGGTCAAAAGCAGAAGGCGACTTTCTCTCTTGTGAACGACGCAAAGGAGCCGTCGCCGTCGCCGCCACCGCCGCTGACGACGACGACGACGACGACGTCGTCTCTCTCTCTCTCTCTCTCTCCTATGGCAAAGAAGCCGTGTTTTCTCGAAAAGTTATGTATGTACGTGTGTGTGTATGTGTGTGCGGTGAGAGTTTGGGTATGTGTGTACGCGTGCAAGGATATAGAAAAGGAAGAGTGTGTAAGCGCGTACGTATAATGGTAAATTCTTACAGAGAGGAGGAAAACAATTTTAATGAAAGTTTCGACTCTGAGAGAGAAAGAGAGAAAGATAGAGAGAGAGAGAGAGAAAGAGAGAGAGAAATCCTTTGATGAACGAAGAGAGGAGGCCGAGGATACAGCTTTTCTCTTTGTCAAGTATGACGAAGTGGATTTCTTTTCTCTCTCTCTCTCTCTCTCTCTCTCTCTCTCTCTCTCTATATATATATCATTGTTTTTTCTTTAATCGACGGGAAAATGTTAAAAGGGGAGGATATTTTAACTTTCAACTGGATACTTTGTTCGGAAATATTGTACTTTTAGATACACGTCGAACACGGGAATAAAGTAATGAAAGGACTGTTTCTCATTTTCTTTGCTTCGAATATAATTGAACAATTCATATTCTCTTTGCTTTTATTATTGTTTGTTCTTTATGGGAATGAAAGTAATATGAATTCGCGAGAGTAGTACTTTTACTTTTTTCTTTTATCTCTTAGGGCTTATCAATTTTACATTTTTTTTTTTTTTTTTTATAAAGATAAATAACGGTACGCGAAACCGTTTGATTAATTTACCATTGTAATTGAATTTTTATTATTTGCATATGACTTATTTATTATATTTCTTTATTCTTTATTATAGTCGCTAAAAATTTAAAAGAAATTTAATATTTCTTTCAAATTTATAGGAAGAAAAAAATTAAAAAAGCAATGATTCTTTAATTTGGAAAAAATAATTATTAGATTGAGGAGAATCTGACAAAAAACCTATTTTATTGCTCTTCTGTTGTCTTCAGCAATATTTATTATATTTACATTTACATTTTTATTTCAGAAATATTTATGTATTTTACTACACCGATGAAATAATGTTTATTGTACAAAGTGATACAAAAGTCATCATCCAACATGACCCAGAATTATATTATTTGTGACGTCTGTTGCTACTTTTATTGCGACTTTTAGAAAGAAGTTTTTACCGAATAATAAATCGATTGTGTTAACGCAATAAATAAAAGTTTCTCAATCTTCCATCCAGATCCCCCGATATAACTGTCCCCAAACTTTTTTTTTTTTTTTTTTTTTTTTTTTTTTTTTTTTTTTTTTTTTTATTATCTGAAGAGAGTAGTTTACTAGTATCCAGACATTGGACACGATGTTGACCCTCAAATTCCATAAATTCTTTGCGACACCATAGAAAATACATCAAAAATAGCCCAACTTTACGCCAATATCGTGGTCGGTTGTTTGTAGGATATTATATCTTTAAAATTTAATGGTAGTATTATATTTGTAACAACAAATAAAAGTTTAATACTAGAAATTTCATATTTTTTTTTTTTTTTTTGATTTATGAGAAATTTATAGATTAAGTAAATAATATAAATGTTTACTAGTAACGCAACACCAATGTAAGTCACGTTAATGATTTTTATAACTTAAATTCCGAAATATGCGTAATTTTTGTTAATATTTAAACAAATGAACGTTAATTTTGAATTTTATTCGTTTATTTATGCGAACCACATTGTTACGTCTACTATTTAAATTAATTTACCCTTTTTTTATTTATTTATTTTATTCGGTTCACGTAAAGAGGATTAAATAAACGTCAATTCTTTTTTGTAGTCCCGAACATTGTTTACGTAAACATGAAAATTCTGGCTATTGATTTAAATTTCAAAAACGTACCGGAATGTCATTCATAATTTTGCAGATGAATAATTTTAAATGAAGAGAAACTTTTGCGTTTATTTTTGCACGCCTGGTGAAATCGTAATATAATTTTCATTCGCTTTTACGCAAGTAAATAAATAATTAAAAATTTTGTTAAACATTCGTTGCTTTTTTTCGCGACTACGCACAACGAAGTTACATAAATTTCTGCACAAACCGAATAAAAAAAAGCATAAAGAAAAAAAAAAAAAAAGAAAAACCGTATCACTTAATTAACTGTTCAATTAACTCTTTTATCAATAAATAAACGTCTATAAAAAGAAAAATATTCAACGTAAAGCGTAAAATGTGTAATTTATCTCAGTCAAAAAACTCTTCTTTTCCAACAGTACTACCGGCTACTCGCCGGTCGTATCTTAATCGGACTTGGAATAGGCGCTTTATCCGTGATAACTCCATTATACATCGCTGAGATATCAGACACCAAGTATCGGGAGATCTCGCTGTGTTACTTTCACATGATGCTGAGCGGTGGTATCGGATGCTCTTATCTCGTCGCTTATACCACGACGAGCGACAACGACGACGTCGTACCTTTGAAAAGGTACAGTCTCGGTTGCGCTTGCGTCTCTGTGCCCGCGATTGTCTGCATAGCTGCGCCGAATTTAAAGACGAGCTGGAAATTCGAATCGGTCGATCAAGCTGTAGGGGATATAAAGAGGGAGTTTCAGGTAAGATGGTGGTTTATTTTATTTATTTTTTTTTTTTTTTTTTTTTGTGAAAGAGTATGGAGGAGATTTAAATTGGTTAATTTAAAGTTATTTACGTTGCCAGGAGATTATTTAATGTTTACGAATAAGTAAATTGTTAATTTGAGGCATTGAAAAATATTGTTTTGATGACTTATCATATTTCGAATTGCTCAAACGATAGCTTATTATAAGTTATTTCGCTATTAAGTGAGTTACAATTAAATGCGTACTTCAAATTAAATACGATTAGGTAAGATTATATGATAAATGCCGGATACTTTATAAAAATGAACGCTATCGCAGTAATGCAATTATGTATCGTATAATGACAAATCGTAGATAATAAGAAAGTTAATAAAAATATATCCTAACGATCACATTCATCATAATGACATTAAACGTTTTACACGTAGGTTTTTTTTTTTAAATTCTTTTCCCCGTATTTAATTTTATCGTCGGTTGGTATAAAATTTAACGTCACAGAACGCGAGCCGCGAATACAAAAAAAAAAAAAAAAAAAAGAAAAAAAAGGCATCTAATCGCGACGTTGCTGATTACAAGACTCTCGCCGTGCTTTATAACAAATTTTTAATAGACTTGCAAAGCGACTCGCTATAAAGCTCGGCGATCTAATTAACCATAAAGAAAAATAAAAAAAAAAAAAAAGAAAGAAAAAAGAAACAAAAAGAAGAAAAAAAAAGTTTCGCCGCATCGAGTTCATTTGAAAGATTAAAACTTTCGCCTCGGATTAAAACTACGTTGCCTTTTTCCCTTTCTCGTTTCCATTCGCACTTGTGTACATTTTTATTTTTATCGCTCTTCTTACGTATATATATATATATATATATAAACGACAACCTTTCGAATCTCGTTTATTCAACTTTCTCATGCGACGACAATTTCAGTCTCTATTTCAATTATATTTACACTTCCATCGGTTTTTTTAATTTTATTTTCAACTTGACGTTTGTTGCATCACAAAGTACTATAGAGCGAGCGAGAAAGAGTGAATAAAAAAAAAAAAAATGTAACTCAAAACAGCTCTGTGTACAAGGATATATTCTTGGATAAAGTATGAAAGGAGAACATTGGGTGAGACTTTCCTTTTTTTGTTTTTCTTTTTATTATTAGTTTTGGCGACAAAAGAGACAAGTGCGCAATGACGATCGGTAAGATTAAATTTATAGCGATTGTTAGTGGATTGATTTTAGTTACTTTTTCATAGAAAAATGAAGTTGTTAAATTTTTACGGCAATGAGACTGTATATTGTAATGGGCGAATTTTTGTACACTGTAAATTAAATAAAAACAACGCGTAAGATATGTAATAATGAACACACGAAATATATATATATATATATAAGTTGAAAAACAATCGCGAAAATCTGATAAAACGAATGTATTAGTTAATCAACTAACTCGAAAATCGACAAATAAATGCTCAGCAAGCTAAGTTTAAATTTGAGACGCACGGAACGAATTAAAAAGGCCGCTATCATATGGTTTAAGCGTTAATAGTATAAGTGCATAGGCGAAGACGGTATTAAGTGGAACGGTGCATGGAAATGCTCGTTACACAAAATGTCGAATTACTGGCAACAAGTGGTCTGCCTGTTAGCACCCAAGCAGCCTGCACCGTATATACGTAACTATATGGGAAATCTCAAAGTGAATAAAACATGCGTAAGCGCGCAATACAAACGCAAAGTGATCTGGAAGCAGATGTAAACGAGGAATTTTTAAATAACGTGCATTTTTTTTACGTTCTCGATACCACCCTCGCCCCGTGAGAAAAAAGCGGAAGACCGACGTGGATTGCAATACGAAAGCAATACGTTCCCCTATATTTATTTACATTGTCGTCGCCGTCTTGAAAAATCCAACGCAAAGTAATCTAAAAGCGCTTATTAACTAGGAATGCGAAAGCAACGCGCGTTTTTCACGCACTCACTTATCCTAGCTCAAAAGGACAAATTTTTACCCGAGAAAAAACAAGTTAATCGCGTAAAAGTCAATCGAGTAAATGTTACAATTAGTCGTTGAAACAATGACAAAAAGTAAAAATTCGATTCGCGTAAGCGAAGCTCCGTTCGAAAAGCATAAGGAGCCTAAACTCGACGGTTAAGCAGACGTCGAACGGTAACCGAGGAAAGCGAGAAGATAGCCTCGTTATACACCGCGTCGTAAACGCCATCGTAATCCGAGAAGCAACCAGCTGCTAGGCGGCAAGCACTCGCCGAAATAAATCCGCATCGCCGAGACGCAACGACGAGACTATGCGTATGTATATCGTTACTCCAGCCGTCTGCAAACGCGCACGCAAGCGTTGCTAAAAATCAATGAGGTATCGTCTCCCTTATCCATATAATGCGCAGTTAATGAATATTTGAATCGTTAATTTACTATAATTATGACGCTATACTTGTAATTTATTTACACTAATCTTTACTCCTTCTCGAAGATACCCGTACTACCCCGGAGATATTGGGTTATTGGGCATAAGCCTTACCTAAAAAGTTAGGTAGTCAATGCGTTCTCGAGCTGCTTATCGTTTGTTTTTATAGTTCGATTATTTGCGTTTCGAACACAACGATGTCTATAAAAATAATGCACGATTGCGCTATGCGATACAGAGATTCTTGCGTTCTTTGTTAAAATGCGCGTACTTTATAAATTTACGTAAGAACACATTGCGCAGTTAATTAAATTCTTCCGTATGAGTAAATCGTTAATAAAAATGCCTGACCGAGTTAAAATAACATTTATAAAAATTGTTTCAAATTTTTAAGAAGCGAATATTTTTCATGTTAATAAATCATCGAATTAATTATTTTTTTTATTTTTTTTTTTTTTTTATTTTCTTGTTTTAATAGATTAAATAACATGCCAGCGATGAGTCGATGTTCTAAAACTTCGACTATCCGTTATCAATTTTCGACACGCGTCCTTGATATGAAAATTAAAATCATAAATCAATTAAATTCATCGTCCCTTGCATTGTATGCTTTTATAGAAATCGGTACAACGAAAGCACACATTAATCATATATATATATATACTTATTAATTCATGTAACTGTCTCGCGTTTTTTTTTTTTTTTTTTTGGTTTTCGACGGTTAGTAAACAATGTGTCGTCTTTCGCACAACGAGTCGTCCATATAGTTATAAACGTTCTAATAGATAGAGATAAAGAGAAAGAGAGAGAGAGAGAGAAAAGTGATTATAATTTGTTATTGAAATTCATGACCAAGTTTCTATCTACCATAATGTCGATATATTCAACCGAGCATGAATTACTACATCGTAAGTGCATTGCCGAAAAGTTGTCACGCTCATCTAATGCATTCGAATTTAATCAATTTCGATTTGACTGTTATTATTTATGCGTTAGTACGGATAAATATGATTTTCAAAATTTATTTTTAAATCGCACGTCGATTTTGTCATAAGCGTTTCATATTAAAATAGATATTATTCATTGTTTATAAATCTATCTAATATTGTATAAAAGCTATAATAATTTCATGTATGAATGTACAAAATTAACTTACGTAAATTGGCTCTAAGTTTAACTAATACATTACGTACTCGTATATTTTATCCTTAGTTTTTTTCAAACTATTTGCTGATTTCGAATAACAAAAGAATCAAGCAAGTATATTCTAAGCTACTACAAGTTCGAGTAGAAAACGAGTAGCTCGACACACAAAACAAACGACTTTTATATATCTATATCGGTAGAAAAAAAAAAAAAAAAAAGGGAATAATTAACGAGACAACACGGCAGCGAAACCCGGCACTTTACGGAACAGCAGAAACTGTAGTATAATTTGGGTAACAAAGTTCCTCGTCTACGTTCGCTAAACAACTGTATTTATCCTCTACATGAGGAGAGAGAGAGAGAGAGAGAGAGAGAGTTTCGTAATGTTACAGAGCTTGCGTTAGAACCAACAACAAACTATATACGGACACACGTTGACGTAAAAAGAAAAAGAAAAAAAAAAGAAACTTGAATTAAGGGCTCGAATATCGCGTGTATTGGTTTTTTTTTTTTTTTTTTTTTTTTTTTTTGTTTTTTTTGTTTCGCGTAACCTTGTACGCGTACTATGTGTAGATGTGTATATATACACGTAAGAGTAAACTCTTTGATTGCAAGCGAAAATTCAGCAGCAAACATTTTGCCGGGGCCTTTTAAATGTTTACCCTGTTGTCGATGGTGTAATTACCAGTTGGCGAGTTTATGAAATTTTATCCGAGCCGTGCCTAGTTTTATCTTAAGGATTATCTTTTCCTTCGTTTTAGTGCTTAATCATTATTTAAAGTGAATTAATGTAAAGTAATCTCGTCGCATTTCGTTTTCCACTAAATAATAACAAAATCTACGCTTATACGAATAATAATAATTATAAATAAATAATTAAAAAGAGAATAACGTAAAATTTCAGGAAAGCGGAAAAATGTTAAAAAATCCCCGATTCTGGCGAGCGTTCGGTATAGTCGCGAGTCTGATGATATGCCATCAAATGAGCGGCGCGATTCCCGTGATCTTCAACGTTCTCACTCTCATCGATTTCTCTGGATCCGCTGAATTGACGTCAAACGAGATGTCGTTAATTTGCGCCGCGGTGTTAATCGTCACTTCTGTGCTCGCCGCTGGACTTGTAAAGATAGTCGGAAGGAAATTATTGCTCTTCGTTTCGTCATTACTCATGGGTATTTCTCTTCTATTGATAGGTAAGTGCATTGTCGTATAAATTGAATAAAAAATTTCGCTTTGAATAGTTTCTTTTTTGTAAAATTACCTTGTATAATTATAAATTAAAGAAAACAAAAAAAAAAAAAAGAAAAAAAGAGTATAAATATAAAGTTATTGAAATATAAAGTCATTTTAGAAACGAACAAAAATTCTCAATCACTTCAGGATAATATCAACGTGACAGAAATTATACCGCAATGACATAAAACTATAATCGATCGAAAATTCATTAATTTTCTCATCGACGCTTAAACCGTACGGTAAATTCAACAACGCAACGTAAAAATCCACTTTAATCTATGAGAATGGACAAATCGACGGCGCGTTCAGTTAATTTCACGTCCTTTGCAAATGCGTTTTCATGCGGTTCAATTCAAAAGCTAAGTAATTTAGTGTCTTCGCTTATGCAAATATCGTGTGTATACGGAAATCGCGAGAGGTATTTACACGCTCGAGGCTTTTATCTTTCTTTCATAAAACAATTTCAAACAGGCATTTCGAGTAACGATATGAAAAATAATATTAACTTCTTTTTTCTTTTCTTTCTTTCTTTCTTTCTTCTTTTTTTTTTTTTTTTTTTGTTTATTTCAATTTATTTACGTAATCTCGTTCAATAATGTATTTGTTTGATGTACAAAGAACGGACGATATATTTTTACGATCGCCGTTGATTATTTTTTATCGGGTCGTTCGATTTTTATTTATTTTCGAAATGTACTTCATAAATTGCCTTTTATGAATTCTTTTAATATGGTATATTCGATTTGAAAATTGTCGTCAATTTAAAAATGTACGCAATACAATAAACCTTTTTTTTTTTACATCGTACGAGTAAATCCGTCAATTAATAAAATTGATGTCGTTCGATAAAAAGCATAAGCGAACCAATTATAATTTGTAAAAATAATTTTAATTTAATTTAACATTTTTTAAAAATACTTTTATTTCACTTTGATGTTTAAGTTAACTATAAAATTGACTCGACAATTTGTATTTATATTGCGCTTTACAACGTTATAAAAATTTAGTATTAATTTAAGTAACCTTTCGACGTTGCAAAAGTCGTTCGAGAGGCACTTTCGAAGTGAGAAAATTTAAAACTATAACAGCTAGCTTATAAAATTTGTATAACACAGGTGTGTTTATGGTTGCTAACTCGAAGAATAGCGATTTAGGCGATACGTATTACTGGCTATCCCCGAGTCTCCTTTCGCTTTACTTCGGCTCGTACAGTTTCGGACTGGGGCCGATAGTCTGGTCCTTAATCGGCGATTCCTTTCCCCTGGAATTGAAAGTTCCAGCTGCTTCGTTGATCGGTAAGTGAATTGTATCTTATTGACGGGGAATTCTACTTTTTTTTTTTTTTTTTTTTTGTGAGAATTGGTATTGCGAATCAAGATGAGATTTTAATGAGAATCAATTGAAAAATTTTTACTTATAGCTCATAAAATTTATTGTTTAAATTATAGTACCGGTTTTTAAATTTTACCAATCTCTCTTGGACTTTAAAATTTGTTCAACCTCGGTAGAAATTGATTAAATTAAGAAAAATCTTTTCTTCAAAATAGTTTTTTTTTTTTGTTTTAAATTATCGTTTCCTTATGACAAGAAATTAGTCTTAATTGTATCGATAAATCAAAAAACTCTTGCTAACTCTACAGCGAAGCATTTTTCTTCTCGAATCCAGTATCGAATTCTTTTCAAGCAAGATAAATATATATAGATATATATATATATATATATTCGATCCATGCACTAATAAATTATAATTCTCTCCATTCTTAAACAACACAGTTAGCAGCGGCTGGTTTGCCACCTTCCTGATAAACTACTACCTCCGCACGTGGCTCGAGGAATTAAACATGCCGGGAACTTTGTGGCTCTTCGCCGGATTCTGTGCCCTCGGCAGCGTTCTCTCCTTGATTTTCGTTTCCAAATCCAAGGACAAGAGTCTCCTTGATATACAAGAGGAATTTCAAATGAGATGATAACATTTTAAGCTTACTGGAAGATCGTGCTTAGCGAGATCGAGTTGCGTCCGATTAATTCTAAAATGACGGATTCGTTAACGACGTTGGCGTACGCCGGAGCGATTATCAGCGATAACTGATTGGTGGGTACTAATGTATTGTATACACACTGTCTTGTTTTCGAGGATTTCAGAATTAAGTTTGACGCGTTGCATTGTGAGGAATATCGTTTAGGGTTTACAGGCCGAAAGAAACTTAGGTTCAATTGCATATTCAACGTAACTTTGTCGTTGATTGACTGTATAACAATTTTATATATATTTCTTTTTCAAATAATTACATTTGTTGATATTAAATTGAAAATTTTGTCGAAATTATTGCAACGTTTGAATGTTTGTCTTAATAATTGGAACTTCATAGTTTATTTCATTCGGATGAAGATGTGAAATTTTCTTCGAGGCAAGTGAATACGTTACAAACATTCATTGAATGCAAGTTGAGTACCTTATATTACATACCTTATATTTGAATAATAAACTTTAAAATAATTATTATTTCCTTAGTTGATTATTTATATAGTTATGCGCAATGTTCATTATTTAACATTTACATATTCGTTGTCAATTTACAAAAATATTTTGAATAAAAATGCTCCTTTTACAATTTTCTCTTGTGAACCTATTTTTTCATCTCACAGATCCCATATGCACACATTTAAAAATATTTTAAAATAAAAAGAAATGATGCAAAAAAAAAAAAAGGAACATAAACTAAACGTTTTTAATAAAACTATTATCACGAAAATAAATAAATAATTCGGTATAAATTGTTAATGGAATCACGAGAATATAGAAAAAAGTAAATAAACAACATCGCGCGAGAAAAAAATTACCGATCCTTTTTTAATATCCCGCATAAAGCCGAAGCAACTTTAAAATTCTATTTTGAAGCTTTAAAAGCGCACCGCGGAATAAAAAAAAAAAAAAGAAAAAAAAAACACTTGTCCCTTTGTCTTTACCTTTATTCTGGATTTTTTTTTTTTTTTTTTTTCATTTTTGCATCTCATATAACCCAGATAAAAATATGTACCCTCCTTCCCCCTCTCCAAAAAAAAAAGGGAGAATTCAGGTTATAAAGTTAAAGTATAATGAAAGATGAGTAGAGTATAAAAAACAAATTTTGTAAATTAATTTTATGAAAATGTAAAAGTGTGTATAAATAATGGATCATACGAATGTTACGGAAATATTATTAAAATGTTCACAAAGATTATTTATTTTATTTTAATTATCGATTTAATGTAAGAAAGAATTTAAAAATGTAATTAACATTATTGCAGATATTATTTAATTAAATTTTATTCGACATTTATAAAATTTCCGCAAAGAATATTCAGCAAAATTTTTTTGTTGATAACTTTATCAAATAAGAACACTTTTGTTTATTGATCAAATCTTCTAAGTGTAATCTTATTTTAGCATTGACATAATTATAATTATTGTTTATGAAAGAAGCTTTTATAACAATGTTGTTCATTTACAGCGCGTACAAAGTACATTGATTTAATTAGTTTATATTAATAATATGTTATATATTGATATTCGATCAATCGACACAGCATTAACGAAATTTTTTAAAATTATTTTTTTTACTCTGCAATTTCAAACAAATGAATACGAACAATGATACTGGTAATACAAACATTAATTTTGAATAATTTGTCATTTGAGTTATATTTTGAATTATTGCTGAAATTTTTATTATAAACGAAATACGTAATCAAATTTTTTACTCGAAATTATCCATACATATAGCGATAATTTATAATTTATGTATAAAAAATATATATTTGTAAATATATAAAAGCAATATTTAAACTTATTTATAGTAGTACATTATTTAAAATAAATGATATCAAGATGTTTAAAAAAGATAACGAATACTTTTTGTAACCATTACTGATTTATCGTCGATCAAATAAAACGAAACGATAATTCATTTATTCATGATGACTATATTAAAATAAGATGCTTCATTATGCGCGATTATAATCGAGAATAAAACAAACAACATAAATAAAAAGAAAAAAAAATAAAATCAAAAGAAAAGATCCCGAAAATAGATGAGCATCGCGTCAGACAAGCACATTTCGTCAAAAGTCTCATTTAAAGTGCGAGAGCAATACCAAAACGTAAAATCGATAGTACACCGAAAGAGAGAGAGAGAGAGAGAGAGAGAGAGAGAGAGAGAGAGAGAGAGAGAGCGAGAGAGAGAGAGAGAGACAAGCGTATACACAATTATACAGTGGAGCTCTCGGAAAGTAGCATAACAACGAAGCGCTATCAAACCGGCAAATTCCCTTCACGAGGAGAGAGAGAGAGAGAGAGAGAGAAAGAGAGAGAGAAGGCAACAACGCGGACGATTCAGTCTTCCTTCATTCTCTCCCGCAAAGGGAGAAACTTGCCTCTATCGAATCGTCGTTGCTCCACCCACGCTTATGTGCTCTCGCAAACAAAACTAAACACGCGCTCGCGCATATACATATATATACTTGTTAAGAGAATTCACCCGCGCAGCATAAATGCTCCTCTTTTCCTCCGTTGCTGTATCGTTTCGTGTACGCAAGTATCTTTCACGAAAGAGCATTGCGCCCCTGTAAACTACCATATGTAAACGTGTGCGTCTCTTTTCCATGACTGTGTGCGTGAGTTTAAACCATCCTCGCGTTTAAAAGCTATCTCTCTAATTGAAATTTCGCGAGTTTCTCGGATTTATATATACATATATGTATGCGGGTAGGTTAGCCCGTGCGTAACATTTTCAAAGCGCTTTCAATGGCCCTTTTCAAAATTTTGCCATTTAACCGCGCAGTCGCTTCTCCTTTATTCTTTCTCTTTCTTCTTATGCCGCTTCTGTACGGTTCTGCGAGAAAAGCTATGCGTCCGATTTCCCCCCCCCCCTCTCTCTCTCTCTCTGTATTTACGTTAAGAGGCGGAACGTCGCTATATATATATATATATATATATATATATATATATATATATATATATATATATATATATATTGATATTTAAGAGAATCCTGAAGTAATTCGGTTATTATGGAATAGTCCATAAACGTCAAGTTTTGTTGGGAAATTTCGTGTGAGCGTTTTGTTAGAATGGCTCTTTTGGAGAATTTAGCGAACTAGCTATCGTTTGTGTGTAGTAATGGAAAATTCTACAAAATTAAATTTGGATATTATTTTATTAAATAAACGATGTTTGTTAGATTGCTCTAAGAATTCAAATTTTTTTTATTTGATAGAATTGTACAATTTTCAAAATTCGCATCGTAATTCAAACTTTTTTCTTCTAAAAGCAAATTAAATTGTATACAATTAATAATAATTAACCGGAGTTATAGAATTTTAAGTTAGAATATAAAGGAATAGTGATATTGATTTAATATATGTATATGTATTAAAAAGGAGCCACACAAAATCTTAAAACCTCGTTACGTTTCTCAATGCGCGAATTTTTCATCGCATTTTTTTAATTATTCTTTTCATAAAGCCTCAGCTTTAAAACTTTTTTTTTTGGCGTACTATTTGCCAATTCATTGATCGAATACAATTAGAGGTTTTATGGCAGACTTACGTAAGTGTCTACATCTTATTAATGGTATAAAAGAGAAAATTAATATTTTTCACATTTATTATTAAGAGATTTGAAAAAATGTTTTTTTTTAAATCTCCGGCTCGCGCGGATTGCAAATTAAAATATTTCACAATGTAATAATCTTGGCCTAAATCTGAATTACTTTAATTAGCATGAAATTTCGAAGCAATTAAAATAACTTTTATAAAATTATTCGCTATAATCGTGATTCGCTTTTTGTTAAATGTAATTTAACGTGAGTATAAATGAATAGAAATTTTATAAAATTATAATATTTTGATAATGTAACTGTTGCAATATTTTCGAAGTATTTATAAATAATATGTATACTTTTTAAATTATCGCATAATGAATAAATATAAAAACTTTTATTTCAATTTAAATACTTTAAAATATACAACCAATAAAGACATAAAACTAAAGGTTTTAAACGTGAAAACTTAAGCAATTATACGATCGTGTAAAAAATATTTTAAAATATATATAGTATCGAAAGTTTGACAATTATTTAATAGTTAAAATTTCAAAAAATTCGAAAATATATCGAGGCAAAACGAAGAAAACATAAAAAAAAAACATGAATATAAATAGAAAGAAAATAAAAAGAAGAAGAAAACAAAATGAAATTTTTTTCAAAGCGAGAAAGCTAACGCGATTCTTTTTCCTTATGAATAGATTTCGTACGATTCAATCGTGCGATCCACTCGAGCTTAACACGGAAATTAAAACAATCGTTGAACTCCGCAGCTTAAGATATACGCGCGGTGTACTTTTATACGTATACATATATACACGTTTGATTCCTATTCCGTTCGCCATTTTCTCAATCTCCCCGTTGAAAATCGTTAAAAAGCATAGCTTCAAACTCTCTCTCTCTCTCTCACTCTCTCTCTCAGCCTCTCGGTCGCGGGCAGAGCAAATCCTCGCGACTATCTACGATATGCTACTAAGCCCGGGAGCTTATCCTCGAGAGCGAAGACCAAAGATTACACGTATATATATATATATATATATATATATATATATATATATATATATATATATATATATATATATATATATATATATATATATATATATATATAAGTATCGCAACGCGCATAATTATTGAGACATGTCTCTCGCCGAGGAAATCTCGCTAGCGTAAAAAGTCACTTTATCCTCTCCTTTCTGCTCCTCTGTCTCGTACGACGAGTATATACATATACGAGTATATACATACACAGTCGTTCTCTATCGGTCTACTCTTCGGACTACTATCTCTATGTACGCGAAAGTACTAGATTTCTCTGTCTCTCTTTCTATCTATCTATCTATCTATCTATCTATCTATCTATCTCTCAAATCCCAAGGAATTTCGCGCTTCATTTATATTCATGTATACGGGCACATATACACATGCACACTCAAACGTACATTTCGCGGAAATTGAGATTTCGAGCCGAGAATGTCGTCACCGCAGCCGTCGTGGATATGAATATATGTATCTGTGTGTATGTGTGTGCACATTATACGGCAATTACCGATCCGCCCATTATACTTGCTGTACGGTGCATAAAGGTGGAAAGAAAATGCTTTCGAATTTGCTGATTCGATTCGTTCTTTGATTTCTTTCTTTTTTTTTTTTTTTTTTTTTTTTCATCCATTTTATCTTCTATTTGCAGTCGACATTCTGTGACGTATTTAAAATTTGGATATTTCTTGTTTTTCTCGATCGATATGTAATGTTTTATAATAAATTGACAACATTGATCTATGCTTATTTCGCAAAACTGTACATTGTACTATTTTATTTCTACCTGTTTGAAATAAATTCTTTTATTTACTATATGGAAATATTTTATTTTCACGTAAAAGTCACTCTAGCTAAATTTTAACTGAAGCATTGGAATTTTAAATTTGAATGCTTTTTATACGAACGAAAACATATTTTATTTTTAAAATTTTTATATTTTGTTATCCTTCTTTTTCATAATATATGAAAAGTACATTTTTCGCCGTTTTTTTTTATAATAATTTAAAATTACTTGCATGAAAAGCGTGATTTTAATTCATTGTATTCTTTAGTGAAAGCATTGGTTTTTAAAAAAAATTACTTTATCTTTAATTTTTGTGTTTTTCTTTTTTTTTTTTTTTTTTTTTTTTTAAACAAATTAGAAAAACTTTTTCAATTCTCTTTCTTTTCTATAAGCTTTAATTTTGTAATCGAACTACTGAAAATCCCCACCGTAAACTCGATACCAAAGGTACAAGAGAATCTTTTATCAACTTACCTCACCTTTATACGTTCGACTTTCTGCTACACCATAACCATGTATTATCAACGACGTATACGTAGGAAAGGTATAAAGAAAGGGACGTAACGACGTCTACAAAAGCCTAGAATGCGCAGCTAATACGCGTTTATTCCGGACGGGCTTTCCCGAGGGTAAGAAGAAGCTACGCTCGGTCAAGCGATTTTCCGGGTAGCCGAACCCGCAAAAGCTTCTTTTTACTTCTTCTTCGGCTTCTTCTTCTTCTTCTATACGTTGTCGTCGTCGTTCCGCATCCATGAAAAAAGCTATCGTCGAAAGTGGCCTCTTATTAGTTTATGCTAAACGAGACAACGACAAAAGAAAGAAAGAGAGAGAGAGAGAGAGAGAGAGAGAGAGAGAAATTGCAAAATTATGAATTTTCTTAAAAATATTGTCGAAAATACTCGTGGGAAATATATTGTCGACAGAATAATTTTTGGTTTAACCTTGAAAAAAGGAAGGCAATTTTAAAACGATAATAATGGAATTTTGTAGATAAATGTTTGATGTTATATAAAATGTATACTCAAACATAATGCAATATTCTAAAAGCAATTATAATAAACTTAACATTTTTTTATTTTAATGATACGTACTTTATAACGTTATATCTTTTTGTAAAAATAGCTAATGCTCAATGATCGCAAGTATATGTTACAAATTGACGTGTCACTCGTTTCCGGCGTCTGTATTACTCCAAAAAAAAACGTACATAAAAAGTTTCAATATTTTTGTTTCTTCCCCGTACATAAAATCATATATTCGCACACAGATAATACGTAGTACCAAGAGATCGAAGGAAAAAGAAGATAAAGAAGACAGCTAGAATCGAGACAAATATTTAAAAGAATGTATACATATCTACATAGTCTGACAGCCGACACGCGATGGATTTTATTTTAAGGAAACGTCCCTCCTTCTTTTCTCGTATTCTTTATTTTTGCGTTTTTAAAGCATCATTGTATATATGTGTATGTATACGTGTGCATGCGGTTGTTTGAGGAAAGAAAGACTTTTTTTAGCCGAAGCTTTTTATTTTTAAGCGATCCAATCGTGACGTAAACAATTATTCCTTGGATGTACGTTTTGCGTTACGGTTATATAATGAATGACAACTTCTCTCGTATTTTCCTTTCTCTATTTTTTCTCTTCCTCTCTCTCTCTCTCTCTCGCTTTCTCTCTCGTTTTCGCGGAATAGCAGATGAGCACTAATAATTTAACGTCGCGATGTTTTATTTTCGAAGTGCAAAAATTTTGACATTTTTTTTTCAGTATTTTAGTTTTTTTTTTTCATTAATGAATAACGCGTGTTTTAAATTTCAGCTTGTATGGCTATATTTTTTGGTATTACGATTAATTCTGATATTATTAAAAATTCAATTCAAATTTACAAATTTAAACGTCTGCTAAATATTTTCCATCGACTTTGTTTCTTGTAAGTGAATTTCGATTCTGAAATCAATTATTAATACGATAGCAACATAATTTATAAGCAATTACAACAACAGTAATAAAAAAAAAAAAAAAGAAAAAAAAAATGGCGACGATTAAAAAGAAGACTGCTCAAAAAAATATCAACAATAAATAAATTTTTAGCAAATTATATAACGTTTCTTCAAGGTATTAATCCTAAAGTACCACTGGAGATATTAATGAACAAGTGAAGATAAAGAACTCTGCCAAAATATCAAAGCCCTTGATTAAAACTCCGAGAAATATTAAAGTAAGCACTAAACGTTAACGAATGTTTTTTCGTTTATTATTAAAAAAATATTCGCGAGACGTCCTGAAAGTAACTTCTTCCTTTCTTTCTCATTTTGTTATCGTCGTCCGCAAAATTTTGTTGTTGTTGTTTCTCCAAGCAATGAGTTCTACTTTTTCATTCGTTGTGTCAACATCGTTTTTAAATAAAAAACGCCATGCACACCCATACTTTATCATCAAATATAATTTTTTTCGTCTACCTTTCGAATATGTATGTTTTTTTTCGAAGCTCAAAAAATTTGGAAAAAGTCGTTAATCGATGCCTTCACCGTTGTGTATATATATTGATTCGAGAAACTCTCCACTCTCGATGATGTTCGACATCGGTTAAGAAATAAACGCGAGGGAGAAAAAAACGAACCTATATACGCTTATCGTTCAAACGAAGAAGAGTCCATTTCGTAGTTTGCGAGAAAATAGAAACGAAGGAGGAGGGAGAAAAACTTTTTTTGAGTGAGAAAAGCAACAAAAAAAAAACCAAAAGAGGGAGAGAGAGAGAGAGAGAGAAAGAGAAAGCTATGTTATACAAAAAGCATATGTCCGTGGACCCACCAAGGGAAGGAAAAACATCATTTCTTACAAGTAATCGTGAGGTTTTACCGTTGTGCGGTGGTATCTCGAAAATGAATCCGAGAGATAGAAGACGAGGATGATATTCCTATGAGAAAAAGAGGGTGAGAAGGTGGGAAAGCGTTGCAATATTTCACACGTATGGGAAACTTTATCTTTTTATTTTTAAACATTGCAACGTTAATGTCTCGTTGAAAAATTTCTTCGAGACGTACGAGTCGTGGATTTTGAAAATATACATTTATTTTCATAAAAATTAAAGTATAAGCAAAGAGAAAAGACTGTTCGCCCGCTTAATTAATTCACCAAGCGAGCTTGAATATTTGATGTCCGCGTTTATTAAAAATGTTTAATGCATAATGAACGGTAAGCAAACGTTTCTCATTATAAAAAATTGGGAAACTTGATAATCACGTCTATATTACCTAAACTTTATCGCGATAATAAGTAAATTTAATGTCAGGATTGATAAAATATCTTAAAAATAATATAAAGACAAATTTTTTAAAGTTTTTCGTTCTTTAATAATCCTTCAATAATCCTTCAATAAATCACGAAATAATAGCGCAACCTAAAACAATGAAACCTTACATCTAACGGTTTAATATCGAAGCAACTATATATCGCAGTATTAATATCCGATAAGTGTCGCCTACGTGAAAAATCCAAAAGGACGAGATAAAAGGGTAGAGAGGAAAAACCCTTTGGGTCAGGTAATAATCAAGGTTCTTTGCCTCGGCGCAACTCTTCGTGTAACGCCCTTGGCTTCTCTTTATTAGGTAAATGAGCTGGTAAAATTAAAATGCATCGTTAATAGGAGAGACGGGTGCAAAATTTAAACGAAAAGTAAAACGAAAAAAAAAAATAATAATAATAATAAAAAGGGAAGGTAAAGTGGATTGGAAGTTCAAAAGGAAGGAAGGAGATAAAATTTTTTTAAAAATAAGTTCCATTAGATTGACGAATTTTTATAATTTGTTTATTTAAAGAAATTTCATATATATTATTCTTTAAGTTCTTCTTAGCTTCGATATTTTCGAAATAAATATAAATAAACATTTATGATAATTTGCAGCTTTCATTGCGCTCGCGTTACCCCCACGTAAACTTTCGTGATGAAATGAATTTCGAGAATATAAACATTCCTATCATTAGCCAAGGTTAACGCTATAAAGGAATTATAACGAGGAAAACTAACAGCTATCAGATTATTACGCAACACGGCATACCGTCATAATGACCAAACACATTATCTCAAAAGGTATACTCCCATTAAAAATCAGCGCGAATAACAATTCGAGACTCGTACCCGGAAAATCCAAGGAAATAAATGAAACGACGATGACAACGTCGACTACTTTTATACGGGCGATTGATCGCGCGATGCGCAGCGTGGGAAAAAGCCAAAACGATGAAGAATAAACGATCCGACGATTGGGAGAAAATGAGCGAGCGCGAAAGTGTATTGTCTCAAGCGAGGAATATTTCGGGATAAGGCGAGAGAACGCGAAATAAAATGTACGACGTTTAACGCTTAATTTGCCGGGCGTTATTATCCAGGTGTACGATTAAAGCAAATAAAAAATGAGTTTCGATAACAAAAGGCAGCGGCGACGACGACGACGACGACGACGACGAGGCAACGTTTACATTAAGTTTTTAAAAAGAGACCTTTAACACCTCGCGTTAACAAAGTCCGAGCTAATTCACTCGAATGGAGCGTTTAATCAAGCTTAAGAATCTTTTCTTTTTCGATTTGTACGTTTTTTTTTTTTTTTTTTTTTTTTTTTCGCGAAACTGAATTTTTCCAACGCGAGCTAAGAAAGTCGAGTAAGAAACTATAGAATTTTTTCTGTATAGTTCTTTAATTATTCTTTTTAATTATTTTAAATCGCTGAGCGAATTCTTGGTCGGGTGTGCGTAATGGTTAATCGTTGATGTAGTTTGAAGACAAACGTTGGATTATTAAGCGAAGATTAGGAAACAACATTAAGTAATGTGCTTAAGATTGTAAACTAAATGCATTTTGATGGCGAGGTATATTTTTATCTTTCATAAAGTCAAAGCAATTTTGATAGATAGATGCTATGATGAAAAATGATGCGATTACGTGTTAAGGTTTGATGGATATTTTTTTATCGATGGCTTAGCTACTGCCGCAATCTATTTCGATAGTTAATATAATAGTTATTAAGAAAGTATCGTGACATAATGATAATTATAATTAGAGGATTTGAATTTGTTCGAAAAATCACAATAAAAATGATAAACTTATGAAAAATTATTAAAATTTATCGTTAAAATATGCACGTATTATTTAAAATTTAACCAATTTCAATAAGCACGATTTTACGACTCAAGAGATCACTAATAGTCAAAAAAAGGAATTTTCACAAACCCATTATATAATTGCATAATCATCTTTAAGGAATAAATTCAACAATACATCATACAGAAATGTATTCATTGCTGCATCGTTAATACGATAAAAGAAAAACGTCAAGAATAAAACGCGAAATGATTTAAACGCTCGCTTTTACTTACATTACTCGAGTAAATTTCCTCGGGATTTGTAAGAGCGCACAAATATTCTCGTCAAAAAGTATTATCGCGCTCTTGAAAAGAGACGATAAATGTCGTGGTTTAAAACGTTTTTATATAGGTCGTGTATTGCGCTAATGGCCAGAAGTGGTCAGTTAAGGATTATTTTCGTGAATAAATATCTTTCTCTTTGAAAAATGTATATTCCAGAGAGAATTGTGTACCTAAAAATATGTATATATATATATATATATATATATATATATATATATATACAATACGTTTCGTAACATAAGACCTTAAATTTCGACAAGTGCGTACCGCACGCATCTGTGATTTTTCTCACAAATTTAATTTTCGTTACCGTACGTAAACACGTACTTAAGCGCGTTGAAAAAAAATTGATAAAAAGAGTTCGAGAGAAGGTAAAGTTTTCGTCTCTTGATCTTAATTATTTGACGTATGCGTGTCTTTCATTGATTTTGCTCTCGTAACTTATAATTTTTAATGAGTAACTGCAACAGCACGAGTCTATTTAAATCGAATGATTGCATGAACGAAGGTTTTAAATAATTACCATCGAAAGGTCAATTATTTTTCTTATGCTCTTGTTCGATGCAACGGTTGTGTTAATGTATCGAAATAGGTAGAATATTTATGTGCTAATTTAAATTTTAGCTCGTTTCCGGTATTTTGTTGTTTTCTTTACCACATTGTTAATCTAAACGTATTAAGATTAAATAATAAATTTTTTTCTTCGAAGAAAGACTGTGTCGTAATTTTAATTGAAAAAAAAAAAAAAAAAAACGTAAGCAACATATAATACTTTATTTGCGCGTAAAGTTAACATATCGTCGCCTGTCGTTTTTAATCAACCACGAGAAAGAGAGAGAGAGAGAGAGAGAGAGAGAGAGAGAAAGTGATGAAAATATGAACATTCAGGAGAGAAAATTTGATATTTTTCCATCCACATGATAAATTTCCTCACCTGCGGTGTATATACAATATATGTGTGTATATAAAACATCGTAAGAGAAAAAAGAGAGAGAGAAAGAGAGAAATTCACGTAGCCGTCCTTGAAATAATGTACACCTGTCGGAAGAAGAAGAATAAGAAAAATAAGAAAAATAAGAAAAAAAAGAACAGGACGAAGGCCGCATCGTCGATCGCATGTAATCACGCGAAATTACCGCCGAGATTACCCTCCTCGGGCTTTTTTGGTTAAAGGAAAGAAGCAAAAAATAATTAAGCCGACGCGTAAGTGATCTCGTTTTACGTAACGTTTTTTCTTACCTTGTATTTTTGTTTAAACCAAGCGTGGAAGTGTTAATATCGCCAATGTGCGTGTATTATTTATTATTTATCATTTTCTTAATAATCGGGGGGACGCGACGCGAAAAAAGCGGATACTGTAGGTATATAGTCAACGTTTGAGATATCGATCGGTTATACAAAAACGTCCGAGTTCTAAATATATAAATCAAGGATTCATCGGGTGTACATGTGTAAGTATACTTGTGTATGTGTGCTCAATTATTTTTAGACTCTGAATTTACATGAATGGAAGCAAGGGGAGTTCGTATTTTTCTTTCGAGTTTGGGAAAAATTTAGGTACGCGTTCATTTTTTTTTTTTTTTTTCGCGATTATCGTTATTTATATGAGCGCGTAAAATGTTGTAAAAATTTTTCGAAGAATTATTTAGGCGAATTTATATGTTTGATTTCGTAATTTAAAAAAATAAATGTAAAATCGAAGGGAGAGCAAAACGTAGAATTAAATATATCGACAACTCATCGAAATAACTAATGCGCATTTAAACAATCTCTTAATGCGTTCAATATTTTCTTGATGTAACTGATAAAATTGAATTGTATAAAGAAATAATATAAGTAATATTTTTTAATCAAAAATGCAAAGAAAATTTTATTTTTTACCATAAAGTTTTTAAAAATATATCAATTTTTTAGTGATTTTATTTTTTCGTAGCATTTTATTTCAAATAGCTATTTTAATAAAAAATAATTTAAATTTTGGTATGTATATATAAAAGATAAAATTAGATAAAGTATAACTTTAAAATTGTTCGTTAATTTTCTATTGATTCTTATATTATTTCGAAATGCGAGCAACTAACTTTAAGCCTTGAGTCAAGGATCAATTATAGAACAAAGGATAATTGAATTTTTACGATCTAAATCACTTTCCAATGAATTTTCTTCTCCCGGATTACTGATTCCTTTCAAATACTCAATATTTTTTTCTTTTTTTTTTTTCAATTTTTTTATTCGTCAAAATTCCTTTCATTAAATTTTTCATCGATAGAAATTTTAAACAAAATCAAATTAATATTTTCACCTTTAAGCGCTCAATTATTTAAACTCATCTGTATGGGTATAAATATACATCAACATCTTCGTTAAAATTTCAATAAGAAAAATTAAACATTTATTCTTTTCATCAAGCAAAATTTACATTATAGCACTTCACCAGTATTTCTCAAATTCTCTACCAATGTACTATACCACTTCGTAAGGAGAGAGGCGCACTCATTAAAAATATCTCTTTCTCTCTCTCACTTTCTTACGAAAAAAGAAAAAAGAAAAAAGAAAGTAAGCCGCTTAAAGAAGAAAAAAAGAGAAAGAGAGAGAGAGAGAGAGAGAAAGAGAGAGAAAAAGAAACGAACGGAAAGAAATCATCAAAGCAAAAAACCCTTCAACCGTCCGTTCCATCCCTTTATAATAACAGGTATCTTTTTCATCCCCCGTCTGATGACTTTTTTCTTCTTTTTCTTTTATCTTTTGTCGGAAGCAAACTCTTCAATGAATCGCCTTCGTTTCTCTCTTTCTCTTTCTCTCTCTTGCTCTCTTTCTCTCGATCATCGTGGCAACCTGGATTTAATAATCGAGTCGAGTCTCTGCTGACGACACACTTCTCTCTCTCTCTCTCTCTCTCTCTTTCTCTCTATCTCTCTTCACCGTGATTTTCTCCTTCTCTATAATAAGAAGCACAGGCGGAATAATGATGCGGACGCGATGGTTAGATGAGACTGTCTCGAACAAAGGACCGTAGAACCGCTGTTGCCGACGCTATACGACGAGACAAGAACAGAAGCAGCAGCGGCAACGGCAGCAGCAGGTGCGAGGAGAAGTTTGATCGATAGAATAGAATGAAGAGAGTTAGAGAGAGAGAGAGAGAGAGAGAGAGAGAGAGAGAGAGAGAGTGAAGTAGGACGTCCCTTTAGGTGAATCAAAGCGCAATTGAAGTGCTGCCACCGTTGCAGTTACCCTATAAATGCGTCAAGGGCTAACGTCGCCCGCGACGATGGGGATTTCGTATACGTGTGCACACGTGTAAACACACACACACACACACACACATACTTGTATAAGTATGTATACACGCGTGTGCGTATGTAATACACGGGACGTATTCATGTTCATTGCGCGGTGGAAATCTTACGGGATTACGTTATTCTCGGCTCTCTTGGTCCGTGTGGAGGAACGATTATCGTTCGTTTCGGTAAATGAATTTTGAGAGCGAATCGCCACGATAATTACACGCAAGGCTCTAATGACATAAGTTGTTTCTTCATTATCGTGAGATGATGAGTAGATTATTATTGTTCTATCTTCGTGCGTGTGTTCGTGTACGCGCTTGGAAAAAATACGGTTCGATGATGTTTATTTTAAGATTCGACATTTTTATATTACAAATATTTTTTTCAAACAATGTTCATAATTGATCGTTTAACTGATAACGTAATACAGTGAAAATTGTAAAAATAAAATTTAACGCGTGTTTTACGACAAAAGTTGGTCAAATAACTTAATTTTAATATCACGCATTTAATTAATTTGTTATTTTAGTTATAACAAATTAATTTTCACTTATATGTTTAATGACATTAATGTTTGAAAGCATCCGAATGATTTATAAAATTTTATAAAATCTTGTTTGCGTGCTATTCTTATCATTGATAAAAAAGGAGCATCTCACATTATAATTTAAGTAATCTGGGCGTACATAAACTTTCTCACATGAAAATTTTTACAAAGCATAAAGCGCTCACGTAGAAGAGCTCGCGGACGCGCGCCATTATAATTATCACGTATGGAATTTTGACACTTTCGATTACGGCGAATGTTGCGACGGTAGGTATAGGTTAGCGCGCGAACTGCATACAAAAGGTACATATATAATTTTCATTTTACGTATTATTAAGCATTCTTCATACGTGACGATACACGATGCAATTTTTATATGAATTATTCAGGTAACGACGGTAATTGCGTCATGCGCGAAATTATATTTAGCGCGTGAATGAAAGTATTAAGCGTACTTAATGCGTTAGAGGTGTGTTTTATCCCGATTTTACATGAGGATTTCGTAATGAGTACGCCATTGATTTTGGAATAAAACGAATTGTTTTTATTTTATTCGTGTAATCAACGAGTTATTTTTTTTGGGTGAGAAAAAAATTGTTAAAAGTTTTTTTATTTTAGTAATTCTCTTTTAAATAAATCTAGATATTTTATACATATTTTATTTACATTGTATTAACCGAATAAAAAAAAGATAGGCGTTGAGAAAATATCAATACAGGCAAACTGATTATAAAAAACAAAAAAAAAGAAGGATAAATATAAAAATTCTTTTTAACACTCAGGACAAAACTACATATTTTGCGTGCCTAAAAGAGGAAGTAAAATAAGACTCTCTGTCCCCAGGAATGGATACTCATATGTTCAAATAATCGTGTGTGTTGCGTTGAGCAATTTAGTACGTGTATATGTGTAAAAGAGCTTCCACTTGCAACGATATGCGCAGCTTATGCTTTTAATGTTTAAGTTTGTCCAAGTGTGCCGGGCGCGAGAAATAAGATAAAGACAGACGGGAAGAGAGTAAAACAAATGAGAATAAAAACAAAAAAACGGCGTTCTTTACGATATGCGATTATCCTTTTTTAACTGCAGTATTTTTTTTCAGTCCCGTTTTAAATCTAATTGTGAACATTATTTATTATTTTTCACTTCAGCAATTATGTATAATTTTAACAGATAATAATTCAATTATTTTATCATCATTTACATTCAAGATTATGTTAATAAATAAGGTAAAAATTTCAAAAATATGTTTATTATTGATTTCCGTAATCCTTAACATTTTTTATTTACATTTATAATATATAGAGTCGTTCACGTTTGAAAATAGTATACGCATCGCGGGAGCAATACTGTGTTCGCGTTCGTGCCTCGCTACGCTCGGGCCCGAAGCTCGAATTCTTCGCATTTAGCTCTCTTGGTGCATTAGGTACTAGTTTTTATCTAACATACTTCTCAAACTGAGCTGTATCGAACAGAGAAAGAAGATAATCTTTCGTTGATTCGCAAAACCTGTGCGTAACTTCATAGATTGCATTACCTTCACTCTTCTCTTTCTCTCTTTCTCTCTCTCTCTCTCTCTCTGTATGTTTTAAATCTGTTAAAGCAAAAAAGCAAAATTTTGATCTTTCTCCTTCATCCTTCATTCTTTATTTTCTCTTTATTCTCTCACCTTTTTATCTCTTATTTCTACTCTTACAAATTCTTTTTTTATCAAATATACTCAAATATAAATATGTACACGCACGTGCGAGATAACGCGCTATATCCTCGAGTTCTCTCTGGTTACTTTCGATCTTTATTTATTTATTCATTCCGTTCGCTTTCGAGTTTGTGTACGTTTTACTTTGTGATTGATCGATATATACGTAAATTTTATGCTTTAAAAAGAACAAAAATTCGCACGAATATCTTCGATTTGAAAAAAAAAAAAAAAATGCAGTTACATAAATACGAAACATCTTCTTTCGTATATTTTTTCTTTTTTTTAATTCCCTGTTTACCTTCCTTTTTCCCCTTCGCGTTGTATTTTTTCTTCTTCTTCTTCTTCCTCCTTTTTTTTTTTATTCTCGCTTGAGTCAATACAGTACCTTACTCGAGGGAACAAATGAGAAAGGGAAGTAAGAGATGTGTAACTTATTTCAGGAATACGTTCGGAAACTTTACACTAGTGCTTATGGGACTTTTACGATAAGATTACTCGGATAATTCAATACAAAGAGACAAGGTTAAGGTTGTAAAGGTGAGCAAAATCCGCTAAAAAGATGAGAGAGCTACGTGTAGTTACTTTTGTAGTTACCTTTATATAGTTAATTTTCTTAGATATCGTAAATAAACTTTAACTATAAGTATAAATTAATAAAAGCTAGAATTGTTTTCATAAATGTTAAATGACATTATTTAAAATTGAATTTTTGTTAAAGAATCAATTAAAAGAATCACAAACAAAAGAATCTTCAATTTTCGTTTAACTTAAATATATTGTTATTAGAGCAATGCCAAAAAGTTTGTCAAATTTTGTGCACTTTATGCGTTTACAGATAAAAGATAAAATGTAGAATTATGAAAATAACAAAAATAAATAAAAAAGGAAAAAAAGGAAAAAAAAATTTGAATAACTGTAAGACCCAGGAATATTTTACAAATTTCCAGAGATATAACGTACGGAAAATTTACCATTTCTCCAAACCGATACGATCGCTAAAATTCCTTAAGTAAAATTTATTTTTATTTGCCGAAATACTTACACGCGCTTTCTACCTCACAAATAAAAAGGAGAGCTATCACTCTCTCTCTCTCTCTCTCTCTCTAAAAATTTTTAAAGAGAATAAAAGCGGAGAGATCCCCTCAAAACGGACGTAATGAGTGTATAGATAAGTTCGTGAGAACTCGAAAACCAGCGAGAAAGAGAGACAATCAAAATTTACAAAGATTACGAAAAAAAAAAAAAAAGAAAAAAAAACGATGTAATAGAGAAAAGCAAGTTAAAAAAAAAAAAAAAAAAAGAGAATCCCGATAGACTAATTCGTTGGAGGGAAGCGCCGGAGAATAAAGTCGTTTTATCTTATTGTTCATATTTCAAAACCTTTCCCTCCCTTATTCTTTTTATTTTCGCTTTTAATATCGCGCACGAGCGAAGACCATAAACGAGAGAATTACCGATTCGCAAATTCGCGTCCACGTGTATCGTTTGGACTAATCTTTGTGCCTTTTAAAGCAACGAGATATGAGATCGTATCCGATTTTCGTTCAAGAAAATTTAAAAAAATCGCGAGATTAAGTTTTTTATTAATTTTGTTTCGTTTTTTCTTTGTTTTTTATTTTCATTTTATTTTATTTATTTTTTTTTTTTATTTTATTTTAGTTTGTAAGTACAAATGGGATCGAAGCGTAGATTAAATTTGTCTTTTCGACTGTCATGAACGATTGTTTATCTGCTTCGTACTCGATTGATTACTCTGCGATTGTTGTGCACTTTGTCGATCGATGGCTAATGTTCGAAGAATTCGATGGCACGAGTTTTATTTGCATTTGGCAATATTTGATTAAAGGGAATATTTGATTTATCAATCGTGTAAACGGTTGTAAAGTTTCGTATATTTTTGTTATTTTACTTTTTTTAGGTTATTAATAAAGTAATGATTTTTCATTTTAAAATAGTAAATAGTTTCTTAATTATTAACGTAACGTAAATTTAAAAAAATACCATCAACTTGTAAAATTTTTTTAAAAAATTATAACAACAATTTTACGTACAAAATTTGAAATATCATCGAATCTTGAAGCAATAAAAAAAATCAATTAATTAACAAGACATCTTTATTAATATCCATATTAATGAACATTTTTAGTTTAGTTGTACGAATATTAAAATTTATCATACTGCACTAAAAAGTATAAATAAAAATGTCAAATGTTTATAAATTAACAAAAAATCATACGATAAAATTTAATAAACGAATTTTACGGCGTTTATAAATTTTCTTTCACTTTTAATCGAAGCGTAATTGATTGACGTTTCGTGAATTTATTAATTATTAAATAAAATTCTTTTACAGGGTGAATGACAAAAAAAAAAAAAAAAAAAAAAAAAAAAAACGATGACGCATCGATCGCGTACGACGAAACGAATGGATTAAGCGAACATTTAATAATAATCTTTGAGCAATATTCTATTATGCAGCTTATAAAATAGCAATCACAGTATTGTTAAACAAACTAGGAAACATTATTCGTTTCCGTTAGATTTATTGTTATATTTCGCATTTATTAAATCAAGAATAATAAAACGAAAAAATAAATAAACAAATATATTTTTTACAGCTAACATTAACAATTAATGATTAACAATTGACAACCTTCTTCATTCCACGCACACACGCCCAACGTCGACTGAAGGCTTTATAACTTTTACGATCCTCGTATTCCCTCTCTTCTTTTACTTTTCTTCACAAAAATATCATTCTCTTAGGGTTCATCTCTAAGAGTAGATACAAAAGTAGCCACTTTTTGATCTTTCCTTGTATACTCGATTAACGAGACTAGTGTTACGGTGGAAAAACTTTCTTTCCTTTTTTCCTTTCCGAGGATATATTCCGAGTGCGTAAGCGAGTTTCCCTTCGCTTCGTGAAAATACCTTTGAATTAGATTCGGCGCTTACTTATGTTACTTTAATTTTAGGCTTTTATTTATAGATGAAGACGCTGTAATTGTATCAATTATTGTCTTGTGATTGAGATTATAAGTTTGGGAATGAAAAAAGAAAAGGTGATTGTAAATTTTAATGATTTATTTTAATGAAATGGTCGAAGGATTTAAAAAATGTTTCGAAGTAAGTAAGTTATAAAGTAACGATAAAGAGAAAGGTAATATTTCATTTCTTATCGCACAAAAATATTTCAATCTTTATTGCTTTCGTTCGAAATCTCAAGATAATTTAAAAAATAACATTCGAGACACATAATTTTGTTTTAAAAGTTCCCTTCCACAAAAAAAAAAAAAAAAAAAAAAAAAACAAGAAGCATCAACGGTTACAAATAAAAATTCCATTATTTTTCAAAACTTATTCAAGGATTTATTTTATTCATTAAACGTTATCCGAGCGACTTTTCAAATTTACAAAAGAAAGCACCGATACGCGAACTTCTCACCTACCGATAAAAATTTAAATTCGGAATGTCTCCCGGAGTTTCAATCTCGAAAGGAGGAAGATAAATAATTTCGAGATAATATAAAATACCACGGAAAAACGATAATTTTTCATAAATCCATGGTAAAGTGTCCTCATCGGTGAGAAAAACACTCGAAGGTAAGAAAAATTTGTGATTTGTCGTTACGCGCCCGAAAGCTTACATATTTCTCTTTCCCTTCTTCTCTCTTTCTTAAAAATATAATAAATGTAGAAAGAGAAGCAGGTAAAAAACTTCTCGAAGCGCAAAGATACGCGCATCGGAATAACAATAAACTCATTCTCGCGCAATTCAATTTCCATTGTATTTACGCGCGTATAAATAGATTATAAAGGTGCGCGAGTAAAATATGTAGAGAGATGAAGAGAGAGAGAGAGAGCGAGAGAGTGAGAAACAGAGTTCGGTAACAGAAGAGAAACAAAGGTGGAGAGAAACCAAAGTGGCGCGAAATGTACGTGCATAAATAATGCGGCAGTAGTGCGGCGGTGGCAGCGTTTAATAAGGTAGACGTTGGCACAGATGGCACTGCCTGTATTCTCTCCGTCTCTCTCTCTCTCTCTCTTTCTCTTTCTTTCTCTCTTTCTCTTTTAGGTTACATGGTGCAAGCGAAAGAGAGAGAGAGAGAGAGTCGATTGCCTGATGCTGGATGCACGTCCCCCGGGTGAATCGATGGAGCGCCCCTTGCCTTCTACGTTCTCCATCCTTAGCCTACGGTTCTACCTCTTTCTATACTACGTTTCTTCTTTTCCTTTCCTCATCCCTTCTATCTTCTGTTAGGTCTCTCTATCTCTCTCTCTCTCTTTCTTTTGACGATCTTTTCTTTCGCTGTCTCTAAGTATAAGCGAACGAGCATACGTATAGATATAAATATACATGTATATACACACACATTTATACTACTCTTCCTTCGAGGTGTCTTCGAGGACAGAATCATCATTTGTATTTTCGGTATTCGCTCGGCTGTTTCGCTTCGCTTTGCTTTCGAGGTGAGTTGCCGTCACATTTATTTCGAGGTTTTATTTTTAGTTTCATTTTTTTTTCTTCTTATCGATTCCGAGTCAAAATTTGTCGTAATTGCATTTTTTATTATTTATTGCATTTAGGTATAACAAATTTGTTTATTTTTCCATCTAAGCAATGATATTTTAAACGAATTTATAAAATAATATTATCAAATAGTAAAATTTTCAAATTTATTTGAAAAGTTTTTAACATCGGTTATAAATTTAATATCCTAATAAATAAAATTGAAGTCTTGATTGTAAAACCAAAATTAAATTAAGAGTCGCATCGAAATTTATTCCAGCATTAAATCTAGTATTAAAATTTTTACAATTTGTTGAGTTTTGACGTTAGTTTTATCTCCTCGCTGATAATAAAAATCCAAAACGAAACAATGAAAAAGTTAAAAATTTTAAGATAAATAAAAATATCCGCACAAAAAATAATCCAACAAACCGTTGTTTTTTGAGCATTTAAATACACTAGAATGCAATATTTTCTACATCTACGATATACTCCTGCATTCTTATTTCGTCACTTTTAAAATTCCCTTTATTCATTTATATATTTTCTTTTATTCCATTTGTGCTTCAATAATGGAAGCAAAAATATATTACGCGATTTATGTAAAAAGTTTTCGCGACTTCAATTTTTTATTGAAAAGT
This sequence comes from Chalcis sispes, assembly GCA_949987625.1. Taxonomy (NCBI): domain Eukaryota; kingdom Metazoa; phylum Arthropoda; class Insecta; order Hymenoptera; family Chalcididae; genus Chalcis; species Chalcis sispes. Next base: position 10,394,880 of record OX465099.1, on the reverse strand, counting down.
TCGCGTATGTGCAGCATTGGAGAACCTTGAGGTATAAAATTTACTTTTGAAATAAAGAAGTTACGGTTCTTAACGAGTTACATACACTTTATGTCCTACTGCGTACATTTTTGTAAAATAAAATTTATCGATTTCCACTCTCTTTCTCTCTCTCTCTCTCTCTCTCTCTCTCTCTCTCTCTCTCTCTTCCTTCGTTCTCCGTATATTCTACTTTTTCAATTTAAAATTTTTCAACACTATATTGAAAAACTCGAATTACTGAACGTATAACTTTTTGTATTTTAGTAAAAATAGATAAATAAAAGGATGATACATTTAAAAAAAAATAAATAAACCTTTTTTTGGAAAAGATTATAGTTATAACACAAGTTACGAATATCAATGCAAGCGAAAAAAGACATTTGCATTTATCTTTCGTTTTCAATGTTGCATTCTCTCTCAAAATACATACGTCTATCCTAAGGCAACAAAATCCGAATTTGCAGTTTTTTTTTTCTTTTTTTTTTTTTTTTGGCAGACCTTACACCTTTGAGATAACGCAATTTTTTACGTACATCGACCTCGACGCAAAATTTAACTCACCGGGCGATAACGCAACCGCCCTTTCATTCTTCTCTCTCTCTCTCTCTCTCTCTTTCTCTTTTTGCTTCTCTTTTTTCTTCTCCAGCCTTCGGTTTTTCCCGTGGCCGCTTTGTTTCGGCTCTTCATATATTCTGGACACGGAGCGTTATAATCACGCGCTCAGGAAGTTAAGAGAGCCAGAGAGATGGCATAACAAATCCTTTTGTGCGAAGGTTTTGCCGTTGAGATTTCGGAATGTCTCCCTCTCTCTCTCTTTCTTTCTCTCTTTCTATACGCATTGATGCCTTTGATACATTTGCCGGAAGTTGGCCAGACTTTTTGTTATCGAGAAGGATAAATTCGGTTTTGATGCATCTTCTTCCTCTCTCGTTAAATTGTTCGATGATTTTAGTTTATTTTTGTCGGTTTAAGGATAATATCATAACTACGTTCGTCTGCACGGAAAAATAATTTCGAAATGTATGAAATGTAAAAATCATCATAAGCGTTATTATGTTACTAAAATAATTTGGAATTCAATTTTGCATCTTTTCGTACAAAATACTTATAATCCAAATCAATCTAAATATTTGACTTGTATCGAAAATTAATAAAGTAAATAATTTTATACAACTCGTAACAGGTTATTATTTTATGAGAATTATAATAACGGCAAAACTGTTTACTTTTTCAGCTACAAAATTTATCTTAAAATTCAACGACTTTTCTAAAATTGTATTTTTGTAAATATTATTTAACAACAAGTTTATTCATTACAAAATCTCTTCTACAAAAAAAAAGTCGAATAAATAAATTCATAATTATATTTTACAATGTAATAAAAACAATGAATAAAGTGTGCGCAAGAACGAAATTATAATAATCAAATATTTTCATTGTATTTGCAAACTTCGGCCTTGCATTCGCCTTTATTTACAAATCCTCCTACGGATTTATCGGTCTTAGCTTACTTTCTCTCCTTCTTTTTCTTGTTTCTTTTCTTTTTGTTTTTTTTTTTTTTTTATCCGTGTTTTCTTTTATCCCTCGTTTCGTTAAAACTTTTCGTTACAAATTTCTCTGTATGCACGTGTACTTTATTCTTTTTTCTTTACACGTTCATGCATAATTGATATTTGTTCTCTCTTTTTTCAATTCTTGTCCGTTGATACATGCACATTTAACAAAAATTTTCATTCTTATCATCGTACCTCAATAATTATTTCATTATCTTAATTATAATATTATAAAAATCAAATATTATTAACATAAATGGACAAAATGTAAATTTAAAATGTACGAGAAAATATAATAAATCTCACAAAAAGTAATATTTACGAGTATGGAGAAACGAACGGTGAGGTAACGGCATAATTTCGCGGTTATAGTAGCCGGTATTTTTCGAGTTTTTGACGGTTAAACGTTGCGCAAAGCATTGAAGAGAGAAAAGAAAAGAAGATAAGTTTGTATTTATGCTTTCGCGAACATTACCGTCTAGTTGCACACGACTTCGTTGATTTTAAACCGTCGTTCTGTGAAAATTAGACATACGTTTTTATTTTAAATCTTCCTTTACTTTCTTTCGTTTTATTTTGGCTTCGTTCGGTAATATCGCGCGAGAAAATTCGTTAAATTTAAAATGTACAAAAAATGAAGAACAAAAATAAAACAAAGATTTTAAAGGTAACAATGAGCAAAACGTTGAACAACGGATTTAAATAATTGTTTAATTTATTTTCTCGCATTGTTACGATGAATCGGTTGCTTTATGAATAAGCGCGTGCTCTTTTAATCACTTTGTATTTGTAAAAAGAAAAACGAGCGAAAACCGCAATTGAAAATATAGTTTGGTAGTTTTTTTTTTTTTTTATTATTATACTTTTATAATTTGCCTATATGTTAAGCTTTACCGCAAAAAACAATTTCAATAAAATCAAAGCCAGATTGAGATACTATTTTAGTATTTGTACAACTACATAATTGCGCCAAAGTTTCATGTTAAAATAAATACGTATAAAAGAAGGTTTTTTTTTTTTTTAAATATGATGTGTAAAATAAAGTTTACTAACTATATAATCTCGTTATTGTTCAAACGAAAAATCTAAAATAAAATTAATGAAAAAATTGCGATAATGTCGACGTAAAATTTTTCCAAAAAATTCCTCACAAGTTCATTGATTTTTCAATACGCGAATGAATATTTATTTGCTGAAACGGCAAAAGTTTTTCAGATGTACTGGATATACTATAGCGATTTACTCAACGAAATGAATGAAAACTTTCTTAAGAATATTCGATATCTTGCTTTATCAGTAAACAGCTATTCTAACACAAACAACTTTAATATTTTAAGACCGTTTTGCTTTCGTATCGAAATTATCGTAAAATTTATCTAGAATTATTCATCTGCGCATTATCTTGATTCATGATTAAAAATACTCATTAGCAAGTAGATGATATTTTAAGAAAAAAGATATCAATAATTTATTCAAATACTTCAATAATCACTTGAACAGATATCCGTTCTGTTGAAAGTTTCGATTCGAAGAAATGCATGCAGGGGACAAAAAGCTTTCAATTACAGGAAACGAAGTATATGTATACATATATATATATATGTAAACACAAAGCAAAAGAGGAAAGAGAGGAAGAAAAGTTAAAGCACGAAAACGTCGTTCCACCCGGGGCATTTAGTATCGCTAAGATTTTAATCGTCACGGGACGTCCGTATATATAGCATATATACACATACACATCCCCTTTAACATTTTTTTCGTACCTTTTTACTTTTCCGCGTTTAGTTGAATCGCCTCACGTTACCTCCATCTCGAGAGGATTAATATTTATTGCGCGCGCGGGCGCTGGTCTTGCGCTGCTGGCCTTTACTTTCGCGACCCTGACACGCACACCTACGCACGCACGGGCGAGTGTACACGTGGATTTACCCGTCACGCGATCGTCGTCCACACGGACTTCGTTCTTTTTTCAACCTCTGCTTCTTCTTATTTTGCTTGCCTTCGCTCGTGTTGAGGACTTTGTATTTTTTTTTTCCTCCGCATCCACTTTGCTTTTGTACTTTGCGTTTCGTTTAAGGGTTTGTTAAGCTTAACTGCTTGCTTTACCGAGAGCTTTTGTTATGGGATACAACGTCTGCTGAAATTGTTTATTTTGGGAGGAATTTTTTTTATTTCCTTTTTAATTGTTTACTTTTTATGTACTTAAAATTAGCTGGTTAACCTTGAGATATAAATAAGTGAGAAATAAAAGTTTCACTTCTTATTTTTTTATTCGAATTTATAACTTTAGTTAAAGTTCTAGCTGTTAAACAAATGAGCTTTAAATACTTTGGTTTCGTTATAAATCAAAATAAAATTTTCTTTCATAATTTTGTTAAAGACTTTGCATTTTTACTGTATTTATTTTGATACGTTGTTTAGTGAATTTTTAACTACTTGAATGCACTATAATAACGGATGTCCGAATAAAGCGCGCTGTTACTACTTATCGCGTATTAGTCTTCATTTTCACTATAAGTTGATCGAGTAACAATTGAAACGTTACAAATCTTAAAGGAAGGTTTCATAATAAAACAACTTATTCTAATAAATATCGAGTTTTAATAAAGGTAAATATTAAGTTTAAATATTTAATCAATTATTAAAAAGTGCAATAAATTAAAAGCATTTCAAATTTTGATATTTATGTTCAAATTTATTTTATTTTTAGTGCATAAATTAGATGAATAGCGGTACTCTGTAAAAAGTATAATATTTATGTTCTAATGAAAACCACTTAATGCATAATTCAACATTTTTATAAAAATTTTTTTCACTCTTATTTTAATAACTGGTATACGCTCATCTTTTATGCTTTAAATTTGAATATGCATTAAAAAAAGGCAAAAAAAAACGATAAAAAATTTGAATTAAAAAAACTATATTATACCAACTGCGCTTGCGACTTCCTACGCAAAAATAAACAACTCCCTCGCCATACTGACTTTTCGGCGGACTATATAATTACGAACATACTCATAAAAGTTCAAATTAGGATATCTTTTTTCTTTTCGTAAGCCGTTCTCGATGAAATAAAGCCTATGTGTTGACTCGGGAAAATAGGCTGTTAGTGTATTGAAATTTCATCACAATCTGTCTAGTGGTTTTTTCATATTTAAACAAACAAAAATTTTAAAACTTGCTTATTTGAACTCTGCGACAATAGTGACGTTTAACATTAAGCATATAATTTTAATAAAATCTTCAATTGAAATAATAATTTAAATAAAACGCTCGCGAAAATCACGAAATTCAATTTCGACGATAAACGGCAACAGGAAAAAAAAAACTATAATAAAAAATGAAAAAAAAAAAAAAAAAAAAAACAACGAAAAATTATAGAGATTATGGCGTTGCTTATCGCCGGTTTTATTTTTCGCGCGAACGCGAACGAATTTTCAAAGTTTTGAAGCTTCCGTATTCCCTGGCAACTTTTCATCCTTGCATTGATGCGTATGTGTAAAGCGAAAAGTACGACGTAAATATATTTTACGTTTATGAGGGCGTTTTTTAAAAATTTATCAATAAAGTGTGCGATAAAGAAAAGAAAATAGGACGAATTTATAGTTGCAATGGAATATTATATTCGTCGTAAACGTAGTTGTTCTTTTGTTAATTTGCGTACTCTATTAAGAAATAAGAATTACAAACGTCAAAGAATTTTCGATTACCTCTTGTCGCAAATTCGTGTCGCAATGCTAATTACAACTTATTACCTCACACCGAGCAATAAAAGGTTAAACTTTTTCCGCGCGATTTATTTACCGATTAGTCACAAAACCGTATCATTACAAAAATTCCAAATTCTCTCTCTCTCTCTCTCTCTCTCTCTATCTATCTATCTATCTATCTATCTATCTATCTATCTCGGCTTTAATTTCTTCCTAAAAACTTTTCGAATTCGGCGATCCGCGACGGATCGTCGGATATTATTTTATTTTATTAATTATTTTTCGCAAGCATCGATTAAATCTCACGGCTTCTTTACCTCGGAGTGCCGTAGAAATATCCGGCTTTGCAACTGTGCCCACACCGCAACAACGACGACTATACTTTTTTTTTTGTTTCCTGCGTTCTCGTGTAAGTGTAAGTGTATGTTTGTTTGTGTGTGTGTGTGTGTATGCGCGCGTGTTCGTTTACGTGTATTTGTGTGCATGGGTATAAAAGCGACATAACGTCAAGGGTGCCAAGGGCCTCGTTTAATTATGGATGACGAGTAAGTGGTTGTCTGTAAATTTATGAGCCCCAGGCGTAAGCCAGCCGATAATTAATTTACGCATGAAAATGTCTATCTGTGTACAGGTCGAAGGGTAGGACCTCGGCTCGAGCTGCCACTGAAAATCACCCTTATCATTGTGATTCACGATTTTCTCTTCCTCTCTCTCTCTCTCTCTCTATCAAGTCGGGACATCCTTCGTTTTTTTTCTTTTTTCTTTTGTCGTTTGTTAAAATCAGTTGTCTGTGATTTTTTCTGAAAATTGAAGGGACGAGTCGGTTTTGATTTTATTTGCGTTACATATTTTAATTAATGACAAATACTGATAATATTTTCTTCAATAGATTTTGTAAATTTTAAAAATAAAGAGAATCTCTTTGATTAATTATTTAAATATTCATAATGTAATTAAAAAAAAAATTAGAACATTAAATTAACCTATTGTAAGTTAATTAGGTATATAGAAAGTTATTTAAAAAAAAAAATCAAAATATACTTGCATGCAAATTTTTTATAATGAAATTTTAACATCTTTCTAATTTGAAACATTGTTAATAAATTAATGCAGTCATACGCAATTCTTTATTCGTTTATTTATATTGCAATTTATTAATTAAAAATTAAAGTCTAAATAAAAACAATCCAGTAAAATAATGTTTAAATTAATCATATAGATTAACCAAAATTTTAACAATAAATTTAATAATCAATTCGCAAATTTTAAACATTGAATACTTGCTCTTCTCGAATCCCAATATTTTCCAACCATCCGCACACCGTAACTCTCACAACCTTTGTTACACACACTTACGCACACATACATACGTACAAGTTCGCATATATATATATATATATGTATATGTATACACGCGTCTTTCGAGTCGAGTTGATTTTACTGGGGATTCGGTGAGATTAACGAGACGCGAAACGGTTACACGGAAAGAGAGAGAGAGAGAGTGAGAGAGAGTGAGAGAGAGAGAGAGAGAGAGAGAGAGAGAGAGAGGAAGAAGAGAAAAGCACGTCAGTGAACGTTATTAGAATCGTCGTTCCAGCTTGCAGTCGATCTACTCTCGTCGTAGTTGCGATGGGCTGGAAGAGCATCGACGGCTATCGTCTACGAAGTTAGCGCGTAATTGTGGATATCGAGGAGATTAGCTTTGGGTCTGCGTTTGCGACTTTCTCCTCTCCCACACCCCCTTTTTTTATATATATTCTTGTATAATTTTTTCCCGTTTGTTTTAAATTTTGTTCCTTTTTTTCTACCGTTGAAATTTGGATTTAAAAAGAGAGAATCGTAATAAATAAGTTTTTATAAATTATTTGTCGTTTGAATACTTATTAAACCAAAACGTTTAATTAATAACATGATTAAATGATGAAAGCGAATACTAATTTTATATTTGCATCTATAAATTTTACAAATAATTAAACATAATTAACTTAGATACATAATTGATAGTAAAATATTAATTCATAAATAATTCATAAAATTTTCATATTTTAATAAAAATAATTATTCAAAGCAAGCAATAACGATTTTAAAAATTAATTTTTGTTTTCGTCACAAAAATTATACGTAATGGTAAAATGCAACGAAAAAAAAAAAAAAAGACGTCATAAGCCCATCGTTGGTAAAGCGATAATTTAATCATCGATCAATTTATCAATCAGTAAATTAAAGCGCACAAGACGACGTTGCCAATTGTTAAGTTAATGAGAATCGAATTATCACGCGTTCAAGTATAGAAAAAGAGGACAAGTGTAATCGATGATTTAAAGCAATTTCAGAGTTAAGGTTGCGGTCTTGACATTACACAGTGGCCAGTGCATTTGCATTCTATTTGTAAATATAGATTAAGTTCATCTTTTAACATTTTAAACACCTGTTTACGCCGTTATTTTTTAACGGGTGGATAAAATTACGAAATTTAATTTAATAATATAATAATATTTTTATGCTTGCCTAACATTAATTTCTATGGAAATATTAAACAAATTACTGACGTCTTCTTTTTGATAAACTAACACGACTTTTACGTAAAAAATGCGCAATCGTTTCATATACAACAATAACCGAGCTTTAACTATAAAACGATCCATTGCATAATCAAAGAAAATGTTCGCATTAAGCTTCGTAGATTAGAAAAAAAAAAAAAAAAAAAAAAAAGAAGAAGACGAGAGAGACAAAGAAGAAATGCTTAATATTATTTTCGAAGGGCTCGCTTAAACTAGCTCGTTAAATTAACCTATATGTAGCTTTTAGAGCCAACGAAACGTTTACGTCTTTTTTTTACAACTCTTTTACCTCAAAAGTTTACTTTATGGTTCCATGCCCTTTCCCCAAGTGTATTCAATGTTTAATTTAATTTGGTTAGGGCTGGAGTTGTTCTTTTTTATTTTTTTTTTTGGTTTTTTATTATTTTTTTTCTTTTTTTTTTTCTTTCCGTATTTTACAGGTTATTATCGTGTGTCTCGTATAAAAGTTTATATTATCATTGTAAACGACAAAAAATATTAAACTTACATAACTAGGACATTAAATGGTTTTTATAATCTATGATTTTTAATGAGACAAGCGATAAAGAGAAATCTATAAGCATGAATATAAATCTATGTGTGTGATTACAAATAAAACGGATCTAGTTTTATTATACATATTTTACTAACATATTCTTCTACAGTTGTCAAAATATTCATTATTACTTAAACGACATATTTATTTTCACACTCGCATAAAATAAAAAAAAAGCTTCGTTATATTCGTTTTTATAATTCGTTAAAAATGTATCGACTAAGCTGTTTCTCACTCAACTTCTCCTCATAACTTCATTTCCTATCGTAAATTTACCGACCTAATATATTTCACATCGCCATATCTCAAAGTCGAAACGTCGAAAGAAAAAAAATGCCATATGTTCTTGTACGAATACACACACTTGTATCTGCGTGTACATTTCCTGAAAGTTATCAAAAAAAAAACAAAAAAAAAAAAAACAAAAACGCCGCAATAAACGATTCGTACGTTTTCATCCGAATCCATAACCTCCGATAAATCCTTCCAAAACATCGGAAACTTCGCGAGCGAATATTTCACAAACTTCCTACATACACACACGGGCGCGCGTGCGTTTATATCGAGAAAAAGCGCTCGAGAGAAAAATAAAAGCTCATCGAAACAATCGCGTTCCCGTTAACGATTAATAAGTTCGTAAACGTCGAGGCGAGCGACAGTAATGAAAAGATTCGCTTGACGTCACTTTGACGGCTCGTCGAAAACGAGTCGCGCGTCCCGCGAAGAATGCGAAAGACGCTCTAAGCCACGCGATTCGATAATGGTGTCGATAAAGTGCCTGCACACGTGTTATTCTCTCCGTCTCGCGTGTCTCACCCAACGTTACTGAATATAAATATATATATATATATACCATCCTCGTAATTCTATTTGCGGCGATAAAGTTATAATGAGGTTCCTTCGCGCCACTACCGTGTCTTTAATAACTCCGCGAACAGACGCGAGTTAGAGAGAGAGAGAGAGAGAGACATATGTGGAGATTAAAAGACAGCAGGAGGTGTGAGAAATGTGAAATTAATGGGTAATTAAATAGAGGATGATGTTTTCTGAAAGTCATTTTTGTTGAGTCGATGGGATTGTTTAGGAATTTTGTTGGAACGATGGTTTGGTTTGTTTTTTTCGATACGTAATTTTTGTTGTTTATCTTGTCAAAATTATCGTCGCTCAACTACCAAAGTTCATTTTCATTAGTCATCCTGTGGAATATACAACAATTTTATGTTATGATTTTTATGTCTATTATTATCTTAGCATTTTAATTCGCGTATACATACACGATCTTGTCGCAGTAGAAAAAGCCGAGTATGGCAAGCCGCTGCAATATAAACATACATAAGCGGCTGCAATGAATGTTTCAAGTGTGGTATCAGTTATAAATCAAACATTATATATTTTTTTAATATATGTATGTTCTAAATTTGTTATTAAAACAATTTTTTAAGTTGAAAATACGCATATTAGTTTATTATCGATACCGAGAGAATAAAAATTTTTAACAATACGTATATCTTTCAATTGTAATCATTATAAAATAATTCAAAACAATATTGTGAATAATCGTTATTCTCTTCGGTAATACGACGAACATTTAATTCTCACACACTTGTTTCGACAACAATGACACCGAAAACTAAAATCGAAACCAATTATAGACACTTGAGCGTTCGACGTTATTTAGTAATAATTTGAAACCATCGACGTATACATCTTACGAATCGCAATATCGTTAACATTTTCGTTTTGCATCACTCGATTATGCTCCCCGCAAATTTGTTATATGCATATTGCATGTACACGTGATAAATCTCATTAATTCAGTTGTAATAATGGAAGTTATCAAACACTGACTAAATGTCTGAGTAATTAATTTAAACAATTTCTGACTATCCAAGTTCATATTCGAATAAAATATTTCATTTTCCATTTAATAATTGTTTAATAAATCGCGTTACTATATTGAATATCAAATACAATGAAGTAGATTGATATCCAATCATTTGATTATCAAATTATTATTGCCTTCTGATTTCGTTGAACAATCCATTCTATACTAACGCGCGTAAATATTCTTTTATCTTATTCGTAAGTAATCAATTTACAAATGTTTTTAAACTTAATTAATGTTCACGCGAAATCGCTTTTATTACTACTATCGTTTTAAAATAATTAATAACGATTTACGAGAAAAAAAAAAGAGAGATGATATAGGAAAACGCAACCGACGCATTCCGACGATTATACCACACCGCTGTCTCTCTTTTTCTCTGCTTTCGTATTTTGACGATTTCGAGAAATCGCAAGCAGCTTAACTCTCACCGAACGCGAAACCCATAATTTCATTCAACCAATCGTTCGTTCTTCGCGCTCTCTCTCTCTATCTCTCTCTTTCTCTCACCTTCGATAGAAATTCATAGAAATTCGAGAAAAACGAAACGTACTTGCGGTTTACGCGAATTTACGTAACGTTATACCGTTAGCGCTTTTTTCCAATTTCTCGAGCTTTGCGCATACGCATACGGCTATTTTTTTTTTTTTCTTTCGTCCCGAGTATACGTTTTGTATTTGTGTACCGTTGTTTCGTGCTACCGTTATCGAAATGTTAATTGGATGATTATAATGCGGGAATTTTTTTTTCACGCTGTTTTGATTTTTCGATGGACACGTAAAACGGAACGTATGTTTGGTAAAAAAAAAAAAAAAAAAAAAAAAAAAAGATTTGTCAAATTGGAAATTTTAATTAACATTGGTGATAATTATATGTTTTTACAATTATTTCAGTACTTTGTATTCATTTTTTGCGAGAAATCAAACAATGTTCTTCGATATGCGTTTTTTTTTTTTTTTTTTTTAATGCAAAGAAAAAAGTCATCGAGATTTCGATAGTGTATTTCAATATTTTGATGTGTTTTCTGTCGTTTTTATTATATTTAAAAAAAACTCGGCCAAATAAGCGAACTTCGAGCTACAAATTTTAATTTTGCTGTTGTTGTTTTTACCTACGTAAACAATTTGTGAATTTTACGTATTTACATATATATATATAATCATTCAATTGTATTGTCATTATAATTGTAAAGCCAACGCGTTCTCTTCAATTAAGCACTTATTCACAACGACGACATTTCGAGGTGGGAGCGCGAATTGCGCTCGCGTCGCGATGGAACTATTTGTCCAATTAGGTTAAAACTTATTTCGAAGACTTATTACGATGACGCAAAAGGATATTTATGCGTCTTGTTGATTTCATAAAAATCGTCAAAGTTTCGAGCTCTGCACTTTGTTTTCAATGTGTTTTTTTATGGATGATAAAAATAAAACTGATTATGTACAATCAAAACAATTTGCTAAAGTATTAAATTTCGATAATCCGATAAAAATTTTTTAATTACACGCATAAAAACCTATAGATGTGTATAATGGAAGTGCTAACAAATTTTCCATGTACACACACACACACACACACACATTTCAATAACTTCGATAATACTAAACGTTTCGCTGGGTAAACCATTTACAGCTAATTTACACATCAAACCTCATCTCCATATACCGATCGATTCTCTCGCGCACGATATTTATGTATATACATAACCCACGCTATATAGAGTTTGATAATACACCGTTATATCGCGTACGCATACATCGGGCAATAAAAGTACACCGTTCACAATGGGTTAAACCGGACGATACTAAGAGAGCGAGATACGGAAACTCCGTGGGATTGGTCAACGACGTTGGACGCGTATAATAATAGCGCGAGAGGATTTCGTAAGAGCGGATCAACGGCTGCTTATATGTATACATTGTGGCCCCGTTACGGTGTAGTTGTACTGTCTTGAGTCGTTACGAGTTAACGGCCAGATAAGGGCAATAAACCAATTACCCGGACATCGTCATCATCCGGGTAAATCATGTGTCGGATGGAGGGAAAGGGATGACGAGAGAATTGCGCCGAGTCCCCTATCTCTCTACCCCTTCCCTCCTTACGCTCTCTCGGTGTAATTTCATGCTCGCTTACGCAAAACCGTGCGCATCATGCGTCTGCGTATGCATGTATGTGCATACATGTATGTGTATAAATACATAGTATGTATACATATTGCTTTATGCGTGAGAGACAGAGTTGCAGGAATTTAAAGGAACGCGGATACCAACGGCGAAGATGCTTCGGTGAGCTATTCGTGGAAGTTGCGTTTACGGGTGATACATACTGCCGACGCGCGAGTATCTAATTTCGTACGCGTGGATGAAGTCACTGGAGTTTCGATAAAGAAAATGAGAGAGAGAGAGAGAGAGAGAGAGAGAAGCTTGACTTGAGTTGGAAATAAGATGAGAACATTTGTTTTTTTTTTTATCGATTTTTCGCCCATTGCTGTTACCCGTAAAATTACTCACGTTGTGGGTTGTCAAGTTTGTGATTCTAGAAATGCACATGACGCTTACTATTTTGTTCATACGTTATTCAAGCGCAGCGCAAGTGTGCGAGTATGCGAGGATATATCGCGGAATCATATAATAACTTTAATTTATTAGATGGAATGTACTTAATTCGAAGTTGAGCGAGTACGTAAGTTGCTATGTGTTTATTAACGTGAAGCGTCTGTACGTTGCTTGCAAATATGCAAATAACTAGAAGTAGGTAGTTATTTCAGATAATTTAATGGAAAACCATTAGTTTTAAGTAATGCAAATGAAATTCGCTATGTCTCTATGTCTGTTCATACAAGCATAATAGAAAAAAAAAAATAGATAAATAATTGCCAGTGTTGATGATGAAATAAAAATAAAAGTCATATTTTCAACGCGCCGACATCTTTCTAAAAATTAAATATTTTAATAAATAAATTGATATGTACACTAAGTATGAGTATACAAACGGACAGAAAAATACATAAGCCGGTATCGCGATGTAGCGCTAAAAAGACGAAACAGAGAGAGAGAGAAAGAGAGAGAGAAGCTCGAAACTCAGGTACACAGAAAGGGAAAGAGAGGTGCATCGAAGGCACACGAGTAGCTATCTATTTAATTAACGAGGCTAGCGCAAAAGCGTAGAGAGTAAAAGAGATAGAGACAGGCCAGAAGCGCCATACACACACAGGGTTGGCAGCGTCAAAGCAATGACCTAACTAGACGGAGAAAGGAAAAACTGAAGGAGAAGAGCGAGAGAGAGAGAGAGAGAGAGATAGGAGGGTTTTCGTTTGAGCCGTTGATACTCTTTGCCATCGTCGCTATCTCTTTCCATACCGTTCCTTTGAGCTCTCCCGCCTACGCGCGCGATCCGTAGCATGTCTACGTGCGCATGCGCGCGTGCTCTCTCTCTCTCTCTCGCCTATATGTGTATGCACGTAATAAAACACGTAGATCCACGATAAACTTCTCCAACGGCGGTACCTGAAACGTTAAATTGAACTTATGTACCTGGCTTTGGCTCTTCATTATACCGATGTATCGGTGTATAGAAGCGCGCGATAAAGGCTGAGGAAGGATTCAATAGTTCGAAAGGATTTTAGAAGGGTGAGGGTTTTAGTGAATACCGTTGATGACGAGATAAATTAATGGCTTCTCTCTCTCTCTCTCTTACTCTTTCTCTTACTCGCTCGGCTTTGCATATATTTGTCTTCATGATTTTGCGTGTGCGTCAATTGTTTAAATTATTTGGATAAGTATTTTTAATTAAATAAAGTTTTAAGCAAAATAATATAATTAATTTTATCAATTGATTTTTAAAAGGGCTTGACTGATGTATAAAGGTATTTGTAACAAAATATCGAGTAAATTAACATCAAATTACGAAGTTACCTTTAAACTTTTAAAACACTATTTTATCAATTCGTTTTTTTTTTTTTTTTTTTAATTGATACTTAAATACTTCGTAAAACTTTAAGCATAATGAATATTCAAATTGTGTAAATTTGCAAACTTTTATATTCTAATTTTGAATCTTACTTTACATATTTTTAGCTTTGGTTTTTCGAATGATTTTCGTCTTTATATTCTTAAAACTCGTACAAACATTTGAAAAACAAAAATCAATAAAAAAAAGAGATATAAAAAAATGTTTTTAGTCGAATTTCAGTTACTTTTCTGTATTACTTTACATTAACTTCGACGCATATCGAACAACAGCATAACTTTTTATTTTTACTTAATTAAAAAAAAAAAAAAAGAGAGAGAGAGAAAAGGAAAAATTGCAACTCGTCGAAAACAAGTTTCATCGAATAAAAACGAAAATTGTTTCACTTCCGGCCACTAAGCGCACGCGCGCGTGCAAAAAAAAAAGAAAGAAACTGGACCTTTCGCAAAAGTATATATCTAAGATCAATCCGCAAAAGATAAAAACGATGTTACGATAGCAGTTTCGTTATCGACGAGCTCAATCGAAATAAGTAACGAAACTTTTATCCGAAGTGCCAACTTTACGGATCGTGTATCTCAGAACTGCGAATGAAACTGTATAAAAAAGAAAGAAAGAGAGAGAGAGAGAAAGAGAGAGACTTCAAACTTTTCACCACGATACTTGTATACGGATAGCGAATCGATTGCGCGTAAGCGTTTCGATTTTGGGGATAAAACATTTTTGCGCGATGTTAATCTTCTGCAATTTTCAAAGCGCCGTTTTTCTTTCAACTTCTTCCATTCTTATTCCATTCCTTTCCCATTATTACTAAAAGCTTCTAAATAAACTCGCAAATTATTCGATTCAAGAATACGATCACGATCGATTATTCTTTTTATTTTATAAGATGGTAAAAGGTAAAAAGATACTCGTGACACAATGTTTACGAGACCAGTGAGTTTTGAGTAACTGTAAAGTCTCGGCGACAAATGTAAGAGTAGTGATAAATAGGCGTTTGGCTATTTAATTGTACAAAATTTTTTTTAGAAAAATCTCGTAATTCTTATTATTTCATTGCGATAATAAACGTACTAGTTTTACACGGTATTAAAATTGAAACACCTAACGCAAAAGTTTAACAACCGAGCATCGAATTGATTTATTTTCAAAGCAAATTTAATAAATATTTCTCTTCTCTTTTTAATATCTATATAATTTATGCACCTGATGTTAAAGTATAAAATACTTTGAATTATGTTCATGAATATCCGACACAAAATATTTACCATACATTTAAAAATATCCGTGAAAAAAGAAGAAAAAAAAAAAAAAAAAAAAAAAAAAAAAGTAGAATAAAAAAGCTCCTCGAAAACGTAAAAAAAATAAAAAAAAGCTCCTTCCTTCTCGTTAATTAACTCGCGTACATCTTCGAATTTCCAGCTCTCGATAAAAATAAAATAAAAACGGATCATATCGAGAGAGTAAAGTAAAGAAAAAAAAAAAATATATATATATATATACAGTTGGAGAATCTCCGTTGCAACGCACGCGTATATACCACTATATACTACAGTACTATAGTATTACATATACGCATCAATCGAAGGTATACTTTTACAGCGATCGTCCGTATGGTCGTCGTCCGTCGGCATTCGATCGAAGGATAACGCTTACGGCCGATGTATATGTATGTACGCTTTTTATTTTTCTTTCTTTCGTTTTCTTTTAGTCTCGGGCAGCTCGATTGCCGTTCTTTCGACGTCTGTATACAGCGGGGAGTAAGCGCACCGTTTGTCTACAGTTTTGTTTAACTTTCTCCCTTTGATTCTTGTATATGTATATATGCGTATCTCGTTTGTGTTCTAACGACACATTTATCTAGCGAGATTCTTTCTTATTCTACTTTTTTGTTTCATTTTCACGCTCCATTGCGATATATATTTTTTTTTTTTTTTTTTTGAAGTTTCAGCTTTGTACGAGTATTTCGACGTGGATTTTTTTTACTGCGACGTATACTCGGAATCGTTCTCTTAGATACAAGATATCGTTTGTATAATTCGACAGTATTTTACAAATTCGTGATATTGTAATTACAGTACAGTGGTATATGTGTTTAGGTTAAAATTAAATTTTACGATACTTACATGGAAATATTTTGCTCAAGCGAACGCTTTTGACTCACCTGCAACGTAAAATAAAGATTATTTGATTAAGTGATATTAATTTAAAATTCGCGTATAAACAAAATTTACATTTGAAATTATAACAATAATTTTAATATTTATGATAGATACATTAAACAATTTTTCTATTACTCTTAGTGGCTCAAATTCGTTTTCAAAATTTTTCCCCTTTATATATATATGTATATTTTTTTTTTTTTTTTCATTTTTCGAAGAACTTCCATACAATAAAAATTTTCACGCTCAATTTCACGAGTCACAATGTGAATTTTTAAAGGATGTATTTCGTGAAAAATTCTTGGAAGCCGAAATATCTCATGCAAAATAATATAGTTATAACGAAAACGTACGTAAGCCATTTAACATTAAAAAAAAAAAAAGGAGACTTAAAACTACGCAAAATATTCAGTAATGTAACCCCTAGAATTTCATTTCGCATTCCGGTTGCGCAATTGAAATAACCCGACGAGCGGAAAGAATTGACATTTTTAAAGTCCATTCGTAAAGCTTGAAACCCCGTGTGAATACTCATTCTTTTGATAAATATCTATATCTGCATGTAGTACCTCGAATAAACTTTACGCGATATAATTTGATTAAAGAAAATCCTCTGTGGATTTTGTAATGTATAAGTTAGGTATGAGTAATTTATGGATTAAGTGCAGAGGATTAATTATTAAAATTGCGCGTTAACAATTTATCATGTTTGAAATACGAGAATTTTACTTTTTTTTTTTAAATTATTAAATTTGATATAAATTTGATACGAATAATTTTGAAAATTTATATGATAAAATGAAATGTACCGTTTGATAGAATAATGAAAAAAGATGTTTTTTAAATTGCGATGTATTTTTATAAATTTATGAGAGATGTAAGTTTTTATATTCATTTTATATTAAATTCATTTTTCATATTGTTTTTCAATCGAGTATAAAATGTTTAAAATAAATGTATAAATAAATATAAATGTATAAAATGTTCAAGTATCAAAGTCATTTATCAATAATATTTGATTCGAGTCAAACGATATTAATTAGTTATTGAATAACCTTATTTATTGCGCTCCTTGTATGGAATAAATCGATAGAGAATAAAAAGTAACGTGAAAAATAATAATAAAAAAATAATTTTTCAATATATTTTCTACGTAAAACGTTTATGATATTTTATGAATTTTAATATCAATGATGAATAAAATCGAGCCAATATCGATAATGAAATCATTTTTATATAAAAAAAAAAAAAAAAAAAAAAAAAGCAGCTACATCTTCTTTCGCCCCATATTTTTATAAAAGCTTCGCCGAGAAAAAGACAAAGAAACGAATGAAAAGACGCGAAATTCAAAAATGCACTCGAAGGAGTAGATAAAAGAAACGAATGAAAAAAAAAAAACGACAGAAAAAGAAATGAAGCGAAAGAGAAAAAACCACGAAGAAGATGAAGAAGAAGGGGAAGAGTGAAGTCAAGCGAAAGAAGAGGGAGTAAGAGAGAGAAAGAGAGAGAGAGAGAGAGGAAGGATCTCATGAAAGAATCCCCTCGGAAAATCGAGTCACTGCTTGCCTTTGCTTCACCCACTATTTCCTTTTCTCTCTTTCTCTCTCTCTCTCTCTCTTACTCCTCCACGTTTTTCTCGCAGCGACGCTGCTTGAAATTCAATTCGAAATCGGAGTTCGATCCGTTCGTCAAGCACCCCATTCACCGCGTGAGATCCTTGCGCTAGATGGACCTCCACGACTAAGACGACGACGACGACGACGACACGAAAAGGGCGCGGAAATGAAAAATCTCCAATGCAATTTGCAATGCGATTCCCTCGGCAAGTATACACACGACCGAGATACTCCCTTTTACTCTATCTAGCTTTCTTACCTGTTACGAGATTGATTGATTGAGTGATTGATTGATTCGTTTTATTATCTGCTAGACGAGAAACTAATTTTATTTCTATACGATGCAAGAGCGAAGATGCAAAAAAAAAAAAAAAAAAAAAGAAAAGAAAAAAAAAGAAAAGGAGTAGACGATACGCTCGAGACTTAAAATGATTTTTCGATTTAATATGTACATGATAAAATTTGGATTTACATTAAACGACAATTTGTCGTAAAATTTTAGCGATTATCATTTCGTCGATCAATGAAATTTTTAATCACTATGAAAACAGGATTATTATGTTCGAGTTGCGATGTTTAATTTAATCGGCGATTGCTGTTTATAACATTTTCCGCGATTACGATGTAAAATTGAAATGTCGGCTCGATCGATAATGTGATTGTAATATTTTAAAAGCTTTCGCGATCTTTAAAAATATCGCTAATGCGATCGCGATACGTTGCGATGGGAAATCGATTTACTGCATTCGGTACATTCTGAACATTAAACAATAAATAAAACGTTACGATTTTGATTTTATAAAGTTTTTTAAAAGTATAATCACTTGTATATTTCGAAAATGGAACGTGTGCATATTTTTTTAACAAATATTTTTTGTTGAAATTTCAAAATTTGAAGTCATAGATTGTACGCTTTTTTTTTGGTTTTCAAGAGATACGCGTCACTTTTTAGAACAAAGTTCTATGTTTAAAAACGTCAAACATAATAAAGTATATGTACATATAAGCCTTTAGACGAATTATCTAAAATAAAACTTTAAACCGATTTAATTGTTTTTGAAAGCAGTTTCATATATATTTAAATAACATAAACAATTAACCGCGCATAAAAAATATATCCGAAATAATACTCGCTATCCAGGCATTACTCAATCATGCAACCGATCGAACATATTTTTCAAAAAAAAAAAAAAAAAAAAAAGTCCCAACGAGGCAAGTCGAATTTTCGCGGTACGACCAAAAAACGTTCGTTTCATCGCGTGCGCCGTAAATATGTAAAAAACGCAAATTTCGTTTTCACGCGAGTAAAGAAAGAAAAAAAAAAAAAAAAAAAACAAAAAAACAAAAAAAAAAGAAAAGATTTAACAAGCTTTTCGCGTACATTCAAAGTTGTTTGTAAAGTCGGATCGAGAGTTTCCTTTATGATTGTTCATCGCTGGCACGGCATTTTTCAGCGGTGAGTTTTATTCCTTTTTTTTTTTTTTTTTTATCCGCGATGTTCGTTGTACTTTTACGTGGCTTTCTTTATTAATGATTTGTGGAATGTTTTTACCCGAACGATTTTAAACGAAAACGAAATCGTTCGATTTATTAAACGACGCTTCTTTCCAACGATGGGAGGAATAAAAATTTTACGAATTTTCGTAGCTACACTTTTTTGTTTACGCGATTCATGGTAAATGATTTTGAGGACATTTTTTTTAATTACACGTAATTTTATGTAATTTTTTTTTTTTTTTTTTTAAACGAATACCAATACGTTTTTTTTTTTAAATCGAGGTTAAAAAAAATTTGAAATTTACATTCGTTTCGTTATGATAAATTAATTAGAATAAAGGTATGTATACTAAAAACTTGACGACTCTTCGTTCATTATTATACGAGTACGTTCGAACAAAATCAACATTTTGTCTTCGCTCTTTCGTATATTAAATTTACAATTAAAAGTTTTCGGAAACCATAGCTACACGGAGTAAAAGAGATGTATAGAGAAGATTGAGAGAAAGAAAGAATGAGTCGAATTAACTTAGTATATCGTTGAACTTTTTTACACGCGCAAATTCCGTTAGCTGACTCGGTTTCATATTGGATTTTAAAATTTCCCCACAGCTCTCTCTCTCTCTCTCTCGCGCGCGCACACACACACACACACACCCACATACACACACAATGGCAGCTTTTCACAGTGTTTGAATGCAAAACGGTTTATGCGTATAATGGTTCATTAGTGTCTTTCAGCCGTACATTCTGGTCGCGAAGTAAATCTATTCTCTGCCTCTCGTGGGATCATCGCGTAAAATTGCGTCCTTTCATCCGTGTCTAACAATTTTCTCTTTATTTAAAACCAAAAATGATTTTTCTTCTTTTTTTTTTTTTTTTTTCATTTTTTTTTTTTCCATATGTTATACTGATGAAATATCGTACACGTTGCCTTAAAAATTCTAAGGTTAATTGAATTTGGATCGACGGACGATGGAATAATTTTTTACGTATGAAATTTTTCTTTCGTGATGAAAAATAAAAGAAAAAAAAAAAAAAAAGAAAAAAAACAAAATGAATTTTTTCACTTATTATTTAATAATTGAAAATGAAATGCTTTTTTCCGTGTTACATGTACTTTAATAAAAATAATTGAAAAAGTATGCGTACAGCGAAATTTTACGCTCGTTTTTAATATATGTATATTAAAAAACTAATAATAAAAAGTATACTCGTTTAAATTGAAATTTAAGATTCTCATGTTGAAATATAATTTTCATAAAATTGAAATATAACTTAAATTGAATAAAATAATTTAAATTTATCTTACAGTAATATAAAAAAGATTCCCTTCAAATGCTTAACCAAATAACTAAATTAAACATTACGCTCGGAACAAAATGCCGAAACATTGCGCAAAAAATTAATAAACAAATTTTACCCTCGTCAACAATACAGCTTTTATTAATTGTAAACAATGCTCGCTTAAATCTTCTACAAACCTTTCCTATTACAAATAATCCCTTTCCGTGAATCGTATACTCATATCCGACGTTTTGTACATATACGATATTCGATTTACATTTTCGCCTGATAAAAATTAGCGCGCCTCTGACAATGGCGATTAATTATCACAGCGATGTTGTTGATATTTCGTTTGTTAAAATTAATTTTCCATATAACTTCGAAGATATGCGATGTTCTCAAAGACACGGGAGGTGATAATCTTCCGTACTTGTTGCTCGGCTTATGCTCGAGAGGTGGAATATTGTCTTTAATAGCGAGATGTTAATATTACAATGAAATAGTATATTGCTTTTGTTGTACGCAAGTATTTTACGTGTTTCCTTTTTTTTTTGCTTTTGGTATTTTATTTTTAAACAATATGAGAGTTGCGATTAAAATGTTTATAATTAAAATTTTGTCTTTTTAACGATAAAAAAAAAAAGCTCAATTTTTACAAACAAATATTCAAATTGAAATAATATTTTATAAAGTTATAAAAGTAATGAAAATTGTTTAAAATTCACGTAGCTTATTTATGTAAAAAATTTCCACTTTCAAACCATAAAGTATTCAATTTTCAATTATAAAATAGTTGAATTATTTAAACAATGTTTAGTTAACGAATTACTATATACCTATAAACTTTTATTGATAACCGTGAATTGGAATTTTTTTTTTTATCCACTATTTTAAAGTAAATTTTAGCTTGGCCCTTTAAAATAAATTAATCTTCAAAGTTTTATGTTGCAACTTTTTCTCTCTGTACCTAGTCGATGCTTTAAAATAAAAACGTAAATTAACGCTTTGAAAACAAAAAAAATATCTTATATATTATAAAAATTGAAATATTTATTTTAATCAATTACACTGCAATTTATTACATTCATACCAACATTAAAAGTCGGCTGCCACGGTAAACTTTAAATTATTGCAAGTAATATTTTCGTTAACGTCAAATAAACGTAATAAAAGTTAACCGAAAAGACCATACGATAATAACATCGTGTATCGATAAAAAAGAAAAAAGAAAAAAAAAAAGAAAGAAAGGAAACGAAGTAAATTGGCATCATGACAAAAGCTAAAAATCCCATGTGGTGAGAAATAAAAAATAAAAAAAATAAAATGAAATAAAATAAAATAAAAAAAAAGCGCACCCGTAAAATCAGAGCTCAAGTTGACACGAAGGCCTCGTTTGTGAGCCGCGCCCCCGATTTAACTTACCCTACAAATTCTCTCTCTCTCTCTCTCTTTCTCTCTTTTTCTCACACGCATTTAATCCATACACGCGTTGTAAAGCTCGAGGCTTTCGTGTTCGACGGCCATTATTGCTTTGATTTTTTTTTTCTTTGTTGGGGCTTATTTTCGACTTTCTCTCTCTCTCTCTCTATCTATCTTTTTCTCTTGTTTCTCTTGTTTCTCACGTCTAATCTTTTTTTTTTAGATAATCGATCTATCGAGTGTCTATAATTGCGATACACGACGGGATACAGTCGAATTTAAAAACGTGGCACTCGGTAAAGAGGGAGGAGATTGCGAATGCGAAGGATGTCTCTTTTTGTTATCGATTAAAATATCCAAGATTGGAGTGATTCCAGAAAATTATCGTTAACCTTCAGGCAAAAAGCTACATTTCTTTTGTCAACTCGACGATCGTATTTTAAAAGTTATTCTTGTGTTACGTAACAATGTTGCCTTACATTTTTTTTTTTTTTTTTTTTTTTTTTAATTTATCGCATTGTTCTATATGTAAAATGACATTGACATCGATTTGTTTTTATCGATGTAGAATCGTTAGGTGATACAATACGTATGTTGTTTATTGCAAATTTTAAATATCTTTTATAGATGGTGAAATAAGTTACGGAAACGTGAATTTTAATGCTTTATGCTAATGTTGACATGTTAACACCTTAATGAAATTAAATTCACCAAATTATAAATTTCATTGTCTCATTAAAAAAAGACGAAACTTTTTACTTCGATTCAATAAAAGTACAAACGCGTATTTTTTTTCTTTTTTAAGAAATAAAAAAAAATGAACGACAAGTTTATTCACTCTTACGTTAAATAATGATAAAAATTATCGTTCATAGATGAAATGATAAAAAGTGCTGCAAAAATTGCAAGTCCACAAAACGTGCGTCGACAACTTTTTTTGAAACTTTGTACTTTCGGTCGACTCTGACCTTCTCTTACTTTTTTTTTTTTTTTTCTTACATCGTCGACTTCGATATAATCCATTTGGCCTCTTATTTTATTACCATCGACCGATCTAAATTAAGAATTGGCTAACAATAAATTTAGATTCCTCTTCCAAAGAGGGAAAAAAAGTAAATAAAAATCACGTAATAGAAATCAACAAAATCGCGTAAACGATATCGAATTCCATTCACGTGGCGGATAAGAAACGGAGAGAAATGAATGAAACTCGTTGTCCGATATCTCTTAGCTGTTCCTTTTAATTTTTCTTCGTCGCTCTAACCTACCGTCGTCTAAAATTTTCGAGAAATTCGTGTAGACACATACATACACACTCTTTAACTTATACACGCACATATACACACATTCACACCCATATGTCGTAGCATCAAAAGATGCGTACATATTTATGTGGGTGAGCTCGCAAATTTTTGGCAAGCAAGTTGAAGAAAGAGAAAAGCGAAATGAGTGGGAGGGTTTAAAAAAGAAAGGCGAAAAAATATAGCGAGCATAAGGAAAATATTACCATTCAAAACTCGTTTGTGCCTACGTTTTCGAGGCTCGAGACGTGCACGAGTACACCCAGAGAGATAGAGAGAGAGAGAGAGAGAGAGATAGATAGAGAAACAGAGAGAAATAGAGATGTGTATAAATAAAAGGGAAAAAGCAAAAAACCGAAAAGGAAGAGTTTAAGCAAAAATGATAACGATCGGAACTAGTTCAACGTCGAGAGTTTCGGTAGTAAAAGTATTACCGATCGAGCGTTCGGCATAGGTCACGGTGAGGTTGGAGTATCGGTTAATATTCGACCTTAAATCATATCGAATCTTCTTCCAATATTCTCGATCGAAGCTCACTGCCGAATTTTTCTTTTTTCCGTACAAGTGAGACCCATAAGTTTTTCCCGCACCGCGGAATATTATTTCGTTCTTGGTATACTCTTCGAAAGATATACGACCTCTGGCCGAATTAATATTTGGCCTGTGATATACCATGTAAGTGATAAAGGAAGTTTTTTCTTTTTTCTAATTTCGTATAACTTTTGGACTTTGATGAATCAAGGCTTTTTTTAAAATAACATTTGAACAATGTTTTTAATTATTATATGGCTTTGAGTGTATAGAAGTTGACGATGATAGATTAAAGGTGTTTGGTATAAAAATTACTGTATAACAGTGCATAATAATTTTTCGACTAAAGTTTTATAATTTACATTTCGTCTAAAAATTGTCAAATTTAAGTTATAACAAAATCAATAAAATTAATTTTTTTATAGAAAAAAATTATGCGTTTCGTCCCTAATTCATAAAAATTTGTTTGCGATATTACAACTTTATTTTTACGTTCATTCGAATTTCTTATTTTAAATGTTAATCGAACTAAATTATTATTTTTGATAAATTTTATTTATCTACGTGTAAATGATAACAAAAATTTTGACACGATATTACTCATTTAAATAAAAGGATTTGTTCGTGAAAGTATTGTTTTCGGTAAGCCTATAAATAATTAATGACACAAATAACATTATAGTGTATAATTATATTTATTGTTCTACGGCATTCGAAAAAATAAAAAGAAATAAAAAGTTCTTGCAACAAAAACTGTGCACTCTTACTTAACCATTAAGTAATTAAGCTACTTTATCTTCTATCCTCTCTTTTTCTTTCGCTCTCTCTCTCTCTCTCTCTCTCTCTCTCTCTCTCTTTCCGATTCTCTGCGTCGCTTTAGACACTCGATAAAACAAGATAGGTATAGCAATCCCTCGTCGTCGGTAGCGACACGCGACCAATGAAAAGCGTCGAGAGCTTTCGGGAGCATCCCTCGAAACGCTATTTATCGCTTTCCCGGAATATTATCTATCCCTCTCGTTTCCCTCACCCTTCCGAAACTCTCTCTATTTCCAGCTTCCTGGGCGTTTCAAAACTATGTATTCGCGGCGGAAGTGCCGATTTTCCGTTACTGCTGAAGATAGGACCGATGCGCGACTGATTGCGAGTGGGAGTGAGAAAGTGAGAGGAATACAGAGAGAGAGAGAGAGAGAGAGAAAGGGAAAGAGAAACGAAGAGGCAGATATAGACTGGTTAGACCAGGAAGGGCAGCCAGGCAAGTCGCGCTTGCGCGTTTACGTATTCCCAATATAGCTTGCTTACCTACGTTTACAAATATACGTACATGTGTATATGTATGTATGTGCCTTCCGATACAACTAAACTTTTCCCGAAAATTTTTCCCTCTTCCGCTTTTGCGTTCCTTTTTTCTTACTCTTTTCCTCTTACTTCGGACTTCTCCATTTCGCGCGGAAAAAGGATTCTGATGGATTTTTAGCTTGCGTGTGCGATTTTTTCCTCTCTCTCTCTTCGTCCTTTCTTTTTTTCTTTTTCCATTTTTTTTTTACTGCTTGTTCGTTTTTGTTTTATTTTTCACGAGACGGCTACACCATCGTGTCTTTCTTGATTTAATAACGAAAGAAAGTAGAATAAACGGAGAGAAAAGAGAGAAAAAGTGCTTTCAATGTGACTGGATTATTTTTAAGCTTCGTAAACACACTCGTGTAAATATGTGAAACTATATATGAACTGCCGAACTTTTTGCGATCCTTATAGCTTCGGATTATTTAAAATAGCGCGTCCTTATTTTTCCCTTTGAAAAATAAGTATTCGATCGGATGCGTTATGTTTGTCTTTTCATCCACTCACTTGCTTGCTTTCGCATACGCGAATAATTGAAATCGCGATTATAAATAGGATTTGTGTTTACATTGACACGTCCCTTTTACCCAAAAGTGCATATTTTAATTCGTTTAAGAAGCCTTTTTATATAATAATATGAAGTTTAACAAACAATCGATCATTTAGTTTTATTTTTTTATTTGTTTAAGATTTTTAAAAACAACCTCTTTTACTTTGAATTTATGAATTTTTATAAAATTACAAAATCATACACGATGTAAGAATCACGAGCATACGTTAAATTAAAAAGATCTTTTGTAAGAATTTTGTCTTTGGAAAAATACATGAATTTTTCAGAATTTCAACATCAAATGGATTTAAAAAAAAAAAATTGATGTATATTCAAGGAAATGGACTGGATTTTTATCATAATAAAAACGATAGATTTTCATTTCCAAACTCTTCGAACGAATGCCACGGTAAAGATTGAAGAACAAAACGAACTAGATACATCGAAAGTCAAAAAGTTATTATTTTTTTATATACCGATTTCCATTGGAATTAAATCTTGGGTGGAAAAAGCTTGAAAAAAGTTAAAGATTTTTCTTACGTGCTAACTTTAAAGTAATCGTTTGCTAAGAAATCGTTTAAAATTATCTCGAATTTCAATTAATGTAAAAAAGCGTCTTAAATGATTAAATTTTTTCAAATCGAACAGAGACACGAGTATTCATAAAAAAAAAAAAGAGAAAAATCTATAAACATTCACACATATTAACATATGGAAAGGCCAGATAAACATGAACAACAATTGGTGGGAGTAGAACGGAAGCCGAAAAGCTGCATCGCCGTTAAACGGGTCATCCTACTTCAAAAGGTCTTCGTATTTTCCCGGTATCACAACGCTGCCGTGATCCTCCAAATAGCCGTTTACACGTCGTGAAATAATGAAAGTAAAGAACGCGGAGGAAAATTTTTAATTTATTATTGCGTCGATTGGTGAGGTTTAGTATTGCGAATATGTTAATGGCTTTGTACGAACGTTGCTGTAATTGCTTCGTTTATATGGATGAAAAATTTGAAATGTCTTTTTGATAGACGCGAGTTTCGTCTTCAAAGATTTTTAGTCGATCTTTTAAATAATTTTGTCGACTATTTTTTGATAAATTTTTTCAATGTATTAAATATATCGTTACAGCTCAATTTACACAAATTTTTAAATAATGGTAAAAGTATTATTCATGGTTTGATAAATAGCAGCACGTGTGCGGGATACACGAATGAAGGATCATGAAAAAAGCTTAAATCATAATTTAAACGTGAAGTTTGAAAAAGAAAAAAATGAATGAAAGAAAGAAAAAAAAAATTTCAAGTGCAAGCTAATGTACCTAATGTAAATAGAAAGTTGACATAATCTTATTGCCATTATAAACTTAAAAACTCTTTTCCTTGGATACAGTTTGTTTGTAAAAAAAAAAGTTACGCGTCAAAATAAAAAAAAAAAAATTTTTTCTTAAGCTTTATCGTTTTCAGTGACTTGGCAACAGTTTTACGAAAAAGGTTGTTAGACTCTAACGAAAAGTACTTGTAAAGTCGATAAAAGTTCTTAGTCTTCATTTATCCCAAGCATTTATAAGCTAAAACGCGATGAAAAAGTTATAATGGAGATATTTAAAATTACCTTCGAAATGCGAATTGTATATAAATATGTTTTATCATCGATAAAAGCATTTGCTAATATTACACGTACGTGTATTTGAATATTTTATGTTAAATATATAACGTTATTCGTCGAAGTTTTCGTTTTTAGCAAATAAATGATCTAATAAATAAAATAAGAAATATTGATATTCTTTTATATTTATATTTATACGTGCTACGAAAATAATGAGAATGATAAAAGTGATTGACGAGCAGTACTATGTTATGGGATGATGTTTAAAAATCGTTAGATCAGTTACAACAAATGTGACATCGATGTTGCATATTAATTATAATTTTTTAGGGAAGGAAAATAATAAAAAATGTCGGAAAAATAAAATAATAAAAAAAAAAGTGAAATGACATATCTCGTTTATCAAAGTTGTTCGATTATAAAACATTTTGGTTTCTAAAGAAACAATAAATATATTTCAAGTAGTATTTCAATTAAAATTTTCATACAAGAAAAAAAATCTTTTAACGGGATATTTTTCAATGCGTAAATAATAACTTTACGTCAAACTTTCTGAAACTCTGATACTCATCTTACCAATTATTGAGGAAAACTAAATTTAATTTTAAGAAGCTTTTGGAGCCATATTTCTTCAAAATTTTAATTTTTTGTTATTGTTTACAATATTTTAAAGATTAAAGTATTGTATCAACAACAAGTCTGAACAAACAAATTTTGACGAGATTTTAGCAACTTTATATTCCACTAATCATCACAGATTATTTATTTTAAAACAATGAAATCTGTTAATTAGTATAATTGTTATAAAACATTGCGTTAAATAGAAAAAAAAAAATTTTTTTTTAAATTTATCCTTTAACGAGTACACAAAACTTAAACTTTATTTTTAAAGCCCGATGTAAAAAAAGCAATCGAGCTGTCGAATCATTTTTCAAATACTTTCGCAATGTCCTTTAAAATATTAAAGGTCTTCCTGGTTCATAAGATGGTATGTATTATTTCCAACGCGGATTGAAATCATCTTCAATTCTCGAAGGTATACTTCTTCGAGAACAATCAATCTAATATGTTTCGTTGTAAGCGGAATGTAAACGTAGTACAAAAATTACGATATTGAAAAGAAAAAAAATGAACCGATGAATTATTAAAAAAAGTGCTATAACACATGTTATCTATGTTTCCTGCATTTTTTATTAAAAATATTTCTGTCGATTGTATATTTTTATGAATTACGTCTTCATAAAGTGCATTCAAACTAAAAAGTAAATAGTAAAAGACAGTGTATTAAAAAATTTTAAAAAATATCGTTAAGCTATAATTTAAAAATTATAAATTGATGAGAAATATGATTTCATTCATCTTTGCGATAAACGCATTTCACTTCGATAAGAACTTCAACGTGACAAATAACAAAAATCTTATTTCCCGCATGAGACAAAATACAACAATGGAAAAATATTTTTTCCACAGCAATTACGATAAAGGCATGTTTACGTGCTCGCTGGAACGGCGGGAGAAACGTAAAACAAAAAAAAAAAATAAATAAATAAATAAATCAATGAAAAGAGAAAAAAAAGTCACTAGGGTGAAACAAGAGAGAGTTAGAACTCGGGGCGATTTTACGCACGCGGAATATCAAACGAGTCGGCGTTTACGAGCTGTGTGGGCTTTCGAACTCGATGGGCTACTCCATTTCCATTCCTTTCCACTTTACCAATCCCCCGGCTTTTATTCATCCCGTCGTTGTTGTTTCGCGAATGAATATATGTGTATACCTGTACGCGTCGTCGTAAGTAGCGCGTCTGGCCGAACTCGGATTTTACTACTTGCGCCAAGGGAAGTAAGGATTAGGATCCGCGATCCGTTTTCATCTATCTTTCACTATATCTCTTTCTTTATTTTTTATATGTATACTTTTTCACTCACGCGTGCGCTATTACTCGAACCGTAATGAAATTTCCTCTTTATCGCCGTTTAACTTTCCAACTTGAGAGTAGTCAATTATACGTTTTTTTTTTCTTTTTTTTTTTTTTTTTTTTTATTACGGTAAGCGCTTACTCGATGGGTTTCGATGCCGGTGGCGCATTTTGATACGCTCGCGCTCATGGAAAATTATCCGAGTTGGATAGTACTAGTCGATAAATTGGAACAATGATCGAGTGTGGAATATTTCAAGCGTTAAGTACGCCTTACTCTACTCCCTCTCTCTCTCTCTCTCTTTTTCTAATATTGTTGCAGCGGTAATTAATTCTCTTTCTATCTCTCTATTTGTCTCTTTCTCCCTCTTTTCAGCTGTAAAAATTATCGGTTACGGCACATTACTAGGTTTTATGTTGTCATGTGTTAAAGTATTATAATTTTTACATTTTATATATACTGTATACATTTTATATTGTTAAAGGTATACTTTATTAAAATATAAGGAACGATAATTTTTCGCTCAACTAACATGCATACGTAATTGAATAAAAACTTTTTTTTTTTCCAAACAAACGCAAA
The DNA here is from genome assembly GCA_949987625.1 of Chalcis sispes. Taxonomy (NCBI): domain Eukaryota; kingdom Metazoa; phylum Arthropoda; class Insecta; order Hymenoptera; family Chalcididae; genus Chalcis; species Chalcis sispes. The sequence goes on along the minus strand of OX465099.1, from coordinate 10,364,817 downwards.
TTAATTATTAATGGAAAAGAAAAAAAAAAACGGTTTAATTATTTATCCATTGAAAAAACATATATACTCCATCCTTGTTTGTAAATTATTAGTTGATTATAAAGTTTAATGTAAAAACCTTTCCATGAACAAACTTTTTTTTTTTCTTTTTATTTTATTTTCTTTTTATTTCGCACGCGCGAGAGAGAGAGAGAGAGTTTTTCAATGCACTAAACAAACTATGAATACTATGAATACATTTTTCAAAATATCTAATGTGTACTTAGCGAGTGCGCATCCTTGCCGATGAATTAATTATCCCTTTCGTAAAATATACAAAAAAAAAAAAAAAAAAAAGAAATAGAAAGAAAAAAAAGGTAGGAAACGAAGCTTTATGTAAAGGTAAACTAATTCAAAATGTGACCTCTTGAAAAATTATATACAAGCATGTGTATACAATTGATGAAAAACTAAGGAAGTAAAGTAAGAGCTATCAACTTAATTGGTACAGTCCTGTCGCGATATATTGCCTCTCGATACATTGCCATTTTGGCTCCCACCACCATGCGCCGTCTACTCGCAGTTGTTTCTCAGCGTTTTTTTCATTTGCAATCGCGACTCTGTATCATTTTATGGGAAACTGCCGCATGGAGGGAGGCTCGCGATATATTTCCTTATCGCGGAAATTTTCCTTTTTACAGCCCTGGAAGCGGTAATATCGCGACTCTATTGTGTTTGAATAACTCCAAAGGAAATTTTAAAAATAATTTTTAGCTTTAAAATCATCGAAATGTTGATGGAAATATTAATTAAAGCTTTATTTATAAGAAAATTTGTTTACATAAGTTTGTATATACGTTTTTTTTTTTAACAAACACTTCATAATATTAAAAAGATTGAATTTTGAAAACACGGAAATAAATATGCCGAGACGAAATAAACAAACGCGCCGCGTATTTTCATCGTATATTTTTCTTCCGACGAATCTTTTTGAATTTTAAACATCCCTCGTATATTAATTTTCCTCGAAATTCATCGATGCGAACTTTTTTTTATAAAAAAAAAAAAAAAAAAAAAAAAAACAAAAATAATAATATCGATGAAGATAAAAAAAATAAAAAAAAAAAAAGACACCTACATTCGCCTACCTACATCGTACATACGCATATTTCGTATTTCTATACGCACTTACGCGACATACATATCAATTATCCGAGATTCGTACCTCTTGTGCATAGACACGTATGCAGATATGAGTTACAGCCTACGATTGGATATTGATATATTTTTTAGATTTAATCTTATAGTCGATCGAACGCGTACGTTTTTTTTTCTTTTTCCATCTTTTTATTTTTAACTTCCTTTTTTTTTTTTTTCTTTTTTTTTTTCGCAACTGGATATGTATAGATTGCGCATATACAAAAGCCGCTTCTTTTCAGCCCGGAGAAACGTGCATTCGACGTTAAGCTCCATTCACGTATAGTCTATATCATATTTTCTGTCTCTCTCTCTCTCTCTCTTTCTCTCTCTCTCTGCATAGTCGGATAGGTATACCGCGCGTGACACATACATATACACACACACACACACACACACACACATATAGAAATGAGAGGAATATCGTTGCTATAGATTAGTATCGGACGAAAATCTCGAAAGGGAATCTTTCCAATTCGGCGAAATGCGATTGCGAGTAACGATAGGAGCGGCTCTTTCTCATTCGCTCTCTTATACCTTCTTCGTATCGTCGTCGTCGTCGTCGTTTATTCCTCTTCGTATTTTATTTTCATTCGTCGTCCCTTTCATTATGTTCGTATATGTATGCGCGTGCGTGTAACTGAAATTATAACCTTACGGATGAGGCTGCGAGCTACTTTCGTTTACCGTGTTTTATTGTACTTTTTGGTTAAACCTTGATATTCTTAACGATTTGCTAATTACTAGATTTGTCGTTAAGCTGTTGAAAATATTACAATTTATTTTTCTTTTTTTTTTTAATTTGTTTCTTTACAATCGCATTCCTCTAATGTCTAAATTTATTATTCACTTCAAATGTTAATTAGTTACGTTATCGAAAAATTGATTGAAAGTTAAAATTTTTCTTAATAATGATTGGATACATTAATTCAGTTGATTATTTACAATAGATTATATTATTGTTTAAATATTAAATTGATACGTGTACGCGTATAAATTAATATAATTAAAACAAAATGTAAAAGTGCTTAAACATATTACAAAGAAATATCTTATTTTAAATACATATATATTTGTAACGTTACACAAAGTTTCTCGATAATAAAATTTTTTTTCATTACGCGAACTTCGTTTTCTATTTTTAAAAAGGAACAAAATCAATATTTCGATGAATTTGTTGATTTTACATTTTATTTAACGCACATATGAAGGTAAATTAAACTAATATTATTAAACCGGTTTTATAAATACTCCATTTATTTCGGTATACTCGTATAAAGTTCGAGAGTATAAAATAAATAAATCTCGAAAATTAAGTAAACAAAATATTAATCAAGGTAAAAATATTTTTTAAAATAACGTGAAATGTATTATTTTGGTTATGAAATTTCGTACAATTTTATAACAGCGTAATTAAGAATATATTTTCCTCCAAGCAATAACGTCTACATTTCTCTTCGTAATTACATTGAATTTTAATATTTCAAATAAAAATAACATTGTACCGAAATTTTAAATTACATCCGCGAGTTAAAAATCTCCGTTTGAATAATAAATTTCGCAGTTAAATAATTTATCGGTTAAACAAGATAAACAATCACACGTAATTAACATCGATAAAACATTTATAAACAAATGTATAATTTTTCACATAGCGTACAATCTCAAAAATCGCACTTATAATAATTACATCTGCAAAGATAATAATTTACTTTTCCACGAAGACAAAATAAAAAGAGAAAAAAAAAAAAAAGATGCGAGAGAAAGAAAATTTTCCGACGCATATCATACATCCTGAGTAGGTACATCCACATAATCGACCAGCGTACATAATAAGTACATAGGTGTGTGTACATGTGTATATATATATACACGTCCAGCAAGCAATGTTAGAAAATACAGCACAATAATTCCGCGAGTCGTGAAATCATCTCGCGACACTCGACAGAAAGTCGACAGGACGCGACGTCGTCGTCCCTCTTTCTCTCTCTCTCTCTCTCTCTCTCTCTCTCTCTTTTTCTCATTCTATGTTACACATATCTCTCTTGACCGAGAAATTTTCTCGGGACGTGAGGGAAAGAGATAGAAAGATAGAGAAAGTACATTGGAATCGCTCGGTGATATTTTACCATCTCTCCTTTTATTCCATTCTATCCCTTTTTCTCTCTCTTTTCACCGCTTTGTTCCTCGTACGTCGTCCGTTATAACATCTCGACTTACCCTCACTTTTCCACACCCGGTAAGCGAGTTTCGCGCGACCGCGAGAGTTTATTTTTTATCCCATTCTATTTTTTTTTTTTTTTTTTTTTGTTCCATTTCTTCTTTTTCTCACCTCTTCTCCTTGTTTCTATACTTTTTTTTTTTTTATTCGAACCTCTCGCCAGTGCTACCTTCCTCGCCGCAAGGGACGTGTACCTCGGCTTTATCAGATTTCGTATCGAACGAATTCTCGGAGGTGAGAGGCTCTTTCTGCTATTTCCGTTTACACGCTATACGTCTATACATGTACGCGTATATTTATGGAGACGAGTATGTGTGTGTGTGTGTGTGTGTAAGACTGTCTGAGCAATAGATGCCAGGTGGATTTAGATCCTTTTGTGCTCTGGCTTCACGGCTTGGATTCGCGAGAGTAACTTGCGAGCTTTTGCTCGAGTATATACAGATATGTGTGTAAATGTGAGTTCGTAAATGTACGTATGTGTTAACGCTTACAATTTTAATTTGCACGGAAGTAGGTCGTTCGATTTGTTTCTCGCCATCTCTCTCTCTCTCTCTCTCTCTCGTACCCTTTATCCTCGTGGATGAATTTTATTTCATTTTATTGCTGGATTTCTGCTTCGTTTCAATTTTGTCGTAGAAATCTATGATTTATATGTTAAGCTATTATACGCGCTTTAATGCGTGAATTATATTGTAGAATTATAAATTTTATTTCAAAATGTTAATGTACAAACGGATTTCATTTTATACAAAAATGAAAGATTAGCGCAAAAATATGTTTTGCGTGATAAAGCTCAGTTATCACTCGGATAGTACTAAATACATTTTTCATTTTATACATTTATACATCTTTAATCAACGAAAAAAGAATAAAATAATTAAAATACGAATACGTATCCTATTCCTTCAGGAAAAATCATCTCGAATATTTCTCACGAACGCACTTAATCAAACGAAAGTTTCGTTTGCGATATCGTCGGGGAAAACAGTAAACAAAAATAAAAGAAAATAAAAGCATCCGCGCTCGGGGCGTCTTTATTCGACTCGCCCCATCTAAAAATATCGACGTAAGCGAAAATTCGTACGTCTATCCTCGTGTATTTTGCCAAACTAAGGCGCCGCTTACGGCAACGAATAGAATACACAGTCACCGTATATACGATGACATTTTTTCAATCAGTGACACTTTTTTTTTCCTTCTTCGTTCTCTCTCTCTCTCTCTCTCTCTCTCTCTCTCTCGGTTATACTTCGACGATCGAATCTATATTTTCGGTCGAGCCGTGCGACCGAATTTGCGGCGGAGAGTTTTCCGCGTTTTATATAGCCGGCTTGGCCGAAACTTTCTTGCGGCGTTGATAATTAAACTCAAACAGCTGAGTGGAAAGTTTTGACGATTCGATTGTAAGCTTGATGAAAATTTGATAACGAGCGTTGATCGATAATTATTTCTTTGTTCGAGAGTTTGTTGCTTAAGTAAGCGTCAATTAATCACCTATTTTGTTGTCGAAAAGTAAAACGGTTATACTCTGCGATATATATGGATAATTTTTGGGACTTTAGTTTGATAGCTGATTCATTTTTGTTCGAGTTTCAATCGATTATTGATATATTATTCTTAAACTTTTTTATGCAAAAAATTTTCACACGTTCGAAAGGTATCCCAAAAGTCTATTCAAAATTAGTCCGACAAATGAGCTTTGATAAATAAAAACCCATCTACGTACATCATTATTATCTAACTATTATCGGAGTACATAATAAGCTTCGCGCGCATTCAAACATACCAAATCTCATCGACTATTTGTATTCGTGCATTATCACGTTTTCATAACACAAAAAAGAAAAAAGTATTACAAGAAAAATTCAATAGGTGCAGAAAGAGAATGAGAGAGAGAGAGAGAGAGAGAGAGAGAAAACGCGTCAAGAACGGCCGATAAAAATTTCCACGGGGCTGAGAACGAAAGCAGATTTTCGAAAAGGATGAATTCCGAGGGACTCGTAATCGGCTTCGAAGGTATAAGCGCACAACTTGAGCGTCGTTAACGAAGCGCAAATTGCCTGAAGTTCTCTCTCTCTCTCTCTCTCTCTCAAGTCTATATACCTCTTCATAAATTTACATTGTTTTTTTTTTTAATTAAGAACTTTTTACGCGACTTTTTAAATTTTCAACTCCTTTCATTTTAGGTTCAATTTATCGGTTTTAACGATCATTAGTTTGTTTCGATAATGAAAGATTTAAAGAAATTTAGAAACATTTATGGATATATTTTTTATCGTTATTATACTTTATCGAATTTTTGTAACTTTATGGATAAGTGAGAGTATTTCGAATTGATCAAGTAGATATTATTTCGATAGGTAAGTTGCGCATCGTAATAATTTAAATTGTAGTATTATGTAACGAATTTTTATATTCATACAATAAGATTTTATCTCTCGTTTATATCAAATGTAATTTTTACTTTTAATTAAAAATAATAAAAGTTCTCGTTAGTTTAAATCCTTTTTTTTTAATAATTCAAAAAGTACAACGCGGTATTTTTCTCATCGACGCTATTTTACGAAAATAATAAAACCGATTAATTTGAATGATCGTCGTCAGCAAAATTAAAACGATTCATATTCAATAATATATTCGTCAATTTGATCGTTATTTTAGAATTAATCGAATGAATAGATTAAATAAACATAATGGGGAGACGAGTCATGCGTAAATCTTTATAAATTGATTAATTTTGTACGAGTACAAGCAATATTGTATTTTAATCTCTCATATATTTCCGTTATGTTTTTCGATTATGTCGTTAACGACAAACTATGGAAGCTCTAACAAAATACATCGCTATGTTTTTCCATTAAAACGGCCGATGATGAGACGATGTATATATCATATACAAAAGCACCGAAAATTTTAATCGAAAATCAAATTTTAATGCAAACTGCGGCTGTAATAATTTTCATCGAGTTTTGTATACGATTTTCTAGAAAATCCAATTATCCTCGTAATTTTAGCGTTACGTTTTCAACATCTCGTTTTATTTTATTGTTCAATTGCGTTACCTTATATCGAACGAACGAAATTTAGTTCTGTATATCCGTACCTAATTTGGCGCGCAAAGTTTTCGATTAACCGATAAGTTAAATTTTTTATTTTTCTAGCGATAGCACCGATAAATACGTTTTTTTTTTTTTAATAATAAATCATCGATTCGAGGACGAAGACAATAATATCGCGGCTAGCCGTTATTCTTCATTTTTCTCCTTCGCTTCGAGGATCTTTCATCCTTTCATCTTCGAACATCCTTCTTTTTTCTTTATTTTTATTTATATTTTTTTATTATCATTATTATTATTATTTTTTTTTTTAATTCATCGTACCTCGAAGAGAAACTTTAGCCGGAGGACTACCGAGTTGTGTGGGCTTTTGTGGACGATGCGCTACGCTCATTTTTTCTCTCTCTCTCTCTCTCTCTCTCTCTCTCTCTCTCTCTCTCTCTCTTATTTTAGTATTCTTTTAAGCTCTATTCTTTTATTTTTTTTCCGTTTTTTTTTTTTTTTTTTTTTTGTAATTTGGTGAGAAACATTGTCGTGATATTTGTTGGGACTCGTGTCTTTGTTTGAAATTCGGTCGATCGAATGTTTTCTACGAATTTAATTACCGCGTGAAGATCTTTTATTCTCGCGTATGTAAAACACAAATTTTTGCGCGAAATGGAGAGAAAAAGTTACCAACGTTTGTTCAAATTAAAATTAATAAAAACTCTAAGATTTTGAGAGTTTTTTTAATACGTTACATTAGAACAATTAATATTATTTAATTAAATTTAGAAAACTTTTAATATGAAGTATAACAAACAATAATTATATTATAAAAAACATGTAAATTATATTATTTAAACGAATTTTTAATGAATATCCTTAAATTTTATTTACTTAAAATTATCATTTTGTTTATCAAAAATTAATATATAAAGAATACATGAAAATTTATTTAATTTTAATATTTCGTTTGAAAAAAAAAAAAAAATCTCATCAGAAACAAACTACACAGCTCAATAACTCAAATATGAAATAAATTACTTCTAATTTCAAAGTATGATGCAGTCAACGCGAGCTTCGAATTTTCTTCTATCAATTTTTCTTTTTCTTTTTATCTTTTTTTCTTTTTATTATTCCGTTCTACTCACGACGAGGTTTCCCTTACCATATCAGAGTAATAAATTCGAAAAGTTCATCGAGCAAGAAAACGAAGGCGTGTTGGTATTAAAGTTCACTCGATCAAGACTCCATCGTTGTATATCAACTCGAAACTCGTATATACATTTTCAGGATCCTGCCGCTACTAGCTCCCTAACGAGTTACTCTCAAGCATGGCGGGCAAAAACTAGGAAAGGGTGGAGCTTATGTTGAATTGAAAAAGAAAGTGTTTTTGTGCATGAAGAGCGATAGAGAAAGAAAGAAAGAAAAAAAACAAAATGTAGAATCGCGAAATGAACGAGGTATAGTTATTAGAAATTCACTATACTTACATAGTAAATTGTATTGACCACTTGATTATATATTAAACTTAATAAATTTAAATTAAGTTATTTAATACTGCTAGTTTTTCTTTGAAAACACTATATTTATAATAAATGGTAAAATTTTAATTTTTAAAAAAACTTGATTTTCCAAAAAATTTATTCGAAAGAATTCTAGTAGAAGCAATGTCTATGTATTGAGATTTTTAAATTTTTACTTAAAAATTTAAATAGATAAAAAATTTATTTTTCAAAATAACTACAAAATTTCAGTAGTAATAATCAACGTGTAGTAAGACTTTTTTAATTCTCATTAAAATTTTTAATATTAAAGAAAATTTTCTTTTCACTCGCGTTAACATTTTAATTTAAAAATTGGAAACGTATTAGCGTCACTTATTATTACTAAAAAAAAATAAAATATATTTAATTATTCTTTAATTTTCAATTACAAATACATAAACTTTTTCATTTCCTTTTTAAATTTATAAATTTCACATCTTTAAATTATCTACTATAAAGCTCGACAGAAATGTTCTTATAAATAAAAAAAAAAAAAGAAAAAAAAAATAAAAGTAAAAATCTAAGGAAAAAGAAATCGTAATACGAACTTAAATAGAGAGATTCTTAGATCTCTTTACAAAGTATAAGTCATTTCCTCGTTTTCGCGAAAAATCTGATAAAGTTTAAGAGGACACAGGCGGAAAAACGAGGATTCCGTGAGAAGAAGAGGAAATGGTAGGGAAGAAACGATCTTTAAAAAGGAAAGTGAAAGAGAGGGAGAGAGAGAGAGAGAGAGTCAGTGGAAAAGATTAGTAAAGTACGGCAAAGATAAACGAATCTGCTGTAGTAAAAAAGAAAGAAGATCGACATCGAGCAAAGCAAAAGAAAGAAAGAGAGAGAAAGAGAGAGATATCTTTGATGATGAAGCAGAAAGATGAAGTGAAACAGAGGATGAAAATACTTCGATAAAGAAACGAGACGAAATTGTAGAACTGGTTGAAGAAGTTTAACGGTGTATTACGTGCAACGGAAATAAATAATATGCAAATGGATTTTGCATATACGGTATTGAAAAATTTATATATTTTATAACATTTAATGTTTATTCATATTTTTAATATAGCGGTACAATATTCAAATTGTCTTTAAAGGGTAGTTCATTAATGATGAAAATTATTTTCGTAAATATTCACGCGCGTATAATGAAATAAATTAAGTAAACGAAATGTAAATCTAATAAAGTTAATAAATAAAAATTAAAGTACTAACGTACTCGTTGAATAATATACATAATTTTATAAAAGTTAAACGAAATGAGAGAAACTTTAGAAAGCAACATTATGAAAATGCTACTCGAGTTTACCTAATTTAAGAAAAAAAAAAATTACAGCAAAGGAAAGATGAAAAAAAAGAATGAAAAATTAAATGGAATGTTTAGAAAAAGTAATAAATGCTTTACCTTACAATAAATGCTGTATGTACTTTGTTTAATATTATAAAAATTTGAGAATTAAAATGAAGACGAAAAAGTTAAACATAATAAAAGTGCCCGTTTTCGATATTATCCAGTAAATTTTACGAGATTAATTAACGCAAAAATTTCTTTTTTAAAGCGTCAAAAATTATTTACATTTTTTCGTTGTTATCTCTTTGTTGCAGCATAAATTTTGAGAAAAAAATTTTTCATCACAAGTAAAATCGTTACGGTAAAAAGATTCCAAGTAAAGTTGCAACGAGTCGTTAAGCAAAAGTTAAAAGAAAAAAGAAAAAAAAAAAAAAAAATACGAAAAACTTGGCGCATCCTCTCCCGAAAAAAAAGTTACCTCGAATAAAGCCTCGCTCTTTTAAATAAGACATCATCGTAAACACGAATGAAAAAGAAACTCATTTTCTCTTCCAAAAATAACGCGAGAACACGCGCGCAAAAGAAAAAAGAAAAGAAAGAAAAGAAAAAGAAAAGAAAAACAGAGAAGGGTAAAGAAAACCACGTGTAACGTTTCATACACGGTAGATAGAAACCTACAGGTATATAAACTCAAAGATATAAAATTCAGAGGATAAAGATATAGCGCTGCGTCTGCTAACTTTTCCAATCTACAGCCGGTGAAAATCTTGTCCGAAGCGACGAGCGCGTGGAAGCTCTCGTTACTTATACATTAACAAGCCGTTGACTCGAGGAGGCCAGGAGCCGGTTGTCTTGAATCTCAAATGGACGGATCGATAGATCGACGCGAACGACGGATGGAGAAAACCATCCAAGGCTAAGGGTAGAAAGCGCGCGTGTGTGAGAGGTGGAGAATTGAAGGATAATGGAAAGCTCGAATGTTTATTTATTTCGATGTGAGTAGCTCGTTGTATTATTAATGAGTTTGTAAATCACTTGGATAAGTTTCTTTTCGCGTTGCTTTGTATTTCTAGATTTTAACGATGCTTTTTGATTATTTAATTAATTTATGATACGATTGTTTTTTAAACGATATGATGGAGGACGTGAAATTATATAATTCAATGTCAAAATATTTGACTTGACAGTATTACTCAATTTTAACTATATGTTTACTTATCGTCTAAGTATATTAATTTCGTTATCTATTTGCTCGAATAAAGGTCGTTCGTTACAATGTTAATTTAAATTTTATACTTATTCGTTTGTATATTTTCTTTAAAAAAAAAAAAAAAAAAAAGTAAATACGAATTTTATTTTTAATATCCAATATTAATTAACCATCATTTATATATACTTAATTTTAAGGTCGAAAATTCATCTATAAAACTTCAGAATAATTAGAAAAATTATCAAAGAAACCTTATAGACGAACGAAAGTTTTCCTCTACATTAATTAAAGTACCTGAAATTAGCTGTAGAGATTGATGTCGACTTTTTACGAACTTTCTACTCAAAGATGCTTTTTATTTTATATATATATATATATATACTATATTTTTTTTTTTTTTTTCATCTTTTATAACGATTCGTCGGCTTGAAAATGTCTCTCGCCAACGATATAGCGAGAAACCTTTTAACGGGCTTATGAAAATGAAAAATTACTAGACTACTCGATTGGGGTGAGGCTAATATAAGTTAAAAAAAAATACGCTATTACTTTATACTTATTAACCTACATGCATTAAGAAAACGAAGTAAAACGTATATACGTATACGTAGAGGCGTGTAAGTTATAAACGTGTAACGCGCGCATAAAATGTATCGTTCGAGGTTAATTGCTTTGAGAAGTTTCTTAGGCGGCGCGATGAGAAATTTGAAAATTTCTCAAGAAATGTACGACGTTGTACGACGAGTCGAAATACATTTCGTGTCTTGAATAATCTCCGCCAATGAATTATGCGTATAGCGTATATAAACGAGGTGAATTTTAGATGAAGGGATTGCAAGATTCGTTGAATGAAATAATATCATCGAATGTTTTTTTATTTTTATTTTTATTTTATTTTATTTATTTATTTATTTATTTTTTGTTTGTTTCAACTAGTCGTTTTCTATCCATAATTTAAATATATCATGATAACCACTTGTTCTTCATTAATAAGATCGACGATAAGAGAGATGTACGAAAAAAGTTGATTAGCTTCATTCTCAATATCATCAAATCGAACGTTAAAAAAAATTCAATATTCGCGCATTCCTCACCGTTTCTTTATTCATTTTCTCGTTCTTTTATTCTCTTCGAAAATAACTTCACAATTTACACACATCGTCCGATAAAGTACTCTGTTTATCTTTACCTACGTGTTAGAAAAGAGTTAGAAGTGAAAGATTAGAAAGAAAAAGTTTGTTTACCGAGACGCGAGATCGTTTGTCGGTGCGGCTTAATGAGTGAAATAAATAAAGTTGGAGAGAGAAATAAAGAGAGAGAAAGTTACTTTGTACGACGCATTTGGCTAACGCGAAACCCTTTTGTATCTTGACTATTCTCTGCTTTCATCGTTATTTTATTTCTTTCTTAAGTTCTATAGTTTTTTATCAACGGCGCTTTACGCTCTTCATTTTTTCTTACGCCATATTTAGTGTTAATAACGAATATAGATGAGTAAATGCAAGAAGAAAATCGTTGTGTGAGCGCATCCTGATTATAATTAAAAATGTGATTCGTTAGAATAATTGACTTGTTTTTCTTCATTTTTATTTATTTATTTTTTTCTGCATTTTATAAACGTTTTAATGCACTAATTATTACTTGTTAAAATGAACGATCTGTATTTGAATATGCATTTTGATTCCCACGTAAAGTAAATTAAATTGGTATACTCGCATCGCGCTTTTTAGGTCAAGGTATTGGTTAAAATAAAAAGGAAAAAAAAAACAAATCAAATTTATTCCGCTAAAAGTGATCAATACTTCGGTATGAATGTTGATAATTGTCTATTTATACGTTTTTATAAAATAAACAAAAAGTAACAATTGTTTACGTAAAAATCACATTTTATGCAAAATATTTTTTTCCCAGAGTTATTCAACTCTTGAAACAAAGATTTTTTTTTTTACCACGTTATAAAAAATCAATAAATCTACCACACAAAGGATTGCTGATGTATCAAAAAAAAAAAAAAAAAAAAGAAAAAAAAAGATAGTATCGGCAAAAAATCTCTCTCTCGGATGAAAATCTTTTATATTATCTTTATCAAAAAACTATCTTTATAAATTTTACTAAAAGCTCGAAATATTATTAAAACGCAAAATCCTATAATTATTTTTTACGTTAAATAAAAAAAAAAAAAAATAATAAATAAAAATAAGAACTATTATTTAAAAAAAAAAGTAAATACATGACACAAAGATAATTAATTTAAAATCCAAACTCAGCGTCAGCGAATATCAACAACGAATATCCGGCAAATCACTCAATAACATCCAAGCTAATTCGCTTCCAAATTTCACCGAATGTGTATATGCATATATACTCGTATAAGATAACTCCGTCACTCCTAGACGAACAATGGCATATTTAACAATGCAACGTATATTTTTCCAGGGTAGCAGAAAGGGAGGGAGAGAGCTGATACTCGAATCTATACTAGCAGTATAGCCGACCAGACTTTGTATTCATTTTACACCTTTCTTTCTTCTCTCTCTCTCTCTCTCTCTTTCTCTCTCTCTTTCTCTTTTTCTTACGATCTCGTACTTGCTCGTATATAACGAAAGAGGCCGCAAAAGAGGGAGAGAGAAGATGACTCTTCTTCGGTGAGCCGCGAGCAACCTCGGGATTTCGAGAGCTTTGCTCGAGCTCTTCCTCTCTTCTCTGTCACCTTCTACACCTTATTCTTTTTCGTAATATTTCCTAACTCTATTCTCTCTTGCTTTGTGCTTCTTTTATTATTTGCTATTTCTTTTTTATACGTTCTTTGATAATGTTTATTGTTAAAATTTTCTACTTTTTTTTTTCTTTTTTCTTTTTTTTTTTATGAAAGAAAAATATAAAGATATGTATTTTTCATTTTTAGAATTACATTTATTGATTTTATATGTTTGTAAAATTCAATGTGTGTATAAATAACAAAAAAAAACAAAAAAAAAAAAAAAGTTAAAAACTTTTGTGATACCTTTCAACGCGAAAAACCAAAAAAAAAAATAAAAAGGAAAATGCAATCGTTCGCGATTAAAATCATCGCTAATCATGAATGAAAATTTACATAAATGAATAAAATCCAAGCCAACAGTCTCGAAAAATTACATAAAATTCATACACTCGACCGCACAAAAACACCCCGATAAACATCTCTTATTTATAACCCAAGATTCCATTACGAGACCGTATATCCTTGAACGAGACGAATAAAGGAAAAAAAAAAAAAGAGAAAAAAAGACGAAGAAAAAGCGTTTTGTGATTTCTTTTTTTTTCTCCTTTTTGTTCTCAGTTCAATTCACTTGGAACTCGATTGAGAGCGAACGAATTGCGAGAGAGAGAGAGAGAGAGAGAGAGAGAAAGAGAGGGAGAGAGAGAGTCAACTTTATTTATAATATACGTAGCGTAAATTTCTCCGTCGGAGATCTTTTTCTATCGATCGATCGGCACACCTTGATGAGATTCAAAGCAGCGCGTATAAATTATCTTCTTCTTTTTTTCCTTCATCTTTTTCTTTCTTTGTTGTTTTGTAACGGGTGTACATACGCGCGCGAATATAACGTGAAACGTGAAAAAGGGGTTCAACCCGTTTTTCTTTTTTCTTCCATTATTTTGTATTGAGTAAACTACATTAATTACACACTAGATGGAGTAGAAAAGTTGAACGGCGTGTGGGCCAATTTTGAAAGTCGTCTATTCATTCCCTCTGACACTCCTTCTCGTTTAATAAAACACGAGTCTCGTCATAATTTTACGGAAACTAAAAGCTTACTTTTTCGCTCGCGTTATATTTCGTTGCGAGAGATAGTAAATTCGCTCTCAGACCGTTACGGGGATAAAATTTATGCGAATTTATGATAATTTTCTTTTAACGATGCATTTCACCGCAGAGATGAGGAGGGAAGGAATGAAAAAAACGATAAGGATTTTCTTATATGCATACGCTTTATACGGAAGCGATTGAGATTAGACGTTTGCTTCGACTGATTTATGAGTACATTAAAGTTGAAACGAAAATGGCTGAAGTTTCATCTACGGAGAATAATAAAGGGATTCTTTTTTATTTGTTTTTTTTTTTTTTTTTTTTTTACGCCGATATTCCTAATTACAAGTTTGAAATTTATTACTTTACATCTTGCGAACTTGCAGTTTTTTTACGTTCAAAGGTTGTTTTAAAACTCTTAAAAATTTTTTAAAAGAGACATTACGGTCGTCTGGTGTTAAAATGAAAATTAATTGAAAATGATGGTAAACTATTATATAAATCCATTGTTACTAAAGAAAAATTATAATATTTAATTATATACGTATTTCGAAATATATTGCAAGAACAATGAAAAAACAATTATCACGTATTTAATTATTTAATTATTATAAAAACTTTATGTTCAGGTTTATAAAACGTAAGAAATTTTAAAGAAACAATATTTCATTCCTGGAAAAAAATTTATAACGTAATATGTATATTTTATGTGAAATATTTTAATCTAACATTCACCGATCAATTTTCATTTTCATTTTTATTATTTCACATATTATTACCTTTTTTAAAATATTTGAATAAGCGAATATTAAATTTTCAAAAATATTTTTCATATCTTTAAAACGTTGGAAAAAATTTTATTATATAGTATTATGGAATATATATTTTTTAGGACGTACGTTTAATAAAAAAAAAAACTATAATTTTTTGTTAACTATGCAATTTTCTCAGATAAAGTAAAAATAAAAAATTATATTTTTATTTTTCGCATTAACAAAAAATTTATATTTTATTATCGAATTTTAATTTTAGAATAGTGTTCTTCTGAGTAAAAAATGTTATTAATCATAAACTTATATTTAATCTTAATTATTTTTCAAGGTAATATTAAAAAATTGAAAAAAACGAAGCATATTTTATAATTAAAAATTCAATAAATGTTTTGATCGATCGATTAAAAGAAGAATTTTTTTTTTCACTACAAAACCACATCAAAGGAAGTGAAAAATTCCGTTGTTTCGTAAGATTTCTGACAAAGCAAAAAAGTTAACCGCGTAAAAATCTCCGCGAACGTTAAAAATGAAAGAGCTTACGCGCAACGAAGAATAAGATCATAACGCGGCGACGATGAAAAAGTGAAGAATAAAAAATTAAAGAATTAAAAAATCGTTCCAAAATTTTACCCAAAATTTTTTTCTTCAACTGCGCTAAAAAAAATCCATTCTTCTTTTTCTCACTGCCTTTTCGTTAAAACATATCATCCTTCGCAAACGAAACATAATATATGCGACGACACGTAGTATAATCACAGGATGAGGAAGCGATTACATAAGTCAACAAGTTACGACAAACCTGTTGGCTTTTTGAGTTTGAATTTCCCGCGTTTGATTGCACCCCCCCCCCTCCCTCCGCCTCTCTTCGCCCGCCTACACACACCACACAAGGATTAGAGTTAGTAGCTCGTGAATCCGAAATCGGTGGTCGTTGCTTACACGATAGGACTCGCTTATACGAACGTTTCATACGTGACGATTAAGACGGGGATTAAATCTTTGAGTGAGCGTTAAACAAATGTTGGACTGGTATTTATCACACGTGAATGGGTGTCCCGTGTCGTTCGAGTGTCTTCTTTTTTGTCATTTCTTTTGTTTGTTTGTTCACATGTTTGGGCGAAAGACTTTTTTTACGCGTGCGTTGAAATAAATAAGCGATTTTTTTCAAGTTTTTCCGTTGCGCGCTTAATGCGATAAACCATCTAAAAGTACGCGGAATTTACGTTTTTATCTGTAAAGTTATTTTATTTATTTTTTTTTTCTTTTGTTATCTTATAGAATCTTACTTTGTTAAAAAACAAAAAAAAAAAAAAAAAAAGGGAAGAAAATATTTTGCATGATAATTTGGCTATAAAATCGCAATAGTAAAGGCTAAATGGCAAATTATTCACGCAATTCATAAAGTATATCCTTAAAATAAACCAGACATTAATAATGTTATCATTAAAAGGATATGCAAATGGTATACCATTATATAAAGAGATTTGTTACAATTGCCATTACCGGAAAATGAAGTTGAGAAGGCCATTTAAATAATATCACTAATGATAATAAAAGTAATAAGATATTTATGGAAGCAAAATTAATGTAACAATATTAAAATTTTAATGAGTCAATTTTGTATATTCGTTCCATTATTGTTACATCTTTCAATCTAACTGCAAAACTGATCTATAAAGGGATAATAAAATTATCTTTTTCATTACTTAGCGTATTTTTTAAATAATTTATCTCCGCAAAAAATGTAATATTAAATAAAACGCATAACAATATAATAAATTAACTATAATAATGCGCTACAGCATAATTTATTCATCCTAATCCCTCTTTTATAGCTCACGACAATACGTTATTCCATCGCGTTCGATAAAAGCGCCACTAAAAAGTAGAGCAAGAAAGAAAAAGAGAGAGAGAGAGAGAGAGAACCTGTCATCGCATTCTAACAAGTCCCCAAACCGCCGAGTGAATTATTCGAATCAGAGCGAGAACGAAGGAGAAGGGATCGGCAAAACCATCCTCATTCAGTGAAATTAAAATGAACCTTGGTAATAGCGAGGGCAGAAGTAGTAGAGAAGCTGCGAGAGAGAGAGAGAGAGAGAGAGAGAGAGAGAGTGTGGCAACACCAACGGCGGTCCAGCATTAGCGCCATTACGGATCATTATTTCGAGTGGCCGTAGCATAGAATATTCAAGCGACCAACGTTATAGTGCTGGAGGCGAATGCGATGAGTATATACATCCCTGTGTCCCTTGTGCTTCAAAGAGAGACCAAGAGAAAGAGAGAGAGAGAGAGTGAGAGAGAGAGAGAGATAGAAACGGTAGTAGTGGCAACCAGGCGGTTAATGGCTCTGGTAAAGGCACGAGAGATGTATATCTGCGTACTCGTGTATATATATATATGTGCGTAATAATATACCTGCATACGTATATATAAATGCACTCGCATGCACACAATATATACGGATGTGCAAGGCTGGCCGAATTTCGGTGAGCCCGTACAGCGTTAACCGAAAGCTCAATCGGCACGAACAACGCCATATCCCAAAAGTATAACAGAATGATGAGCCGAGTTGCTTGGGAATATATATATATACACGTATGAACACTAATCACGGCTGCGTGTCACTTGTGATGAGCTCTGAGATTTCTAAACGTGTGTGTTTACATGTGTTCATCTACGTATATATATATGCATAAGCATAAATGTACAGAATAGTGCTTACACAATCCACAATCCAATTATATATATATATATATATATATTCACATGGGCAGGTTAGCATTATCGATCATGACGAAAATCTGGTTTACCTATTCGCGATGGGAATCACCATGGTATCCTTTAAATTGCATGGAGATAACAAAGCCTACCGGTATATTGTAACAAGCGTCGTCCAGGACCGCATTGTCATACACAGGAACACAGCGATTTTAATCGATACGACGCTATTGCAAAACTTCGACCGTTGGATCAACGTGTTTTTGTCAAAGGGATACGCCGCGAAAACTTTTTTTTTATTTACGGCGCGCGTTCGTTTGTTTTTTAAAGTCCTCTCGCCCGTTATTTGTCCCGCGCAACGACGAAGTAAAGCGCGGACGCGTTGTTGTGTCCTCGCTTTCTCTGATTCGTGCGATAATATTTTTGCAGTTTTCATACAACGTGCAACGATTCGCGAAACTAATCGCCCGAAGTTGTTTATTTTTTTTTTTTTCTTTTTTTTTCTTTCTTTTAAATGAAGGAATACTGAGAAAGACAGTTTGTCAATTTGTTTTGAAACTTTTTCGATTAAATTTATAAGTTTTTTTATAGAAATAATTTAAACGATAAAATTTTTTACAACGATGATTATACTTCGCATTATTTAATAATTTCAAATTCGTTAAATTCCAACGCAAAAAAAAATAGTTTTTATATTAAACTTTTTCTTTATCGCCATAAACTATTCAAACTTCAATATATCCCAAGAGTTTAAAAAAAAATAAAAATTATAACGGAATACAAGCAAAATGATCCCTTATATGTACCAGAAAGTCCAATAGCAATTTCACGTAATACGATTATGTTTTTATAGCGGCTTGTAACTGACCTTTTGGGCAGGTTTTGCGCCCCATGAAAATGTTACGTCATATTAAAGCCGGTTTATTGTTACGTTTTAAAGAAATTATTTTTAATGTCGACAATTTCATAGTTATATTACGGTTTGAAATTTAATATCTTGTAATAAAAGAAGACTTATATATACTTCTTGATTTTTCAGTAGTTCTTTGAGAGATAAAAAAGACGAAATGGTTTCGAGCACTTAATTGGAATTTATTTATTTTTATACAATTATTTTTTACGTATATAAAAAAAAAATATTATAAATGTTAATGCAAATACATTTATGAATTTATAAAAAAATAAAAAGTTTAAATTATTACTCAATTTCTAATAGTATATATATACTCCTTTCATCATTTCAAGTTCAAGATCAAACGACACATGCTTTGCAAAAAAAGGAAGAGAATATCTCAATCAACCGCGTCAGATACGCTTAACCTAGACCTTAAAAATATCCCGAAAACGCAGACTCATCAAATACATGCATTCAAGCTTTTTTTTTCTTCCCTAAAACGTCAAACCCACTCGTTAACATGCACACAAGTACATTTACAAATCTTTTCTCCGCGTCGCCGACGATTCTTCAACTATGATTAAAAAGAAAAAGAAAAAGAGAGAGAGAGAGAGAGAGAGAGAGGAAAAAGAAAATAAAAATTCCCACAGCACAGCAGCTTCGTAACAAACCGCGAACGAAAGCGAAAACGAAATCGCGTTTATACATACGTATACAAGTACACATTCACGCGTTCCTCGAAAAGAAACCTTGGCCCAACGCCGATGCCCGCAAAATCTCTCTTCTCTCGGCAGTGCACGAATGCTCCTTGCGCGGATAATTTTAGTCTCTGATTATCTCTCGCGCGTGCACCCTCTCGCCGATGTCTTATCTCTTTAAACGTACGGCCTTGCTCTTGTCCCCGATATGTACATCCTTTTTCGTTCTTTGGCTTCGGTTTTTTGAGCTTTTTTTCCTTCTCTCTAGATGTTTTTTCCTTTTTTTTTTTTTTTTTCATTTTTTTTTTATCGTCTTGTACATTATTCTTTTCTTTTATATATTGGGATTGGAGAAAGAAAGGGAAGGAATGAAGTGAAATCTTGCGGTTATTGGTTGGAATCAGTGGTTACTTTAAACGGATTTGCAGTACGATTGAAAATGCTAATTGTTGTGAAATCAAAAGATCATTTGACGTGTCATTTGATTTGGTTGAATTTTCTTAAAATAACGGGAAAAAAAAAATTTATTGTAATGTAAATTTACCATGATTTGTGACAAATGTTAAAATTTAATTTGTTATTATTATATAATAGATTAATATAAACAAATTTTTGTAAAGAATAAATTAAATTCTGCTAAGAAAATTATAGTTTAAGAAACAGTTTTTTTTTTTTTTTTTTTTTTTTTTTCATAATAAGATTAAAAGAGAATTTCGCTTTTATTTACCACAATCATTAGTTTTAAACAATTTATCAAATTTATAATTATTTAAAAAATAACAACAATATCATATTTAACTCGAGAATTACAAATTACAAATCGTAAAATTTTCAAATTTTACTCGAGCAACGTAACCCGATAGTTTTAAAACATCATGTCAAGAAAAGCTTTATCAAAGCCGAGAAAAAATAGATCGTTTTAATATCATCCGATCCGAGTATTACAACCGCTAATTCGATAAATTCGCGCTCGCTCGTTCATTATCCAAAAGGAACAAGGTCCAATTTAACGATATAGCAGTCTTTATCGTGCGATTACAGAGAAGAATATGTTATTTCTTTTTTTTTTCCTTCTCTTTTTTCCAACGCTTAAGTTTCACGCAGCGGTGTATAATGGACAGAGAGAGAGAGAGAGAGAGAGAGAAATAGAGAGAATTTCGCGAGTACCGAGATACAAATCCCTTTTGTTCGCGCAGCCACGCGATCCAATTCTTTCGATGAGCAGCGCACATTCGATTTTTAACGGTGAATCGAGCCACCCGCGCACGAACTATCGCATGAAAAATTTTCATACGTGTGGGTGATAGGGTGTATATATTGCATTGAGCGGAAATTTAAATTTTACGGATGGCTATTTTCTTTCTCTCGAATCGGTATACATGCCTCGCGTACTTCGATTTCTGTTTATTCTCGTTTGTTCGTGCCGAAGCTCGCAGGCTTTTCTTGATTTTCGATCGTTTAGAAAACGTTTACGGATTTTTTTTTAATCGATATTGTGTATTGAATTTGTTTAATCACCGATTTTCTATTACTTATTTTATTTTAAAATTTTTCAATATATAATTATCCAACGATCGATGATTCATTGAATGCACGCACGTAATAGATTATAATTTATTATTTCTACAGCAATATTTACAATGTAAAATAAATTGATACGTAAATAATTATACACCGTTATTATTTAATTAAAAAAATTTCTAAAATCCCTATTAATTACGTCGATATGTCCAACGGCTGGTTATCGATTACCCATCGGAAACTTACCACTTCTCCTCCAAGACTCATAAATTTCAATTACCAGAGCCACTTGAAAACAATCCGCACTCGTTCGATTAACTGTAACAAAAAGTGGCGCGCAGACTTGTACATGTAAGTCTCGTGAAACTTTAGCGATTCAAATTTCAAGATGAATACGGGAAAAGGCGGCTCCTCCTTAACCTTAGCTTCAATCGAAGAATTAAGCCCTATGATTTAGTAGGTATAAGTTTCAAAATTTTCTCCGCTCTTAAATTATCCAAATTCGATCAAATCGATATTTATATTGAAAAAGAGAGAAAGAGAGAAAGAGAGAGAGAGAGAGAGAGAGGGAGATGGAGAGAGATTGAAAGTGAAACAGAGAGCTTGGGAAGCACTTAGGAAAGTCAACAGCATAGCGAAGCCTTTAAAACCTTACCCTCGGTAAGGAAGAGCAGAGGACGCCGACGTATTGTTAAACCGTCCGATGAAAATCCATCTCGACGATGTCTGATTCAATATTGATGTAACGGGAAAAAGGAGGAGAAACGATAAGCGACGTCATGAATTAGCCTATATGTGAAAATTATATTGATCTTTTCGAAACTTTGCGAGATCTTCGCGATGATGATATAATACTTCGTCGATCGAAAGGCTTTTGCTATTATACAACGAATTATTAAACTTATCGAACTCTTTTCTTATTTTCAAGAAATTTTTTAAATTCCAAGCCGTGAGTGAGAGGAAAGAAAAAATGACGATATTGTAATCAATTGTAATGAACGATAAAGATTAAAATAAAGATTTTTATATTGCTGATATGCAAGTATGATAATAATATAAATAAAATAAATAATGATAAAAGCTAAGATTCATTTTTATTTTACGATCGGTTCTTCAAATTGACATCGCAACGAATTCACTTCATTTGAATGGAAAAATAAAAAATATAAAAATAAAAAATATCGTAAAAATTTTATTGTCTTATTGTACATACGCTTATGCAATAATATTTATAGTAATATCATTCAATACTAATGCATAATAATTACATTGTAAAGTCTCTATTGAAATATATTGCAATAAAAAAAGGAAATTTTATTCTATTGAATAAATTTTTTCTAACATTATAGCGTATTGACTTACCTTCGATAAACGAGGAGAAATTCATAAATACTGCACTGCCACAAATCAATGATTCCCCTAAAACATAGGAATGCAATTTACAATTATTTATTTATTAAATATTTCAGCTATAGAAATACTCGGTAATTTTCAAAGATACGTGTTATTTGTATTTTTTTATAAATTGACGTATGTTAAATAAATTTTCATTGATAAAATACAACGATGAAATAACAAAAAAAAAAAAAATAAAGTAATAGATATATGTAATAACGTTGTAAAAAAAAAATCATTACTATTTTCGTTATCGAAATAAAAAGAATAAAAATGGAAAACATTAAAAGTGCTTGCGAGGGGAATGCACGTCGAAGAAAATCGCAACTTAATTACCCAGGGATATCATGAGATTTGGTTAAAACTTAACTTCCAAGATTATTTTTTCGCAATTAGTAAAATTGCTCACTCTGGCAGATAGGAAAATTGTCGCATCGTGGACGAGGAATGTTAAAGAAGAAGAAGAGGAAAAAAAAAAAAAGAAAGAAATTTGCAAGCCAGCAATTAACTTCCGAGTCCGCGTTGAAAATAACCTAAAGAGAAGGGAAATGTAAACGAAAGAAAAAAGAAAAATGTTAAACAACGTTTGAAGGAGATTTACCGACGAGTTTTTTTTTTACGTGTTTATTTAAAATAAAAAAAAAATAAAAAAAAAAAAAAAAAAAAAAATATAATATCATCAATAAAAGCTGTAATAAAAGTAATTATAAAGATGAATTGATGTCGTAACAATTATAGTTATATTAGAAGCAATCAAACGTTTCTTTTTTTGCATTATAGGCTTTGCATATGAAATGTACCATAAAAAAAAAAACAATGATAATGTCTCTGAAATCAGATCTAAAATTAGATAATATAATACCTTATGCATTAATATATTTTATAAAATTTAAAAAACAAAAACAGTTTTTATTTTATTTTGAATTAACAAACGTGACTCAAACATATTATTACTTAAAATGATTCGTCCAAATAAACAATCTAAATAAATTAAGCTACAAAAAAAAAAAAAAAAATGAAGTATCGATGCCAACAAAAAACTGTCGTATTAAACTTTTTTATAATAACCAATCGTTCGACGTCTACTAAATCAAATGAATCCAGTATCGAAGCATACACACGGCCAAACTTTTTTTGCGTAAGCTTGCTTTCACAATAAATCAATAAAAAATAAAAAATAAAAAATTGTCACTCGGACATTTATCGATTTACATAATTGCTACGTCACCCACACACGCACGTACGCGTGAACGCGCGAAGGATAAAAACACTTTCAATTATCCGAATCGCAACCGGGCACAACATTCGCGGTAACTCGAAGCCCTCCGGTAATCCGTATACGGACAGTCGTGACGATTTAATTATTAAATTACTCGGCCATCGCGTTTTATCGTTTTGGCGATGTGTACGCCTCCGATATTCGCGCTCGTTTTTGCGTCGATATTTTGTCAACGATAAAAAGTATCGGCTTCGACGTCATTTTCTAAATGTTTTTTCGGTAATTTTTTAAAAATTTTAGATAACGATACGCGAAAAGACGAACCGAATAATCGATTTGATTTGAAATATTAAGAATTTCAATTACGAAAGTTAATGAGCATTTGTTTAAATCAACAAATTGTTCGTTTGATTGCTAACTACGATCCATCGAATATAATTATTCGTTTATGAATACGCAAAGTCAAAATTATCAAATTAAATTTTAATTGATGACGGTACGAAATAAAAAAATTTACATTTTTGTAAAAAATAGTAGATTCTAATTCAAATAAATTAACAATAAAATTAAAATATCGCGTTAATTCGCCGTCGGAAAAAATAAAAACGTAAACGCACATCAAGTCCATTATCTAATACTACGGTAATAAAAGAATTCAATATCTCCGTCTTCATCGTTTTTTTTTTTTTTTCCTTCCTACTTCTCCGTCGTCATGCATTTTAGATAAGTTCACCCTCTTTACATTCTCTCCGCATTTTCCTCATCTTCCCGGCCCTACTCATTCAGTTCATGTCAATCTTCCCCTCCCACTCATTCTCTCTCTCTCTCTCTCTCTCTCTTTCTAACACTTCCATTTTCTACCCTGTCTACTTTCTTTCTCTTGCTTTTACAAATTTGCAATTTTCCTTTTTACGTTTTTGTCTCTCTCTCTCTCTCTCTCTCTCTCTCTAAACGTGTCGCTCTCTTACTTTCATCTCATTTAGTTCGACTTTTTCTTTCGTTATTACACATTTCTCTTTTCTTTATTTTTCTCTCTATCTCCTTTTCTCTCTTTAGTTACTTCGTCTCTTGTTCCTTTTCATCCCTTCCTTTTCTGTCACATTAATAATCGAAGTCGGCTATCGGAAGTCCGCATCGTCTCGATATACGTGTGCGAACGGAACTAGATTACCGCGCGAGAAACTCAAAGGCCAATTTCGCTTCTTTTCCTTATCACAAAGCCAGAAAGAGAAAGAAAGTTTGGAAAAACTTTTCTTTCGCTCGCGTGTACAAGAAACTTTATGCGGTCGCGTAACAATTTTTACTTCGTTCGTCACCATTAGCGGTAGTGATACAATCCACTTAGCGACGAAAGTCTATCTAACGCGTGTACGTACGTGTTCGATATTAACCTCCATTTCTTTCCCTCTTGTAAATGAACACGCAGGACAATATGACAAGGACGGAAGGCGTTAAATGTTACGTAAGACGCGTGCAAACGTACGACGAGCTGTAAAAATTACTTTCCAAGCGCTTTTATTATTTTTTCGAATGCAACGATGAAAAAGTATCATTTTTATCGTAACGAATGATTTCAGAACAAAAAATTGATAATGATTATGTAGAAAAGTTTTGATGATTTTTTTTCGTACCCTTTTTTTTAGCTAACGAATGGAAAAGAGAAAGTAAATTCGTTAAAATTTAAAACACATTGAAATTTCACACGGTTTAATTAAGCTCTCGCAATGATCATAAAATTACGTATCCGAATAAATTTAAAAATTTTAATTCAGTTCGCGTAAAAGATTTTTTATTACAATTTCTAATCCAATGAAAAAGAAAAGGAAGAGGGGAGGGAAGCAAAAAAAAAAAAAAAAAAAAAAATGCTATTTGAAATTCTTTCGATAAAAAAAGGAAATTTACATTTTAAGAAGCTACACGTTTCATTCCATATAGATATACCAAAAAATATTTTTTTTCTTCATCTTGATGTTATATACTTATGCCCAAAACAAAAAAATAGCCGGAATACATAAAATTTTTCATATACTCCAAATTATTACGGCGTTCTAATGATCAAGACTTTCGTTATAACAAAAGAACGTTTGTTACGTAGTTCAGCTTTAGCGTAGATTCATTACGCGAAGAAGCCTTTGACTTTAGCCGTCGTCTTAACACAAAGGCTCATGTTTATTGTTCGTTGACATACTCTCTCTCTCTCTCGCTCTCTCTCTCACTCTCTCTTTCTCTTTACGTACGAAGTCCTTTTTTGAGCTTACGTTATTTAATTAATTTTGTCGTTTTATTTTGCTTTCTTGATTGCGAAATTTTCTGCTTTGTGATCATTTTTTTTTTATTGCTTACTTTTTGTTGACTTTGACGAAAATTAAATTTTACGAATGCGAATTTAATTTTTGATAAAGATGTCAACGAGCGTATTTTAAATTTTTACGTATAAGAGTATGAATTACTTTTATTAATTATTGAATGTTTTAAATTGTACTGTTCTAAAATTAAATGAAATTTTAAGAAAGCGCTCGAATACTTTACGCGTTTTTCACATTTTTATAGTAATCACACGGTTTATTTATGAATGCAAACGATTATCTGAAAATGAATAATTGAATTGGCTTATTTTTAAATAAATGTAATAAATCGATCTAAAATTACTTGGCATTTATTATTAAAAAATAAAATAAAATAAAATTCTTTCTAAATTACATCAATTAATAAAATCTTTATAAAATGTCAATTCGAACGTTATCAAGGTCGTCGACCTTTACACCTATACACACGCGCGATATTAACCACTCGAGTAAACGTCATACAAAAATCTGCAACGA
Source organism: Chalcis sispes (assembly GCA_949987625.1). Classification (NCBI taxonomy): domain Eukaryota; kingdom Metazoa; phylum Arthropoda; class Insecta; order Hymenoptera; family Chalcididae; genus Chalcis; species Chalcis sispes. The sequence continues at coordinate 10,338,512 of OX465099.1, read as the reverse complement.
AGGCACATCTTTTATACGATCTTAGAGCACATTCTATAGATCGTCGCAACGGTAGCCGAGCTTCGATTTATTTCAAGGCTTCGAGCCTTGAAAAATAAAAGCTCAATGACAAATTCGCAATAATAAGAACCTCGATCGATCGATGTTTATCGAATTCCGTCTATGCAATACAATTATATTCGCCAAGTTTTTTTCTCTATTCTTTTCGTCACGTATACGAACTCGAATCTTGCATTTGATAATAAAAGAGGAATTTCAAGATGATCGTCGTGTTACATCGTAAAAGTTACGGTAAAATCGGTAATATTATATAGGTACATCCAACAACTTTCGTACTCTTTTTTTTTTTTATCGAGATTACATACCAGGGATATGTTGGATGAATATTTAATTCGATAGTTAACATTAAATAATTATTCTCGCTATTAAAAGATATTGTATAAGCAATGCTATGGTTAGTTATCGGTCGCGTAAAATTCAAATTTTGTTTATTACGAGCATTAGGCTACTTATAAAATTTAAATAATCAGTGTCGATTTTATTAACGATTGAAAATTTTACTTTTCATAATAAAACTTAGGCGAAGGATATCGATATTATTTCTCATTGTAAGGTCATATCTATTTTTTTTTTTTTTTTTTTTTTTTTAAATACTGAATGATTTTAACTACAGACATCAAATTGCAGTTAAGTTTTCTCAAGTCTCCACTTGACAAATAACTCTCACAAAGGCTGCGCGAAATAAAATACCTAACTCCCCTTCTTTCTTTTCATTTTTCGCTAACTCGTTCATTTTTTTTTTTTTTCATCTCAATCCGCGCGACCGAATCGGCTCGCTGTACTTTTACGAGCGAGAAAAAATTTATTTGCAAAAGTTCTATTTCGCTGTACGAGTATCGCATCCGTGCGTATACATATATACGCATTTTACACACGCAAGTGCATTTATGGAAAATAGAAACTCAAGCGCAGAAAAAATAAGAGAGAATAAAGGGAAAGAGAAGTAGAATCTGACATTTTTTTTTTGTCCTTAGCGCGACCGCGCGATCGCGATCGCGAGAGAGAGAGAGAGAGAGAGAGGCGAATCAAAAAACTTTGCTCCCATTCTTTCATGAATCCGGAGCGTTTGAAGAAATGGGATATTTTATATTCTTTCGCGTGAAAAAATTTTCCTTCGGCTTTTCTTTTATTTAATACTTTGAGTATAAGTGTATTAATGTTTTGTACCTATACTGACGAGAGAATATATTTTAATCCGAGACCTTAATGTATCGATGAGTTGAATTTGAAATAAGCTAACTGTATATTTTTATTGTTTTGAGGTATTAGAATAAGTTATAAAATAACGGGAAGAGAAAAAAATATTTCGTTGAGTCAAAGAGCTTTTATTGATCGAAAAAAAATTTTTTTTCTCGATTTATAAAATAAAATGCTAATTTTCATTGTACTTTAATACGATTAAGAAATTTGAAATTTAATTCAATTCTACGAAATATATGTTTTGTAATTTACAAATTTAACGCGATATAATTTTATCTCGGCGAGCGAACAATAAGTTAACCTTACGTAAAGATAATACGAACAGAAAACAAATGAATTTCAAAATGTAGATGATAAATTAAAAAATTTTACGTATTTTACATTAGTAGAAAAATTTATCCATATTTTACGAGGATAAAAATTTTTTAAAAATAATTATAATTAAAATATCTTAAGCGGAACGAGTACAATATTTCGACGATGTCGTTTCTTTTAAAAATCACCGAAAACTTACATAAGGAAACAGTATCGTTATTTTCCATAAAAATAAAATGTCAACCGATAAGTGTCGTAAAAACTCAGGAAAGTATATTTATTACTTTAACTCTTCTGTTAGCGGGAGCACATTAAATAAGAAATTAAAAAAAAAAAAAAATAGAACAATTAAACGAAATAGTAAAATGAATTAATGTTTCACTTATGATTTACGATCTTTTCGTCTCGTGAATAATCGTACGCATGATTCACGCGGATGAAAAAGCTTGTCGAAATCGAAAATTATTCATCAAAGTTTAAAATTGTAAAATAAATGATGAAAATTAATGGAATAACGTTGTACAAACATTTTTCGACAATTCGAAGCACCTCTCGTACGTCGCAAACGAATCGCGAACGAATATAATAAATTAAAAAAACAAAAAAAAAAAAAAAAATTTCAAGCCACCAAATAAAAAATTACAAACACAATATACTATACATTCCCGCGAATTTTCTTCCATCGATACGAAGATCGGCCGCAATCTCGCCAAGCGCTGGAATTTAATTAACGAAGAATGCTTATAGAGGTCTTGAGAGCGAGCGAGTGAGAAGAACGATGAAGGAAGAGTCGAGACAAGGTAGAATATTTCGATACGCGTAAGCGAGCGTTTCGCTTTGCGAATAAACGCGCGACAAGCGAGCTGCTGGGTTTGCTTTAATAAAGCCGTGCCGGCCTACCGCGAGCGCGTTATACAGTTGGTGTGCGCGCTCGAGTACATTAATCGATTAAAATTTCGTGGCTTATGCGCCCGTACGTTTATAATTAGTTGATTGAACCTGGCGGTTAACCCATGAATTTTGGTTTGTTCTATTTTTTTTTTTTTTTTCTTTTCTTTCTTTTCTTTTTTTTTTTCTTTTTTTCTTTTTTTTTTTTTTGTTGGTTACGGTTATAATATCCAATTATCTATAACATACGCTCGTTGATATTGCAGGTATATATAATTGTTTTAACGAGATTACCATTGAATTTAATTTTCAATGCGTTGAGGAAATTGGAATATCTGATGGGTTTTTGAATTTTAAAGTTATTGAGTATTATAAATTTAATTTACATGAAATACATTTGTACAGTAAACTGTACAAAATTTAAACGAATCGTTTTAACGAAGAATTCAATTGCTTAAGCTAAAGTTTAATTTTTCGATAATTATTGTAAATAATTTTTACGAATCGCAAACTAACGTTCAATTTCATCGATAAAAAAGAAATCGATAGCTAAAGTGTACAGAGTTTCTGATAGAACGACGCATTCAAAAGTCTTAATACAAAATAACCGATCCTCGGATCCTCAATACCATATCCACGTACATAATTTTCCTCGTTGCGATTAATTGCGTCTAAGCTGGATCTCGATTGATGTCCCTCGTTTTCTTTCTCTTTCTTAGCGTTTGTGCGACGCTCGCGCGGTTTATGAACGAGTGTACACGCGTACGCGAACGAGAGATAAAGAAGGAATGATAAAAATACCTTTCGAAACGAAGTCCTCTCAAACTACTCTCTCTCCCTCTCACCTTCTCACTCTCTTTCTTTCTCACTTGGAGTGTGAGAAAGATATAAATATACACGCGCACGCGTCTATCTAAAGCCCACATGTCTCTTTCTCTCTCTATCTCACTCCATTACTGAAATTATATCTCGGTAAAGGGTTTAGCAAAGCTCCACGATACGTCATTGGCGAAAGTGCATCCTCCTCCATCTCCTTCTCCGGTACATATGCGCTCTCTATCTGTCTCTCTTGGGGGCTGGATCGATGACACAGCGCGAGGTTAGTAAGAGAGAGAGAGAGAGAGAGAGAGAGATAGGTAGCACACTGGGGCTATCTATAACATCGGCCTCGCGCGAGCGAGCTAAGAATTGGGTTAGCTCGATTATCGACTGGACTTCTCTCTGCTCCTCTATCTTTGTTGTGTACGTGTGTGTGTATGTGTGTGTGTGTATGTATGTGTATGTGTGCACGTGAATGTGTATATATATATATATACGAATAATGTTCACTGGCACGTACAAATATGAGTGTGCGATAAGTCTTTCATTAAGCATAAATCGCCGCCGTTGATATTCATTACTTACTCTCGTTGTATCTCCTCGTGATTCAAGCTGTTTTGTGCATATACATTTCTGGGCGCTCGCTGAGATTTATCTTGTGGAAAAATGTGTGTACTTGAACTAAAATCGCTTATACGCGGCAAATAAGTTAACTTTCAGGTTTTAGTCGATTAATTTTTTACATCGATTGCGACTTCGCGTGCCGTTGTTTTGCGTAAAGTTCAAGGAGAATTTGTACAATTGATTGTGTTTTAAAAAAATTATATGTTTGTAATGCGTGCGTAGATTAATAATTAATCTGGTGGTATTTTATTGCAAAGAAACAGAGTGACTGCAGGAATATTTAACTTTTCTTTCGAAGTAGTTTAACCAAATGCCAAGCAAACTAAGCATTTATAGTATACATACATATATATGTATATTGTTTTGAGGAAATCACGATTCTTAATTATTCTTATTATTCATTAAAAGTAAATTTTAAAATATTCTTTATCAAAATTGAATTTACATAATGAAAGAAGCTATCACTCAAATGTAGAGACAAATTTATTAATAAACCGACTCAAAATTCATTTAATTAAATTATAAGAATAGAATGAAAATCTTTTAATAAAATTTTCAAATTTAATTATAATGAAAAAAGGAGAAATAAAAATGAAAATTATTAATTTCATAACCGTTCGGGTTGAATGAAATTTTCATCGCAAAATTATATAACTAATAAACCATTCCAAGTTAATGAACATCTCCGTATGCACTTGATTTTTAATTAAAGACGAAAGTATTATTAATATCGATCTTCTTGAAAACATAATTTTGAAATTTCATTGTCGACTTTTATTTTCTTTTAATTGTGCTGTGCGTAAATATATCACTTATATACGATGTAATCGATAAATTAAATATTCATTTGAAAAAAAAAAAAATTCATTTATGACACATAAAACGAAAATAATTGTAAAACGTTTTTATTTGATTCTTAATTGAAAGACCCGAGAATATCGATTAACCAAATTATTAACCTTAACTAGACTACGTGAATGTTAAAATTTTTAAATACAATTTTATAGCAATAAAAGTACTTTTATATATTTAATTATTTAAAGTTTAACGTTATTTTTTTCAGATTATTTTTAAACATTAATTTTAATCGTAAGTAAAATCTTGTTATATTGTTTAAATTTTTATCATAATTTTTCACTTCTACCGGATCACAACCACATTTATTATGGGCTATTGCTATATTATACATTTATTTTGTTGTTTTTGTAAATTCTAGTCTTTCATTTTTATAAATCGCAACTGTATACGATAAGCCTAAATTTTCCAATCGCCAATCGATCGTCGGTATTAATTTCACACCGGTATTATAAATATAAACCTTCCGAAAATAAGGTAAAAAAATAAAAAAAAAAAAAAACAAAAAAACAAAAATAAAAGAAATAAAGCAAAGAAAAACAATAACAATAGCCGTCGTCGGTCTTAATCGTATTTACGTACCTTTTTTCTTTCGGAATAATCGTAGTAAAAAATAAACCTCGGGTTCTTAAAATAAAAGCGTCTTCGGGCGAGGTTAACCAATTCCAGTGAATTAAAAGCGATCGCAAGCAGAATTGCAAGCGGCGACAAAAATACCTCGTTCGCTTCTAAATCGAGTGCCCTCGGCTTGTGTACGGATATCGATCATCCGATGAAATATATACCGACGGCGCATAAATGACCTTAAATTTTTCAACGTCGATTTTTTACGTTGACGAATTTTCTTTATCGTATACATATATATATATACGTTTAGCATTACCAAATGAAAAACAACAGTGGCGTCTCGATGTGAGCTTTTCTTTTTCTTTTATTTGTAATTAATCGGACGTGTGGGTTTGTACGGTACATCACGATGGTGATACTGGTGTAGCTTAATTTGGTCGATAAAATTTCTTAAGATTCATCGAATGAACTGTTTATCAACAACGTGACCGAAGATAAACTCTGACGTTTTGTAATTTCGTGTATTAAAGTTTGGGATAATTCAATTATTATCGAGCCCACATTATTATTTTGCTTTGAGTAGGAATAAATTGGTCTTATAATAAAATATAATTTAAATCTAATAATCAGGCTTCTAAGAACAGTATGGCATATTAATTTGTTGACAATCCATTATATCGTGTAACAATTAACAAATAATGCAGGATGGTATCGACTAACGTAAGCATTTTTTCAATCATCCCAATACACTTTCAATTAATAAGTTTTAACAAGCAAAATAATTAATAATTGTAACAACTACGAATCCTCTTACATACTTATTTGCCAAATTATTTTAAAGTTTCCTCGTTAAAACTTGAATTATATAGGTACGCTTCGTTGTAAATTAAAAAAAATAAAAAAAAATTTAAAAAAATTGTAACAATCGAGCATTTCTATTTTTTCTTTTGTCTTTAAAGAAAATAATAACTTTCCGCATCTTAATTTATTTTTGTTAAAACGTCGGACGAAAACAATAGCGTCCAACAATCCGAGCAACAATTTTACAACTGGCACAACGCACGCGCGGAATTAGGAAAGACGGAATGGAAAAAAAAAGGCGCGTTCGCCTTAACCTTTTCCACCTTTGATCTTGAAAATGAGATTCCCGCGCCGTGTAATAATCTTGCGCGTGTGCGAGTTTTCCTTCTTTAGACTTCGTCGCCCGGGCAACAAAAGGAAATGCCTACGTGGGGCTTCATCGAGGTCGTAAATCCTTGAGGTAACGAAGACTGCGTGAAAGAAAGACGATGGAATCGAGAGAAAGAGAGAGAGAGAGAGAGAGAGAGAGTGATAAGGTACGCTCGTCTCTTTAGATATATAAGGAAGCGCGAACGAAGAAGATGGAGATGTACGTTAATTTTAATGAAAAATTAGAAAGAAGGAAAGCATAGTTTCTCTTCGCCTTTCCAGAAATACATACGTTTACGGACTTTTGCTCTGGCTTCGCTCGCAACTTGCTTAAAAAGAATTTAAGACAGAGAGGACTTAAGCCCGGAAACAAGTGGGCGAGAGAAGATGCTCGAGATACACGTATGTATGTGTATCCACATACACGTGAACACACAAAGACGAGGTTATCGATCCACATTTTTTAGCATATTAAACCTCCGGGTTTCTTCGAGCGTCATGCTCCATTGTATTTTTTTTTTTTTTTTTTTTTTTTTTTTTTTTGCTCTCACTATTAGGCTTTTTCTTTTTAGTCTCTTTCTCTTTATATACATACATACATACATATATAAAACACTATTTGATTGCCGCGTGTTGTATACGATAAAGAGAAAGGCTCAATAAAGGTGAATAAAACCGATATTTTTTAATACGGCGGAGCGCTGAAAAAAAAATAATTCAAAATATTATGCATTGCGATGCTTTATTTTTCTCTATACTTAAGATAGGCGTAATAAAAGGACCAGCAAATTTTGCATTTTAAAGAAAAATTTTAAATGATTTATTATTGTCAATTTTTTAACGTATATTAATTATGTCGAATAAATTTACTTACTTGAGCTTCTTTTCGTTAATGATATAATTTGTGAATAATGAAAAATAATGAATGTTAAATTAAAATTCATTGCGTGTTTTTTGAAAATATGACGCGGCTACGATGATTTTAAAAGTAATAAGACAGAAGAAAAAACTTTTACTTGGATAAAAACGGTAAGTTGTTAAGTTTTATATACTTTTAGTAACTTTTAATTTAAAAACTTTTGAGAAATTATTTGTTCGAGGATATATATTGTTTTTTGTTTATTTTTTTTTTTTTTCTTTTTTTTATTATAAAAATAAAAGATAAAACTTAAAATAATGAGTAAAATTTTGATTTCGTACCTAACACTTATCCAAACATTTGTTTAAATTCCATTCAGTTAATCAATCTGAAACTAGAAAATCAATCAAAGCAATTAACAGTCGAGATTGAAAAAAAAAAAAAAAAAAAAAAAAAAAAAAAAAAAAAAAAAAAAAAACTAGTTCAACGTCGGCAAAAACTTTTAATTGAAGGATAAGTTTTGAAATTTAGAATCACTGTCAACAACGAAAAAAAGCCATTACAATTTTTACGTATAATCCCAGGTTAAAAAAGTATAAACGATGGCTTCCTAGTAACAGATCGATCGATAAATACATTAAAACAAATAGAATCTCGTACAATCAACTCCTATACAATTTAAAAAAGAGAGAAAAGTCATGTTTTTCTCGATGAAAGTTTTTAATCCCGCATAAATTCATAAGCCATCGATGACATATTCAACCAGCTACCGAAAATTAGTCAAACCGAGCTTTCGTCAATAAGTTAAAATAAGACGACGAAACGAATGAAAATCACGCAACGTCGATCCGTGAATCGCTCGGAACGACGGTTAGTGTATAAGCTTGAAATAAATTTTTTCGGTGGCTGTGCATTAGTTACCTCTCGACTCGAGAACACGATATACCAACTAGTTTATAAACTTGACAATTTTCGGTGTGAGAATTCGAAAAGTTTTTATATTTATGCACTTTTATGTATAAAAACTCGTCCATTGAAGAAATCGAGTCGCAAGTTTGTGATATTTTGTATCTTGTAATTAATAAACAGCTAATGATATTATAATTTTATAAAAACAAACGAAAAATGTTAATAAGCTTTTTTGAAATGAAAGAAAGAGAAATAATGAAATGCAAAATTTTAAAATATGGATTTTAATTTGAAATATTTAATTTATAAGCTGAAAAGTAGAAGAATAAACTTTTACATTTTTAAATAAATTTTAATATATATTAAACATCAATCAAAAAAAATTATTTTCATTTTCAACACGTTTATTTTAAAAATTTAATTAGATAATTAATACAATAACATCGTTTGTTTCTCGTTTTAATTAAATATATCAACATTGAAAAGTGCGGAGTTATTTAAATTAAAAAAAAAAAAAAAAAAAGTTTAATTGAGAGGCATTACTTATACGTACTTGAATAAGATAAATATAATTAATATTCGCCAACAGATATACATATCTCTCTTTCAGAGATACTCGAAATTTTAAAAATTTTATTCGTCCTTAAGTTACGATTCATGCGAACATATTTTTAAAAGAAAAATAAAATAAAAATCCCAATCGAAAAAAGTATCCGCCAACGCAATGAGTTTTTAAAACAAAAACAGAATAAAGAATTATTTCCTTCCCCGGCCTAATCAGATATTTTTTTGCGCCAAACAACCAAATGCCACGTAAGTTAGTTCTGAGGAAGAGCCACTTCTATTGCTCTTTCTCTCTCTCTCTCTCTCTCTCTCTCGCTCATTTCCTCTCTCTTTTTCTTCCACGTACTACCGCGATTAATTCCACCGAACGTAGAAAAAAAAGAAAAAGGCACGTTAGGCCAATATCCAAGAGACACTTGACTGCGGATGAGAAATACATTAAAGGGAGTCTGAGAAAAAAAGATAGACAGAGAGAAAGAGACATAGAAGAAAAACGACCTTCGGTTGCGATCAAATAAGAGGATAGCAAACAAAAAATAAAACAAAATAAAGAAAAAGAAGAGGAAAGAGAGAACGAGAGAGAGAGAGAGAGAGAGAGAGAGAGAGAGAGAAAAATAAAGATTTAGATTAATTTCTTGGAAAATATTTATGGAGCTTAGCGACAAAATAAATAATGTACAAAGAAGAACGTTTAAATGAAAAGTGTTAATGGAGTTAAAATAAAATTGAAATCGAAGGTGTTTCGAGTCGGTGAAATAACAAAATATCTAATTACATGACGTACAATGTTTTTACTTCTATTTAAAAGCCATTACGTTTCTATGCTGACATAGTTGATAAAATGTTTTTCTGTATTTCTATCAAATTTTTTGTACAGAAAATAAATTAGTCTCGTGTGCCGATTTTTGATAACAACTCTTTTATTAGTTTTATGTTCTTATGATATATTTGTTATTTTCCTTTCATTAAAACAAAGTACATTAAAATTTAAATAATTACAATTCAACATAATCTTAAATTGATAATTTAAAGTAACCAAATATCAAAACTAGTATTGGCGGTGTTTGTCCATATCCGGTACTCCTCCTAACTTGTAAATCAGAGACAGCCAATCTAATAATTGACGGATCGGTAAGTGCATCAGTGCCGCCATAATTATCGCAACAATTACGAGATTACGTCGTTCAATCTGGTATCGAGAACGTTTGGAAACTCTTAAAAAATATCCCTCAAGGAGAAGAGTTTGACAAGAATTTTCGTAAAAGAGTCTTACGTCGAATATCTTTAAAAAATCATCAGCGACTTGAAGCAACAAGTTTCACAGCAACGAATTCCTCGACCTTTCTCTTTCAACCTCCATCCGCGTTTTCTTCTTGAGTAGGATTTTACGATTTACCGTCTAAATCACATAGAAATAAATTTTCAATCTCTCAGTCAAACATTTCTACAACACGGTGAACCATCAACCATAAGTTTAACGAATAATTTTAAATGATAGAGTTTGAATCGCAGAATTTCTCGATCGGACGCGGCCAAAAATTTATTTTTTAATTATCGCAACGACGTGCCCATCGGTTCTCACTGATGCCGATTGTTGTGCCACTGCGAAATAATGGAAAGAATTCTTAATTATTATTACGCTGATATAAAATTAGATAATTATTTTTATTTAATCTTCTTATACAACTTTGATATGCGGTTGCCTTTTTATATTATAAAGTCTATTTTCAATTCAAAGTCATATTTTTGTCGTTGTCATCTTCCTCATATTAATCAATTGTTCGGTAAATTATTTATATATTTTTTCCTTTATATTATTTGATTCTTTGTTCTCCAAAAGTTTGAAACTCTTGTATCAATTTCAATACCCTTATATTTAAGACACAAACTTTCAATTTAAAGCCTTTATAAGTTATTTCATTTTCAATAAGATATTGTGAAACTTCTTTATACCCGGTCTATATATTTCCATCGAAACTTTCTACTTCTTATTTGTTTTGATTTTTCCATCATTCTACGTTTTTTTTTTTATCGTATAAGATTTAACTTCCAGAAGTTCTTATAAATTTCTTTTGTTTTTTCCTTTTCTTTTTTTTTTTTTTTTACTTCAAAGCCTGTTATTTTTGTTCTATACTCTAAAAAGTATTAGTTGAGATTTATATGTTAGATTTTAAATGATTTATTTGGAACTACGTATCGATTTTATAACATCCATAAGGGCAACGCGACGATAAAGCAGATTTACCGTTTTTTCGGCGTTTAAATTTGGAGTTTAAAAGTTTTTTTTTAGTACCAGATTTCGAATTTAGTAACTGATTTTATTTATTTTTATTTTTCTTTATGGAATTTTGAATAAACAAATGAATTTTCATTCTTCATTGCAATTTTTATTAGAGCAATTGAGCTTTCGTAATAAATATTTTTATTACACATATATTGAAGAGTATCTACTTTAAAAGTAATTTGATGTTACTATCTTGTGTTTTAGATCCTAAATTTCTAAAAGAAACTGTAAGATAACCGGAAATTTAAACAAAATAGTTAACGATAATGAAAAGCCGATATTATTTGAAAAAAGTATACAAAAAATATAAATGATTATTCTTTGCATTACACTGATCAAATATTTTTATCTAGGTTTTTATGATTAATAAATTTAAATGAATTTACTGCATTGACTCATTTAATAATAAATTTTAATCAATCAAATACGTACGTTTACTTGTATTATAAAATTATTTCAATTTGTAAGTTTATGTTGTAAATAATTTACGTTGAAATACTGCAAATTAATATTTCGCGCGTTACTGCATTTTTGTAAAATGAATTATATTTTACAATTTTGATAAAAAGAATTAATATGGAAGTTATATCAATTAAATATTTCGATTACGACATCTGTTAAATTATTTCCCAATAAATATCATAATTAAACATAAACCATAAGCAATCAAACGGCTTATATACAACATCATTAAATCGGAGAAATCCGTACGCAAGATTCAACGTACTTCACGCGGTGCAAAGCTCCAGGTACTCTAATTCCGAGCAATCAATTAACTCCATTAATATTGCCAAAGTCAAGCCTGAAATTCACCTTTCTCTGTCTCTCTCTTCATTTCCTCTCTCTCTCTCTCTCTCTTACTCTACTATCATCCGGTAATATTTCCAAGACGTCGTAGTCCTTTAGAGTCGGGAAAAATGAGCCTGTGTTATCAGAGAGATTCGACTTGTTCGAGTGTATTCCGCTTACATACTGGCCATCATCACCGGAATAGTGCAAACCAAGTGCGTCTCTCTCTATCTCTATCCCTTTCTCTCTTGCATTTACCTTCCAAGGCGCACACGTATCAGTTCAAGGAGCTGACCGCCAGTTCTATTACTCTATTCCATATGATCGTTTGTGTCTAAGTTTGTGTGCATCGTCCTTGCTACGGTCTGCTTACCATTTAATGCCAGCAATTGCTTTAGGATTATCATGTTTTTATTTCTTCTATGTGTAAATTTATTCAATTTAATGTTTGATTAAATCTTTGACGTTTTAAGGTAAATTTAGACATAATTTACTTTAATTACACGTTCAAGGCGAAACAAAAAACTTTGATTAATTATATACTTTATTAAAACACGCATGTTAGAGAAGGAAATAAATATTTAATATATAAATTCATTACATTTAAATGCAATTACATTCAAATGCTGTTATTGTAAGACATTTTTTTTTTTTATGTTATGATTCTTTTTACATATATTAAAATTTGGATAACATAAAAATACTTTTGATACTATTTTGAAAAAGATGCAACAGCAACGGTATTTCAAATAAAAAAATACAAATAATAAATAAATAAATAAATAAGATGGTTTCAATACCCAAACAATAAAATATAAAAGCAAAATCGGAAGCTTGCCTATCGAGCATCCAGCTTCCGTGTAACCATTATTTTTGTAATTTCCATGAACCTTTTTTATCTCTCCATCAGACAGTGAGAGAGAGAGAGAGAGAGAGAGAGGGGGAGGAGGGGAATAGGGAGGAGGAAGGCAAAAGTTAACGTCAGTGCGCGTGTGCGGGTGTCCTAGCCCTCCATAATCGATAGCTATTAGAATTACCGTGGCGGGCCGAGCAGTGCGCGTTATTGGTTCCACGTGGAACAGAGAGAGAGAGAGAGACGCACACATACATACACGTATGCCGAGAGTTCGCACAGCAAAGCTGAAGTGGCAATTGCCTTTGTCCATTCTCCCGACGATGGTCACGTCGCCTTGTTGCGTCGTGTCGTCGTTCCCGGAGACTCACCAAACGCTCGCCTCTTCCTCCTCCTCCCTTCGTTTTCATTTTGCCCAGATGCCCGTACTCTGATTGCTCCTCGCTAGTCCCGCTAGTTGATACGCGAGCTATAATGGATCTTGGTTAATTGTCAAAGATGTTTGCCGGGGATTAATGTTTGACCATTGGTTTTACCTTGCTCTCTCGTGCACAGAACATAGGACGAAGAGGATGGTAATGAACGAACGGTTTTGTTTCGAATACGGATACGTTTTCTATTTAAATTTATGGAAATAGATTTTTTATAAATAAATATAAATTCATTTCATTAAAACAAATTTATTGTTTTCCATGCACCCGAACTGAATGATAAAAAGGCGTATTTAGAAATAAATTAATTTTAAACTATGTAAATAGAATAATATATATAAATATCAACATACTAAAAAAAAAAAAAAAAAAAAAAAAAAAAACATCACCAACTCTAATAGATATTAAACTATTAAGACCATATTTCAAGATGCATTACGGAAGTGCACATATATGGCAAATGCACACCAAGTATCTTCCGACTTCTGTATAGTATTTATGTATATAAGCACACTGGTCTAATACAAAGTTCCATCGTCAGAACGAGCTAGACTTAAGGTTTGTTAGCCTTAGCTTCAATCGAGCAATGAGATAGGAGGTGAGAAAGTTTGCGCATACATGACTTATGCGATTTTCCTTCGAGGGATTTAGCCGATTCATTTTGAAATCGTTGATAATGTGCATCGAACTTTTACATATTTTAATTACCTCATAGTTATTTCACCGATATAATTGGGAAATGTTATTAATGTACAGTTTAAAAATAAAAGAGTTAAAAATGGGCGTTCACAACTCAAAACTGTTAACGTTGTTTTAATAAAACAGTGCACTAAATCTTCTATTAATTGCAATAACAATTTTTTCATCGCAACGGCTATTTATATTACAATCGATTATTTTCATAAATAAAAATAAGACTAGAAAAATATGAGAAAAATAAACATACGAGTATAGTAAGATAACATAGTGGAGATAGAGATCTTCGAGCGATATTGAATTAAACCGGAGACTACACGATGGGTGCCTCAATGACCACTCGAATATTTTCCGTCTCTCCAACTTCCAATGTGCTCGTAAACGTTCTCACAATGCAGGTTTATAACGATTCTGCCTCGCTTTATATACCTATATAAATCCATATATATATATATAAATGTTAAGTCATAAGTATGTAGATGTAGAAGAGAAAGAGTATGACAGAGAGAGAGAGAGAGAGAGAGAGAGAGGGAGAAGAGAGTAACTGAGATCTATTGTTCTGAATGTTATGCGCAACGCCCGCATTCGCTTCGCTCTATTTGCTGCTGCTTTAAACCGACTAGTCGCTAGGTTGTATCTATAATTTGTATTGTTCTGTTAAGGTATGTATGTGTTCTTAGGTTAAAATTTTATTAAACTTTTGATAATTATGGTAAAAGATATTTCTTCGTAATCGTAAATCTGCTATCTGACATTTCCTTTTAAAATAATTCGAATGGTCGATATTATATCGGATATAATTTTTATAGATCATTTTTATAGATCATTGTTTGTATTAGTTACATACTTAACCTTTATTGAATTCATTTAAACAAAATTAAAATAAATATTATAATTAATGAATATTTAAAAATTAAATTTTAATAAGGCTGACCAAACATAAAGTTATACTACTGATGAAATTAATCTTTTTATTTTTATTTTCATATCTTAAGTTCATTGATTTACAAAATAATTTCAAATTGTATTTTAGTAAATAAACTTTAAATGATTACCTATATAGCTATTATAATTTTAAAGTTTAAATTAACCGTTTAATTGCTTTCTTTTATTTTGAATAATTCTGTAATTATTGAAAATAAAGAATATAAGAAAAAAAATAGAATAATTACAAATAAAAATATCTAAACAATACCACATAAAAAAAAAAAAAAAAAAAAAAAAAAAAAAAGAAAAAACTAAAAAAGAAAAACGAAATTAAAAGTCCGGATTCACCTTAGCCATTTCATTATACGTATCTCGTATTCTTTAGCAGCACTTTTTCTTAAGTTCAACGTAATCTACCACTCCACGTGGGTACTTCATTTTTCCTTCCTCCATCATCCTTTATCTAAAATAACAGCCAGTGATTCTCTTTACCAACTCGACTCCACAGACGTCCGCTTACTTTTTCTTCGTTCTTTTTCCTTTATTCGTCCCTCGAGATGAACCGAGTAAAACCATTGGGACTCGGAAGACGAAGAGCTTCTGATGCGCTTCATGGTTGCTCGTTAATTAGCCCCGCTGCTGCTCGTATATAGCTTCTCTTTTCCTCTTCTCTTCTCCCTATTCCCCCCCCCCCTCCACCTCTCAGCTACTTTTACATCCGTTCTCTAGCACGAGTCAGCCGTGAACTTCGCGTCGAGTTTAGCGACGAAGACTGCTTTATACACCTATGCAATGATCTTCGATTGCCGATGAATAGCTCGCCTCGAGAATATACACATCGCTCTATGTACGACATATGTGTATATGTAATACGTATAATAAAGGTCAATATTAAACGAACCATGAATTCTCCCTGTCTTTACGTCTCTTTCTCTTTACTTCGCTTTCGCCCTCTCCCTCTGTCTCCCTTACCTTCTTTGACATATTATTCACGATGCTAGCTTTCAGTTCCATTTGTTCTCGTTCCCCCAACGTATCTTATGAACTATATATACTCTCGATACGTTCGATTGTCAATGAATTACTCGCCCGCTCCGAGAATATAGCCGCGCGTATCGTTATAATGAAGGTCAGTATTATAAGATACATGAATTTCTCTCTCTCTCTCTCTCTCTCTCTCTCTTTCTCTCTTTACCTTTTACCGCGCATTTAATGTTAAGGACACCAATGCCAATCGTTATTATAGAAACAAAGGACGCTCAAGTGTAAAATATTTTATTTATTATTTGGCTTTATTACCAGCGGCTATCTTCGGCTGGCCGCCTCCGTATTCCCTTTTCCCCACCGTGAATATTAACCCGACCTTATAAACGTCGCACGAAGCGAGTGTATCTATGCTTAAAAGCTTGGTTGAATTTTTTCTTTAAATTCAAAAAAAAAAAATTAATTTTTTTACCACAGCCGTTGCGTTTACTTATACGAAAGGCATAAAAATTATCAGATTCGCCGATCCCGAAGCATCAATAAGCCCCGGATATTCCTTTATCGCGGACGAGCTACACCGTATCTCCTCTTTCTCTCTCTCGCTCTCTCATTCTCTATCATTCTCTCTATCGAGTTGTCCTCGACTAAATTGTATACGCCTCTGTGTTCGTGTATGCATCTCGTGTTTCCATGCGTAGATGTATCGGTCTCGATTGTAACTCTCTGCATTCGTGTACGTTTACGTATAGGATGTTACGTAGGTACGCGCGTGTGTGTAAACAAGTGGCGTGCTCGTGTTTTCACGCTAGTGTTTACAGAGAGAAAGAGAGAAAGAGAGAGAGAGAGAGAGAGAGAGAGAAAAAAAAAGAGGGAGGACGAAAGGATAGATAGAGCGAAATAGCGTTGATTTATCGGGGTGGCCGACGGTGTCTCGTCCGTCCCAAGTCTCGACGGCTATAAACGCAATCGCTGATTACGTAAGTACGGAAAAGAGAGAAAACCCTCGACGGCAGTCTTTGTGTGCCTGCAGGCGTGGATCGAGTGTACGATATATATATATATACGTATATATATATACATACATTTGGAATACCGCGAAGTGTCAGTAATACGTGCGTTTGTGTATTGTTATCGCGATTTATTTTGATAGGGTTGTCGATCGGCTCCCCGTATTTGTACGCTATACACCGAAGAGGATTAAAACAGGTCGTATAAAGGAATGCTTTAGCGCGCTGACAAAAATAAAAGGGATTTTTTTTTTTGTTTTTAGCGACGATTATTTTCATTTTTTTTTTTTTTTTTTTTTTTTTTTATTTCGGGAAAAAAATATTTTTTTTTTATGTTAACTTGATAAGTTTCTATGCATATTTATTTGATAAATGAAGATACGGAATGAATATAAAATTTTATAACTTTTTAAACATTTCAACAAATTTTCATTAACACGCAGAATGTGAAATATGTTTGATTTTATAAAAAAAGTAAAATTTAAAAAAAATTGTGATTATTGTAATTTGATTACTTGAACAACAGAAGTAATGCAATAGTATTCAATGCAAGAATTTTAATTTTGTCAATCAACGCGCAATTGCATTCCAATTAAGCATTCAGATTTTTACTTCGCACATGGAAATTATTCGTGCATTTATGCTAAATAATAAATTGACTCATTTTCTTGATCCCATAATTATTTTTTATCTTTAAAAATTTTACAAAAGATTAAATTGATAAAATAATTTTATAATTTAAAAAATTAATAATAATTATAACATTAATAAAAATAATATACGATTAATTTATTAAAATAATATTTAATATTTTCAGAGTATTCTTAAATAAAAATATGTTAAATAAATAAAGTACATTAATTTATGGATATTTAAAAATTATATCTCAAAACGCCAGAACAAACTTAGAGTTATACTACTAGTTACGCTACTGATATAATTTGTGAATATTTCAAGTATCATATTATACGTTAATTTACAATATAACTCTCGATGCTATTTAAATAAGAAAAATTTTGAATGATTATCGATACACCTTTTATAACTTTCAGGATTAAATTAACAATTTAATTACGAACGTCAATTAAGCTTAAAAACAAATCCAGAACTCGTTTGAAAAGGCGAAAAAAAAAATAAGTACCTACTTTTATTTTTACCTTTGAAACACAGCAATACCGTAATCTTAATTCACATAAAAAGAGAAGAAAGAGAGAAAAGGAGAAAGAAGAAAAAAAAAAAACATATTATACAACGTTCTATCCGCAGAAAAGTCAATAACTCATCGACGTAAATTGAACTTGACCCACTGTTGGGATATTTCTTTGTCTCTCTTTCTCTTTCTCTTTCCTTTAACGACGACACATAACGAACGTCCTAATGAATGCGTCAGACACACATTGTTAAAGGTATAACGAATGCGAGCCAATTCATCCAAAGAGAAAAAGAAGAATGTAAATACGCGCGTGTGTGACTGTGTATATGTATAGACGTTGACGTTGCTGCAGTGTGTAACAAAAACTAACGAATAATGAGTGCAGGTATTAACGTCGATCATTTGTATACAGCGTTTTATTGAATGTATACATGCTAATGAATTAATAGGTTCCAAAAGGCTTGCAGCAAATTCGTAAGTAATTGACGTCTGAGGAGAAAAAAAAAAAAGAAATATGTTAAACATAAATTTTGTGATGATTCTTTTCATTAAAAAGTTCTATAAATATAATCTAACATCGAGATGATTGATTTAGATCGATGAACGCACGAAAAAATTAAAAAAAAAAAATATGAAATTCCATAATATTTTCGTCAAACTTGCAAAGCAATTACACAAAAAACTATAAAAGTTTATTCAGCTTTTAAAATACATAACGTGTAACTGCAAACACATCGACCGTTTAAAGTTATCAAAAAAAAAACAAAATTTTTTTTATTTTCTATCCAAAAAAAAAAAAAAAAAAAAAGGAAAGGAATGGTGTCGAAAATAAAAAAAAAAGAAACTAAAAAAAGAAACGTTCACTTCTATACGAAGAGAGAAATAAAAAAGCTGGCATGAACTCATATGCGTAAAATAATACTTTTGTTAGCTTTCGTCTAAACCTAGCGATAGGATGTACGTCTGCCGCGTACACGTGTGCGCTCTACCTCTCGTTAAAAGAAAAATAACAGGCTGTGGAAATTGGAGAGAAATTGATGGAGTGAAAAGAGAGGGAAAAAAAACGAGAGAGAGAGAGAGAGAGAGAGAGAGAGGGAAGCAAAAGAAAGACACACCGAGATAAAGAGTAAAAGAAACGTTGACCTTCCACTCTCGCTCGATCTCGGTAAATTTGAATTTCTGGCGGCTGGCGTTGCTCGCTTCTCCGTATCTCTCGTGTGTGTCTGACCTACTCGCTGCAAGAGAAGAGAGAGAGAGAGAGAGAGAAATCTCATACGAGCGCCCACGCACACGCACAGATACGTGATATAGTTGACCAACGATCAGATGTGCATAGCCACGTACTCGGGTATTGCGGAGCGCTCGTACACGGGCAGATTTACGCCGTTCCCACGTTGGCTAACGCCGTCGCGTTCCCGCGTTTTATGATAATATACGTATTCGCCCAGCTGTGTACATGTACGTATGTCTGCTGCGCCCATGTCTATATACGCATAGGATAGTCTAAATGGCGTGTCGCGAAATCGGTGACTCGAAAATTTTCGAAAATCGCCGATGCTTACGCGCCACGATCTGTGTTTCGTGACCCAAATATATACAGTACCGTTTGTTTGTGTATACGTGCACGCGTGCACGCATGTGTGTACATTTATGGTTAAACTTTATACTCGCGCTTGTAAGTGTGTGACTAGTTGTTTTACTTCGCTTTGTTCGCTATTTTTTGATTATATAACGATTGAGTGCATAACGGCCGTTTTGAAGAATTTTAATGCGACGAGAAGGTTTGATTAAGAGGTAATCTCGTACGAATATTGTTTTACGTGATCGAATACACGGGAATGAAAAATGAAATATAACCTTAATTAATTAGAGGACGAATTCGATATTTTAATAGTCAATCAAGATTTCGATACGGAAATTTCAATTTCGCAAATGCTAATATTCGTTCGAGGAAACGAAAAAAAAAAAAAAAAAAAAAAACAAAACAAAAAAAACAAAAAGAAAGAAATAAAAGAAAACGAGTTATCGCGATTTCCATTATTTTCTAATTTTCACAAAGTTTAATATTAAAACTGGCAATATTTGCGCAGTATTAATGTACACGATATATTTTTTTAGTCTCAAATATTATAAGAATAACCAGTCATTGTCGATTATTTTCATTCGAACGAAATTCACATCCAATTTCACGAAACGTATGCCCGCCCAAGCATTCGGACAGTTTATACCGACGTAAGCAAAATGAAAAGAGAAAAATAATCGAAATTGAAATAAGAACGACGCCGTCGTGCTAATATAAACCTAATCTATGGGTCTTGCTTACCGTTGAAGTTGATATGAGCTATATTTCCTTCTATTTCTATATGTGTATATATTTATCTATATATAACATACATATACGCGCGAATGCTCACACCATTTCTACTTTTATTCTTTTCCTGTGCGTTGGATTATTTATCCCCCGTGAAATTTATTTATTCGTATATTTTTTTATTTTCTAATCATAAAATAGAATTATTCTGACTTATATTTTTGCAAATATTGCGAGAGCTTCTTTTTTTTTTTTTTTTTTTTTTTCTTCTTCGAGCGAGTGTAGTGAACAGGAAAAACAAATATACATATTTATTGTGCCAAATGACTAGAGTGTATCTAAGTAATATATTTTTATCACGACAGTATATAAAAATAGTTTTTTATGCTTTTAAATAGACTTTTTCTATAAAAAATAATATTATTTAATAGAAAATCAACAAGTCATATTGTTTCATCTCTTAAAAATTAAAAGAACGATTGTTATGTTGATAAATTTTAATAAGAATCAAAGATTGAATAGTGACATTCGCATTATTAATTTGAATTTATTTTCAACCAATAACTTACGAATCATAACTCAATATACTTAAAACTATGTGTAATTAATCTTTTAGATTTTTCGATATTTCATATAAAACGCATCTGATAATAATAAAATTAAACGTAAAAATTTTCAAAGCATAGAAAAAGAAAAAAAATTTTCATTAAATTTTTTCATCCAAATTTTTTTCCATCCAAAACAATTTCATTTAGCCAACCTAAGGTCTATAAAAATTGACTTTATACGGGGCAGAAATTTAATAAAACATGATCAATTTGAAAATTATAACAGAAGACAAGTAGCGGACAAATGCAATAACGTAAGTAGCTTGTTCAAGGCATTATAATATATCTCGTTGAATAGCGCTAATCAACATTTGTCAATTAAAATCTAATAATTTTTATTTTTCAGCGTTGATTCATCAAGTTAATTGATAAAAAAAATTATTGCAACGGTAAAAATCTCTTAAAATACTTATATTTAGATATATTTTATTATCTAATCTAACTTAAAATTCATAATTATGTTTATGGAGCTACGCTACTACAAACCATGAGTCTACTCGAAGTACTTTCGAATCTCTTTTTAAAGACCGAAAGGTAACAGCTCAGTAGATAAAAAATCCCCTTAAATTTAAAGATGTGCCATTTAAAAGGGGGAAAATTTTATGCTTTATACAACTGTAAAAGAACCTTTTTTTTTTTTCTTTTTATTTAAAATTAATGGATTGTAATCTAAAAGAAACTGTAGCTTAAATTTCGAATAGTTGCTTTGAAAGAAAAAATGTTTAATCTGCGAAATGGATATTTAAATTTTCAGAGTAGGATTTGAAAAAAATCTTATGGAAATGTTAGTTTTTATCTTGTTTTTACCTTCTGAATCTGAATGACATTAAAAAATTAAAACGAAATTCATCAAATTATTTTTATGAAAAGTAATTAATAATTATTAGCTATTTTTATAAAAATTTACGTAAAATTATAAGAATATTATTCTTTTAACATAGATTTTTTCTTCAATCAAATGTTTAATTATACATAATCTTTATTCCGATAGCTTTACAGTGAAAAATAGTTACCTAAATTAAATTTATCAATGAATAGATTATGTATATTTACGGTGTATTAATCGATAGATTTAAAAAAAAATGTATGATATATAACATCAAAGCATCGGCATTGACTAGTGACATATAAAAAATTTACATTTATCAATTTTACAAAGGTTTAATAGTAGACACGTAATTAAAAAAAATTTTATACGCCAATACATAAAGGCAAAAAGTTTGAAAGTAGTTCGATCGTAATAATTTCAATTATCGAGTGAAAGATATCCTCGAAGCTTTTCCAGTATATTGAAAAAGTACGTTTGTAATTATTCATTAAACTGCATAAAATTTACAATTATTCTTATTATTATGTATGCATACTTCAAAAAATTAAACCACATCGTTAATTAAAAGTTACTAGCGAACAAATCAATTTACTTTTGTAGCAATATAGAGCCATACCAATAAATAAATTATCATAATCAAAAAAAAAAATAAAAAAAAAAAAATAAAAATAAAAGTATATCTTGAAAATACGAAAAAATAAATCACGAGGCATAAAAATTCAAAATTTTGAAAAGGCTCAACAATAACTCGTTCTTCACGGCTGGTTAAACATTATCGTACCGCTGCATTCTTCCATCACATTCGCAAAGTTTCTCTCCTCCACTGGTTCTCCATTCCAGTCCTGCGAGTTCTCCATGCGTGTGTGTGTACGTGTGTGTGTATGTGCGTGTCATCGTACACGCGAGGAGCAAATGTAAAAGGGAACCTTACGCTATCCCCTTTCGTTTCCACCTCTACGGTTATATCCGCAATTTCGAGCCCTCGTCGCATTCGCTACCATCCACCGTCTATCTAACTGCGAATAGTATGTGCAATGCGTGTGAGTATATGCCTCTTGCAAATTTCTTTTGCTTCCTTCGAAAGAGAAAAGAGAAGAAAGATAGAGAGAGAGAAAGATAGAGATGAAAGGAAGGAGACGTTCCTCTTAACTCGAAACGCGCCTCGCAACGTGCATATATATATATACATACACGTATCTCCGTGTCTGCATATTCACGAATAAGCATCGGCCGAAAATTCCTCCGCTCTCCTCTCTTACGGTACACAGCGCCGCAAAATTGAGACGCAAATTGAGATGCGCGATGCTGTATCCTATGTGCGGATTTGGCCCGCTAGGACATAAGCGAATTTTGCACAACGTACGTATTCGCATTTGCGGTAGTTTCTCTCTTGCATTTCTATAGATGCGTATGTATTTACACACGCGTGTTTGTGTGTACAGATTTAAGCGAGGAGATGAGAGGGGAGGAGGGAGGGAGGGAGGGGGAAGGGGGGAAGGGAAAGGTCGTTGCCAGAGTTTACGGCATTTTGATTGAACGTACACGTGGTCGACGATTGTTTTGTTGGATATCGGTGAGGAGAAGTTTATCGGTTCGCCCTGTTGAATTTTCATGTTTTCAATGGTGGAATATATATTCGTGCATTTGGTACTTTGTATTCCTCCTCCGTCGTAAATAACGTACGATTTCATTTAACGAACGTCCCGCGATGCTATTTTGACGTTACGACTTATCCGTTTTCCATACGCTATATACTTTAGCTTAAATTTTAGAGCAACGTATAAACAAAGAGACGTTTACTTGACAGCTCGTACACACATAAAGTATTCACACCGAATACTTTTATAATCGTTAACGTACACACGTAGCTTTTTCTAACTTGAAAACTGCTTTAGTTATTAAAAAACGACTAGGACTTAATGGAAATGGTTAAAATAAAAAATATTAACGAAATAGAAAGATTCTAGATGATAAATATATTTTTACGATTCACGTAAGATTAATTATATAAAAAAAAAACCTATACGCGTACGTACAGGTTTAAAACGAACTATAAACAAACGAAAAGCAAATTCGCATACGCATTGTCCAACGTTCGCCATGAATGCGGTATCGCGTGCACAAACGCAAGTTTAAGGGATCGAATAAAAAAAGCCATCAAAAGTTAAGATAATAATGTTCGATTTCGTTTACAATAACGGAACGCGAGCGCGCATGGACTCACCGAGTACCATTGATTTTACAAGGTACCGCCTAGGCAACTAAACGACTTAAACTGTCGGTTTGAAAATGGTGAAAGAGAGAGATAGAGACATACTTGTGTGTGTATAGATATAAGCGGAGAAGCGACGCACGTGTCTATAGTCGCGTGGGACTTTTACGAGTACACCCAGCGGTTTCCCTTTCTCCCTCTCTCTCTCTCTCTCTCTCTCTCACCTCTCTCTCCTAGTTGTTTATAAAAGCGCTCTCCTCTACCTTACGAGCTATAAATGCGGCTCGTCCGCATTTTTACAGTTATTATCCCTTAGAGAAAGAGAGATAGAGAGAGAGAGAGAGGCGAGAACATATGCTACTTTTACTCTTACCGTTTATGCTTTACTATTTTTGTTTTGAATTTTTTTTCTCACTCTTTATTTCGTTGATACGATGAAGCGTCTTGAATACACTTTTTTCCAGTACTCCCTTCTTTTTTTCTTTTTTTTCAATTTTTACGAGTGTATCGATGCATATACATTGTGCATTTTGTTTCTTTTCTTTAAATAGAACTTCTTTGTTTTATTATTGGACGAAGTTGATTGAAAATTTTATATGTGGAAATAGTTGCGTATGTCGGGATTGAATTAAACTCATATTTTTAAATTTTGCATAAATTTTTTACGACTTTTAATAATTAATAATTTGATAAAAAATTGTAATTTTTCGCGTGTTCGATATAACTTTTTTTTAAGCAACATTTAATTTTTCGTATTCGATATAAAAATCTTTATGGACTTTAATCAATGAATTTTTTTTTTCTTCTATTTGACTTTTTAATTAAGTTTACAATAAATGTGGCATGAAAAAATTCGATGCAATCGAT
Organism: Chalcis sispes; assembly: GCA_949987625.1. NCBI lineage: Eukaryota > Metazoa > Arthropoda > Insecta > Hymenoptera > Chalcididae > Chalcis > Chalcis sispes. Next base: position 10,313,731 of record OX465099.1, on the reverse strand, counting down.
TAATTAATTAAATTTTTTTTTATGGAGCGAATGAAAAATTCTATTTCAATCCAATTTTAATAAAAATTTAAAAAAATTTTACTATAAGAATTAGTTTGAATTTTTGACAACAATAAATAATTAATTAAAAATTGAAAATATAATAATTAAAAGCTAGTGCATATAATATTACTCTAATTATGTTAGTAAATAAATAAATTAATTTTGTTGCGATACGCACAAAATATACACAAAAATATCTGTAAATTGTTAATCGCGTTTGTATATTAAACAATATTTTGATAACATTATTGAGGATCGATAAATGACGTTTAATTAAAATAAAATATAATTTATACAGACACTTATATTTCTACATGCAGAAGTTCATTTCGCAATGAATTTTTTAAACGTGCCAGAGATTAAATTTCTTACGCCTATTAATAGAAATATAAAAACTTACATTTACTAGTATCCTAGAAGTAAAAATAGTCGCCCTCATCTAAAAAAGAGAAAAAATTTAATTTAATGTATCTAAAAATAAAAGTATACCTCGCGTATACATTGTTTAAAAAAAAAAAAAAAAAAAAAAAAAACTAATAAAGATCTTCATGTTTACACATCAAATATTTTTCGTCAATTATTATTTATTTACGGTTAAGATAATTTTTTCATTTTTTACAATGAACACTTTGTAATACAATGTATTTTATAAACATTCGATAAAAATTAATATTTTATTGTTCAAACGTCCAATGGCTAGAACACAATGAATGTTTTAGCATATAATTCTATTCATTTCCGTTTACAAAAACAAAAAAAAAAAAAAAAAAAAAAAAAACCAACGACATAACTTCAATTAAAAAATGAAACGTACATACTACGTTCGAATAGCGGTAATCGAAACAAGTCAAAACTAATTTTCTCCGTATATCACCAATCTAATCTGTACTTCTTAAAATGTTAACAAAAAAAAAAAAAAATAAATAAATAAATAAAAATAAAACCAAGAAAGAGTAAAAACCTTACGAGAGCAAAGCTTTGAGCAGCGATACGACCAACCGGTTAGCAATAAAAGCGCGATAGGCCATATCGATAAAAGGATCAAGCGTCGCGACAATGGCCGATTACTTCGGCTACGGATTTTACCGTTAACTTAGCCGTTTTGCTTCGTATCAACGAACGCAAGCGATTCTAACGCTTTTTTTTTTTTTTTTTTTTTTTTTTGAAAAATGTATTATCATTCGGATGTACCATCGAATTGGAATTTTTATTTGTTATGCTCGATAAAAATAGCACCGGATTTCAATGGGTTATTGTTTTCGGTGTATTTTGTATCATAAAAGGTTTGTCATTTTTTTTTCCTTTTCTTGTGGGTAAGGCACGTTTTGTTGAATGTCGGAATTTTTTTTTTTTTTTTTGTTATCGATGCTTAGAGTATTAGGATTTTCGTTTCGTTTTAGTCAAAAAACGGTTTCGAAATTTGGATACGCATAAAGATGTTTTCGAACGATAAAATGAACAGTTTTCGTTAAGTTAAAGATCTCTAAGATGTTTGCTTTAAGGTTGATGTAAAAAGATTTTGATGAAGCTATTTCTAATAAATTTTTAAATGATATATTTTTTTCAGAATTATAATAAAACAATTTTTCCGAGTGTTATATACGTCTTTAAGGCTTTCGTATTCATATTACAAAAAATAAAAAAAAAAACAGCGGTCAAAAAATTTCTTCAAAATAACATCATGCCCTAAATAACATTTATAAAATTCCAAGATAAAAAAGAAATAAAAAAAAAAAAGACAATCGCTACGATTTAAAAATCTCGCTCAAACTTCAGCAATAATTTAAAATTTACACAACATCCGATTTCGCAACGTTTAACCTTTCAATCTCGCGTATCCCATCATTTTCAAATAAACCTCGACAAATAGCCAGCAACGTTATTCCCCTTACCACCTCCTTCCCCTTCCTCGTCTCCTTAACTCCACCGAGCGTTTATAACCTTTGTTGCGATTCGAGCGCAACAGATAACTTCCCAGCGAGAAAAGTACATCCATCTTCATCCTTCCATTACACCGTTGAACGATTCTCTCGTATGTATATGTATATATAGAATACTTTTTAAGGAGCCTCTCTTTTCATTTTTTTTTTTTTTTATTTTTTGATTCAGTGTTGTTATCCTTACAGTCGAACAAAAAGAGAAAAATGAGAGTAAGGAAAATATCGATAAAAGAAGAAAAAATAAATCAATATTTCCCCCAGCGATGATAAAAAATTCGAAGTCTGCGCTTGATTCCTTCTCGAGTTTTATCCGTCAAACTTGTAAAAATGAAAAGCAACGCAAAACTTGAATAAATGAAAAAAAAAAAAAAAAAAAAAAAAAACTATACACGCATTCATAACGAGCGTACGCTAATTAATAATTCAGGTATTAAAACGCACTCGGAGTCGCGTAAACATTTCCTTTTTCATTTCTCTTCCTATCTCTCTTTCTTTCTTTCTCGTCTCATCTCCTCTCCTTTTCTTTTTTTTTTTTTTTTTTTTTTTTTATTTTCCTTTTAAGACGATCTGCTTTTCTAACAAAAAGAGTATAGCTCACACACGGACCGAAAATAGAAAAGCCGAAGGAAAATCGCCGTTCTCTTCTTCTATTTTTCTTGCATGTGTCTATGTATGTGTGCATATATAACGGGTACACGCAACGCTTTGCCGCTACTCTCTTTCGCTCCCTTTCTTTATTACTCCTTTTTTTTTTTTCTTACTTCTTAACCATCTAGTAGTAGTGACGGTATAGTAGTAGTAACAGACGAGCTCTTTCTCCTCGCGCCCCGGTAAAGGTCACTATTAAACGGCGAAAAAAATCTTTTGCTTGTCTTTCCTTTTTGTGCTAAACAAGATGGAAGTCTTTTGTTTTTGTTTTCTTTCTCTATCTCTCTCTCTCTCCCTCTTTCTCTCCTTCTTTCTTTTATCACTCCATTGCCAGCGTTTGAATACAGTTTTGTTTTTTAGTTATACCAAAAAAGAGACATGTGCATATACAAGGTAATACAAAATTTTTCAAGCTGTTGATTACCTAAAAATAAATTTTTATTCTATAATTATTGTTTTTAATTTTACGGTAATTTATAAATAATTTAAAATTAATTATTTTTATATTTTTGTCTCATCTAATAGTTTTCGCTATTATATTAAGTACATTGATATCGATTTCTAATCACGAAGGTAGAGATAAAAATAACGCTCAACTTTTAAAATCATTCGCGTACATAAAGTTAGCCAAAAATTAAAAAAGAAAAAGAAGTTTACCCAATGCGCATATTAATAACCATCTCCGAAAGTCTAACCCCCGCTCACATCGTGCACCTGAAGAAAATTATTCCATCGCCCAAAAAAAAAAAAAAAAAAAAAAAAAGAAAAAAAAAGTAGAAGGAATATCTATATGCATATATCGACCGACAAATCGAAATGACAAAAATTGTTTCGGTGGTGGATTTTCGAGCGCCATTAATTTTCTCCGTATCCATCCAGCATCCGGATTCCGAGTATATAATAATTCCTATCGAGTTAAGCCCATCCAGCAAAATATTTCCTTCTCCTGATAATAAACCCATCACCGGCGATCCCCTTTTTCTTGTTATTTATTTTATTTTTTTATTTATTTTTTTTTGTACCCTCCATCTTTATACGTCTTTTTCCTTATTCCATCCAGTACTACTACACCATTGATCTCATAATTTTTCAGCTCCGGTAAAAATCTTCTACGCAGCAGAGCGCATAAGAGAGAAAGAGTAAAAAGAGTCAAGATGTGTATAATAAAACGTATACAGCCAACAGCGAGAGAGTCTCACATCTCCGCACTATTTTATTCTCTCTCTCTCTCTCTTTCTCACTCTTTCTCTCTCACGCACACGTATACTCAAAAAAACTCATACACTCGCGTGAAGAGTCTCTCAACTTTCTCTCTCTTACTCTCTTCCTCGCTCTAGCTTTCGCGCACTTCTCTATTCAACCTTTCCCGTTCGATTTTCCCCCGCGGCTTGGCCTAGCGCTCATAACCCAGATTCCGTTGGATAGGCGCTGCTGGCGCCGGATCAGCGACTTGCGCAACGCCTACGTGTCTTGCAAGTGCGGCTCTACGTGTGTTAACGTGTCTGTATATGTGTATAGGGTCGCGTTTGTAATTTCCCTCTCGTTCTCTCTCTCTCTCTCTCTCTCTTTCTCTCTCTTTCTCGCTTTTACTCTGACATGATTCTCTCTCTCTCTCTTTTTCTTTGAATTTCGACTTTTTCGAGGTCTTTCTATCTGTCTCTCTCTCGCTCTCTTTTTCTCTCTCACTCTCTCTCTCTCTCTCTCTCTCTCTCTCTCTCTCCGTCGCACACACTTATATTTCACCTTTCGTGCGCGTTCTCTTTAATGTTTTAAGGACGCAGACTGCAGACTGCAAATATAACCGGGCGTTTGGCCCTGGATTTTTAAGGGACGACTCGGTTGTAGAACGACAGAAAGAGAGAAAGAGAGAGAGATAGAGAGAATACAAGGGATAAGGTTTATTGAGATAATTTTTTTACTGGCGTCTTCATTTATTTTGCATTAAAGTTGAATAAATCTTCGAGATATTTTTAAGCAAATGGTATTTTTTTTTTGTTGGATAATTGAAAACGTCATTTATTATAAATTTTACTTTTATGTTCTATTAATTATAGATTAATACAACTTCGACACGTTTTATAAATCTCAAAAGTACAATTTTACCTCAAAGATTCGGATCTGTTTACAAACATCCTTGAATATACAAAATTTTACAAGCCGCTCGATTTTATTTTACAAGAAAATTATACAGCACTCGTTAGAAACGGTATAAAATCATTGATTAAATTCGGTACTTATCTCTCGCGTCTCAAAGCGCCACTTGGACAATTCGTTTCGGAAGATCGATCGAAACAAATGATAGGTTTTAACGGACTATATATACAACAAATACACCGAAAGAGATAAAAGGAAAATTTAAATTTCAAAAGCGTGCACTTCGTAGATTGAGAGGCGTCGGGCAAAAAGAAAAGAGAAAGCGTGAATTATAATAATTGACGGGTCTATAGTCTTTAAGAAAATGTATTTCCTTCTTATCCACGATTGTAAATATATATATATTTAGTATACATTTGAGTAAAACGGTTACATAAATAATCGCGATTACTAATTATGCTTCGAATAAATTAAGCGCTACAGATTTAAATTCAGCCCGAGGTTTATGTTTCGCATCGCGTAATCAACTTTGTTATCGAATTTCCTTGAATTAATGCATCGGTCTAACCGAATTTACTTCGTATTTACACGTATAACTACTGCAATCGGCTTGTAAATTTATCTTTGAATTTTCGAAATTTTTAAATTTTTCAAATGCTAATCAAAATTTCGCTCTTCTTCGTGATAAAGTTTAAAAATCGCGAATTCGACGTTTTGTTATAAAATATTGTTCAGTAATAATAAAATAATCAATAATTTGACGTACAAATAAAGAAGTTAAAACCTTTTTTGTAAAAAAATAAAATTTAACTAAACCTCGATACCCGCGTTCGCGTATATTGGTTAAAAAAAAAAAAAAAAAAAAAAAAAAAAAAAAAATTCATATCGGATAACCCGTTGAATTTTAAAATCAAGTTCGTGCCTCATCAATCGTAAAATGTGCTTTTAACCCAAGCTAACGCTTTTGAAAAAAGTCTTTATCCTATATTCTTTTACTTGGCTCCTAGCTCTATAAAACGGAGAAAAGACGCCTTTGACCCTCGCCATCTTCATCTATCGCTATCGTTTTGAACAAGAAAGAAAGAGAGAGAGAGATAGAGAGATGGATAGCTTTCGGTACTTTCAATTACATCTACTCCTCCATCTCGCTACCTTTCTTTCTTTTCCTTTCTCTGTTCCTCTCAATTATATCCTTCCTTGTCTTTACTTCGTTCGTTTATTTCCTTTCGAACACTCGGCGCTTCTCTAACTTCCCGATTTCTTCTTCTCTCCTTCTTCTCCTTTTTATTCACTTTTTTATTTCATCCTTTGCCACTCAATCGCCCAGTCTTTATAATATCTTTTCTTTCATGTGCACGTATATGTATACTCGTATAATACTTTCTTTTCGATCAAAGTTTTCTCTACCTGGACTGTCTTTCCCAATCACGCCCGCTGAATATCACTAAAAAAGAAATTATAACTGCACAGATCGGCGAATTTATTTCTTCGTTTCATACTTTTTTTTTTTATCTTTCGTTAAACACGGAAATGTCGTTCACTTTGGTTTGTCAATCGCTTTTCCATGTTTTTTGCTATCCGAGTTTTTTTTTTCGATTTTTCAAAGTAATGTATGTATACCGTTAACTACCAACGAAAGAAAAAAAAATATTCCAAATTAAAAAAAAAAAAAAAAAAAAGAAAAACAAATATAAACGAAATTCAATATTTTTAATAAAACAACGTAAGATTAATCATAATACGAAAGAATTCAGTTCAATTATTTCTTCCGTCAACTTTTTCCAAACGACTGACTTTCAATTAAAGATTCCTTTCCCGTTGCATCTTCTTCGTCGTTTTTACAATTTTTCATCGCCGGCCTTTCGTCCGGTCTTCGATCCATACACCGTCTCGCCTTCTTGTCAAAGTGCCTGTGCGTTGACTCGCGCGTCTAGACGACTCGCCGCATTCAACCATATCTGGCATTCCTCTTCTTGATTTTTCTTTCTCTCTCAGTCTCTCTCTCACTCTCTCTCTCTCTCTCTCTTTCTCATAAAGCTTTTGTCCGAGACTCGCACGCGTTTTTTTTTTCTCTTTTTCTCTATTTCGATTGCTACTACAAACACGCGCGCACGCACATCCTGCGGGATTTTGTCGCTGAGAAAGAAGAAACAGTAAATCCCGAGCAGTTTTCTTCGCGTAGACTCGATGCATAATGTAACACGGGGTTTTGTGTGTGTGTGTGTGTGTGTGTGTGTTTATGTGTGTATGTGGAACGTAAGTCGCATTAAGCGCCTAAAATCCTACTTTGGTTCACTTGGACGATGGGTTTGTGGATATACTTTTTTTCTATCGGTATACGCGACGATGCGAGTTGAGTGAATAACGAATGGTTGTTTGATTTTCGAAAAGTAGAATATTGCGATGTCTTTTTATTCGTTTTACTACACCGAAAAACAAAAAAAAAGATAATTGCCTTTATTGAGTCATTTGAAAAATATCTAGTCAATTTAATTTAAATATAAAACATCAAATAATGTTCACTTATTCATTTGCTCCCTGTGTAATTACATATGTTTTGTATACTGCTAAGTAAACGCGGGTAAAATATTGGATTTTGAAACTAATGTTGTAAGAAACTTAATCTTCTCGAAGATGAAGTAGGTAAAATGTTGGTAACTTGATAACTTATAACCACTTAGTTCGATATATTTGTTAGTTAGTAAATAAGAAATTAACTTTTCGAAAAATTAACTTACTTCGTGGTCCAATAAATCCAGAAATAATGAATAAATGGAACAAAAATTTTATTAATAAAAAAAGTATTGATGAAAAGTATTGATTTAAAATATAAAAGCGATTTATTGTAACGATATTATTTTATTATACTTATTTCTGCTTTATACTTCTCATATGAATTTTAAAACTTTTTCATAGTTCTCATTTATCGATTAGTATTTCAAATTTTAATTTTTTTCTAAAAAATATTATTGTCATAAAACTATGACAAGAAAATATTTATCAAAAATCAATACGAATACGATTAATTTTTGATCTATGTATATATATACGCAGTTAATATCAAACGAGTAGTATAACGTTAGATTTGTCAGACTGTTCACAAAAATATAAGATTGAAACATAACTATTTTATTTAAAACTTTAAAAAAGAAGTAAATACTTATTTTATAATGAACGATAATTTACATTTCTAAATGAAACTAATAACATTATCAAACCGAAACTAAATATCTTTGTCGCGTCTAAATCTGATTGTACTACTGATTTTGTAAATTGACAAATTTCATCGATTATTATTCAATGTTACATTGTATAACAACTTTTAAGTATTAAAAACATTAAAAAATAATAAATTTAACAAAGCTCTCAAATTATCCGTTTCTCTTTAATACATAAATGATAAATCCATCAATTATTTCTTAAGAACCAATCTTTTATAACTCGAAAATCTCATTAAAATCTTCGTAATAACAAAATGTACAAGTTTGTTGAAAAAAAAAAAAGAAGAAGAAAAAACAAAACAAAAAAAAAAAAAAAAAAGAAGAAAAAACAAAACAAAAAAAAAAAAAAAAAAAGAAGAAGAGAAAAGAAGCAACGCGGAGGAAAAAAGAACAGCTTCTTTTTTTCTCTTCTACAAAAGATCCGTTCAAGAGTTTCAACTTTGCAGCTGGCACCGCAATTCCCAGCGTCTCAACCTAGGATATTAGCGGAAATTCCAGCCGGACGAAAATTTCTTCCCCATTACACATTTTCTTCTTCTCTTCTTCGATTCGCCGTATACGGCCATTGTTCCTTTTATTTATTTCTTTCTTTTTTTTTTTTTTTATTTTTCTATCTCACCCTTTCCCCACCTGCGTGCAACAACGCAGGTCAAACGAAAACTACACCGTATTTCTCTTTATGCCGCGCGCGATAAAAAGCCAAAAGAAAATGGGAATAAGTAGCAAGAAGAACAAAAAAAAAAAAAAAAAAGAAAAAAAATGAACAACATCGATGAAAGGAATAAAATAAAAGAAACAGCGGAGAAGACGACCAGAAGATAACGGATGCGTCCGATGCTGAATTGTGGAAGAAAAAAAAAGGTAATTAAAAAATAGACAGCTGCGTGTAATAGAAAAAAAAGCTTGGTGAGCGATCAATGAAAAAAAAAAAAAAAAAAGACATAAGAGAATAGGGGATTCGAGGATTGTATTAATGGATTTTCATTATTTAAGATTCGTAAAAAAAAAAAAAAAAAACTCAAGAATTATTCGATGGAAAAGATATTTTGTAGGTTAAAAATTAAAAGTTGTGGTTTATTTTACTTTTATTCATGTGTAATAAGTTTTTAATTTTTACAGAATGTAAAAATCAAAAACGAGAATTATGTTAAAATTGTTAAATTTAAGATTTATAAATACAAAAATTTAATTTTTAAAGTAAGTTCTAAATTTACTTTAGTCAAAGATTTTGTAGAATCAATAAATATATTAATAATTTATTAATCGAAATGCGATTTGATTCAGATTGAAATTAATTTTTTAACGTTGAAATATCATTTTCCCATTTATTACCTATTTAAAAATCTAATTATAAATATTATAGAATTATGCAGATACGGCATTAAACATAAATCTATATATACAAAACCTCTGCAAAAGCCATTTTTCTAAACTATACGCAAAACAATCGCGCATCAGCTTTTCCCAAAGACGTCGATGATTATAAACAATACTTTATCGTACCTTATAAAAACACGATAATCAATTCGGGATCAATTAACGGGATAATCTTTTAACTAGAAAATTGATTGAAAATATAATTGCGGCAAGTGCTTTTATCGGCGCTAGAATAACCGAAATCGTCGCGCCGCGTTTGAATGATATTGTTCGTGTTTTGAAACGAGATAATTATGCCGTCAGGTAGCTGCACAACCGATTGCGAATTTCATAATTCCAATGCCGAATGACGATTCGTAATCAGGATATCCAGAAAATCCATTCGTTGATTAATTTTAATTGTAATTAGACGCGGCTAGATGTTTTGATTCGGAATGCCGAATGCCGTTTGCGCGCAACGTCTGTTGAAGGTTTGAAAACGGCTTGTGCCTCGTTATTCGTTTGAATGGCATTGCTTGGATGAAATTTAATTTTGAAATAACGATAACCCATTGATGGTTTCTTTTTTTTTTCTATTTTTTTTTCTATTTTTTTTTTTTTTTTTCTCTCTTGTTTAGAGTGACGAAAATAATAAAACACGTGCTTTACAAATATTGTAAATTTTTATTTTTAACTATACGTTTATCTATTGTGTATTATTTTTAGTTTGTTGAATGACTTTCGCAAAATTTACAATAACGCGACTATTAAAATAAAAATAAAATTTTACCATAATAAACGCTTAAATATAACCGAATAATTTATAACCGATTTAATTATTTTAAATTTACAAAACGATTTATTATTTATTTATAACTGTCCAAGGTCAGCTTTAAATTACGATCAATCGTTTAATAAATTTCGTTAAACACATCATACGGAGACGAGCGATAAAAATACACTCGCCTCGCACAATTAATAAAAAGGAATTTACGTAGAAAGGCATCATTAAAGTTATAACGTTAAATTTAAAAATAGCTTGGGAATTACGTCAATACTGACGAAGCCTATAATGAGATACTCTCGGCGTTAAAAAATAAAAGCGTACCGCCTCGTAATATAATACGCGTTATTAGCATGTATGTATATGAAAAAAAAAGTCTCTTTGAAATTTTTAAAAGAACGATTTATAATGCATCGAGACAGTTATAGCATAGCCTATGGAAAAAAAAAAAAAAAAAAAAATAATTAAAAAAAATCTACGCTTTTGTATATCCATGAAATTTTTACTTGAAAAAAAAAAAAAAAAAAAAAAAAATTGTACAATACATTCTTATTTTAAGTACTCTCAGCGAAAACCAAAAAAAACATAGCTTCGTTAAAAATTTTAAAATTGCGAATCTCAATCAACCCGATAAAATTAGCTGCTTTATCTAAAAATTAAAAAGAAAAACCATTCGATCGATTAAAAAGCAGCGAGTAATGCGTGTTCAATGTCGTCGTTAAAATTTACTTAAAATTTAAAAAATGAAAGAAAGAAAAAATAGATAAAGAAAAATTGTTAAACGAAAACGCGAATTAAAAGCCGTAACGAAATAAACGCAAATGATTGGATACAAAAGAGAATGGATTAAATAAGCCGGTCTCCTCGTCGTCCCTTTGATACGCACACCCAACGGCAACGTCGAATGCAATTTCGTCGTTCCGTGCGCGAGCCAAGGACGACGAGTTTTCGTTCGTATAGGACAAGCACTCGACTACGATGACTATACCGATGACGCTTTGTCGTTAACGAGCTATCTAAACACGCGCACGCGCGTCTGTGTGCGTAAGCTTGTAATTTATCGGACGAATATATACCTTTTCAACAACGGTTGGATTAAAGGTTGCCAGCGAAATTCTTGACCGCCGTTCTCTCTGTGCGCGCGCGCGCGCGCGTGTGTGTGTGTGTGTGTGTGTCGGTGTGTGTACGTGTAATTACAAGTAAGGGTAAGTCGATGAATTCGATCGTAGATATTTTGCATTACTTATGTACGCGTTGTGTTTACCCGGTTTATTTTTAATCGGACGACCTTAAGAATCGTTAAAACGTAAGCGGGAGGTTAAAACGTTTCTTTCTTATACGACGATTAAAATTTTATGAAGTATTGGACAAATTGATATTGTTGGTTTGTGTGGAATTAAAAATTAAAGGTAATTTTTATCTTGATTTTAAAAATTTATCTAGAAAATATTAACGGTTTATAAATAAGGGAATAAAAATTTTATAAAATAAATTTATCGAGGATAAAAGTTTCGTTTGAGGTAATTATTTGAAAAGTTTTACAACTAAAAAAAAAAAAAAATCTTTAACAATGAAAAGCGGTAATAAATTACGCGAAAGATGGAATTTTATACATCTTACCAAAGTCTTAAAATAAAAAATAATTAAAAAACCTTGCAAAGTTTATAAGTGAAAAAAAAAAAAAAAAAAAATGTGAGTAAGAGAAGAAAAAATCGCGTTAAACGGCGCGAAATCAATTTTAAATATACAGATTTTTACAGGCGCATCAGAACCTTGACACGTGTAAACAGAAAAAAACCTCGGGAGATACAATCTCTCTTGTAAGTTAAACACACCGATAAGAGAGAGAGAGAATAATAATAACGAGAAACAGAGATTAACATAAAGGTATAAGGTTAGTTAAAAAGAGAGAACGGAGAGAGAGAGAAAGAGAGAGAGAGAGAGTCGACTTTTATCTACTTACGATCGAGAACAAACGATCTTTCTCTCTCTCACTCTCTCTCTCGTTCTTTTTTTTTTCTAAGCTATATCATTAAATTCGCAAAGTGTACACGAACCACGGCAACTTTTATTTAAACACTTCCTTTCTCTTTGAGCTTAACGTACGCGTATGCATATAAGCGTGTATGTATGCGTACATAGGGCAACCGATCTCTTGACGAGCGTAAAACAACGGAATATATCGTTTACGAATCTAAAGCGATTTTATCCTGCGCTCTTCTTCGTCTCCTTATTATTTCGCTCTTAAAATAGAAGTATCGAATTGATCGAGAAATGAAAGAAAATTTCTAACGGAACGTGTCGCGTGTACGCGTGAAATATTTCACGTCTTCGTTTTCATATGCGCGAGTACACGCACATATACACATACACATCTGCAAACGTAAGTACAAGCGGAGAAAATAAAGGAAGAGAGAGAAAGTTAAAAGAAGTTAAATTTGATCCAGCTCGCGGTCGTTCGGAGGCACTCGTGCGAGAAGCCGATTAGATGCGGAAGAAGAGAAAGAGAAAGAGAAAGAAAGAGAGAAAGAGAGAATGAAAAGCCTGCATTTGGATCGATCCAGTCGTTGCCAGTAGCGTACGCCCTCGCTGCATATATGTATGTGCAAGGCGAGTGTACACACCGACTCGTATCTCGCGATTTCTCCTGGTTGAATTAACGATGAGAAACGCATCTCTCTTTTTTTTTTTTTTTTTTTTATTTTTTTAACATTCTACGGTGCTTTTTTATATGCGATCGTCTAGGCGGACGGTGTACTTTTGAAAGTACATGTTTTTATCTATGCATAGAAAGATTTGTTTGAATAGACTTTTAAAGCGCGAGACTTGTATGTGCGTGCTCGTGGATTATGTAAATGTTCGAAAAGGATGTTGGCCGTTTGCTTATTACCTTGAGAGAAAAGGAGAGAGATCAGAAGTCGCGTTGAGTTTTTGATACGAATTCTCATCGTATGCGTATCTTACTGGTTTCGCGAAAAATTTTAAACGTCAGCAAATGCATATAAAAACAAAAAATCTAAAGCAACATATAAAAATATAAACAAGCTCAAATTCTACTCCTACAGTCGAAAAGGCAATCTCGAGAAACAAATGATTCAGAAAAATTTGTCCGAAGCTGAAAAAAGGAAGCGAAAGAGGAGGCCAATAGTGAGAGAAAGAAAATAGAAAAAATGTATACACACACACATACATACATACATACATACATACAGAAGAAACAGCCACTGCAAAAAATTTGTCACGAGCCATCGAGCGCGATTGTATAGGCTCGTTTCTGCCGCCGCGCGTAATACACGGCTCGTTTCTTCCGCTTCTGTATACACGTATACATGTACATGTACACCGCTGCGTTTTATTGTTCCCAATATACGCGCACATACACACAAACACGTTAACGTCTCGCGAGGGGTAAAATTTTTCTCAAAGATGGAAAAGCTTTATACGAATTTAAACGAGTGCGGGTAAGCTGAGAAATTTATTAAGCGTGCAGCGACTTTTTTTTTGTTTTTTTAAAGGTAAGAGAAACGTGATTCGTTGCAGTGCAACAACGTGCGGACGTTTTCGAGTAGATGCGCTTTAGAGAAAAAGGATAGCTTTCAGCTCTTTTAGTATAACTAGTCGGTCTAACTCGTTTGTTTTTTTCCTTTTTCCTCGACGCTTGGCACTTAGAGCTATTTCGTTTTTGGTTTCGGTTTTAAAAGGGATGTATCCCTCTCTTTCTCTCTTCTTTTTCAACTCTTGTTTTTTATTTTAGGAGTCTTTTTTATTTGTCATGTAGTTAAAATAGAAAACTATTCAGTATTAATCGGATTATTATTTTTTTGTTAAATAAATTTTCCTTTTTTTTTTTTACCTAAAGTAATGAAAGATTATGAAAAAGTATCTTAATGATGTAATAAAATTTTTATAAAGTTTTTCGTAGATATTCTACAAAGAGCTTACAGCACATAAGCATATTATATGAATGATTAAGATTCGAAAAAATGTCTTCAACCACAATAATCTATACTTTATGATGAATTTGTTTTATTTATTTATCATTACGTTTCAATAACCAATTTAAATAAAATGCCAAATAAACGTTATTTAAACATTCCATATATAATATAAAATAATTTCGTTTACATGCTTTATGATTAAATATCTTCTTATTTAAAATTAAAATATCAAAAATTCAATTGCTTAATTTAATATGTATAAAGTTTAAACCACAAGTGAAAGTTGTTAATAATGCATACATTATTTATACGGAAGTTAAAACTTAATCGATAATTTAATTAATTTTTTTAAATTGAGTTTAACCAAAATTGTATTATAATATACTATAATTGGGCACATGATCGTAGCTAAGAGCAAAATTAATCAATGCACAATCTTGTCGATTTAAAAAATTATTAACTATTAATAAAATATTGACAAAACAAAATTTCATTGTTGCTTGTTTTTAAGAAGACTTTAATTTTTTCAATCATAATATATAAACAAAAGAATAAAAAAATATAATATTGTTATTTATTAATTTATAGATAAATTGCAATAAAATATTATAAAGATTAATGATCACAAATAAATACTAGTGTTACATTATAATATATGTCATTTTGAATTTGAAATAATCAAACTCAACTTAAATTTACAAGTAAATATGAAAATAAAAAAATGAAAAAAAAGCGTTACATGTATTTTTCAAAACCATCTAAAATGAATTATGTCACGTTTATTTTATTTTTATTAAATATACTTCATTCATCGAATTATTCTTCTACCGTGACATATGTAATTACATTTTTATATCCAAAGCAAAATTAATACAGTTCGATTTAATGATTAAACGCACAATTGTTCTCATCAAGAAGAAACTCATGTATATAGGTACAATAAATAAGCTCCGACGTATACGATAATAAATCGATTTGCCGTATTAAATAGTTTAAGCAACTCACGGTATATTTCGTATAGATTGTACATGAATAAATAACTAAATATGCGTCGTTTATCGTTATATTGTTATTGTTAACTTATTATGCACGATTAATTGGAAGCTCGCGCTCGAGTTTATTTTTGTCTAAATGTAATAGATTTATTAATTTTTTAACAATGAATTTCCCAATTTTATTTATAAACATAATAATCTTCATCGTTGAGATAAGCAAAAATCGAAGATCTTTAAAATTGAAACGTCGATCGAAAAAGTAATTACAATAAGATTATTAATCTGTTACGCGCGATTAAAATTTTTTTTAATTATATAAGCTTTATAAATTCTATCATCATTTATTCGATAAACTTTATTTTAAAAATAGCGGTGATAGTTCCGTATGGCATTATTAATGAAAATATTATGTATACATCATCAAAATTAATTTCGGAAAAGCTTACTCGAAGCACCGTTCTATTTAATCGAAGTAAACGTTATTAAAAATCTGTCAACCCCGTAGTTTTCTCAATAACGAGGCAAGAAACAAAAAGAAAAAAAGAAAAAAAAAAAGAAAAAAAAAATGAAAAAAAAAAAACAAGATAAGGAGTGAAAAATTTTAATCGACTCTAAAAGCACGAACTCTACAAGTACTTTTCTCCTTAAAGCGAAAGCTTCAATTCTATACCTCTTTCGAGGGTTTCGAGGAACCGATAGCTTTGCTCGCTTATTCACACGTGCATCGGACGCGTACACGTACACGCGGGTACGTAAGCGCCGATACGTAAACGTACAAGGACGCGTACGCGTGTTTATTTCGTCGGGTAGCGCGAGCTACGATGATGGATTACGGGGGTGGCAAGATGACGTGGGCGTTTGATACGCCATACTCTCTTGTCGCCTGAAAATTCGAAAGTCAAAGACAGAGAGAGAGAGAGAGAGAGAGAGAGAGAGAGGAAGAGGGAATGCGAAAACTGGTTCAATTTTCCATACTAGAAAGAGAATGTACTTCTTCGTCTCTCTTTTGAATTTTAAAAATCCGCTTGTTTTGAAAATTGTATCTTTGTACCGTTACCCGAGCGCGTTGGACAATCGCGCGAGAAATCGGCCGCAATGTGGCGTTAACTTGACATCGTTTTTGATATACGACGTAATCGTTGTTACGTATTGCACGTTTCGCAAGCTGAATCGTTAATGTGTACGGATTAAGTAGAAGCGAATGATTTTGTTTTTTTTTTTTTTTTTTTTTTTTTTTGAGTCGAAGTTAAATCTAGTTATCCGTTGCCGGATGAATTTAATATCATAGGGTAAATATTGAGTTGAATATGGCAAAAATGGCTGAGTTATAGGATTTTATATAAAAAAATCTAATTTTAATGGAGTAACGGGTAATAAACTGTATACATATCGTTTTACTACTACGTATAAAGTTTTATTTTATTAAATTTTATATTAAACGCATAATGTTACAAGTAACATGATAAACAGATTTCGCTTTATGATATTTAAATGCATCAATTTCAAAATTTAAAATATTTTAATCTCAGTTGTATTCATTTAATTTTGCATATGACCTTTGTAACATATTTACGCTTCAAAACAATAAAAATTAACCCGAATAACCTAAATAAACGTCGTCAACATTTTAAACCAATCGCAATGAAAAAAATTCCTCTCGCAAAGCGAAACCCATTTGTATCTCTCTTCGCTTAAACTTCACACGTATACATACACATACCAATATAAACAATAATTACGTTAACCAAAAGCACTTAACATAAGCGAGTAGCATTATGCAAATGTGAAAATCGTGTAGCAACTGCATAATACCCTTTAAAACTTTTCCTTTGCATGAAAAAAAAAAAAAAAAAAAAAAAAAAATCTTCCTCTCGAAAAAGTAAAAACTCACTCGATTTAAATCCGATAACGAGTCTCTCAGGGGCTATTCCAAATTCTCTTTCTCTCTCTCTCTCTCTCTCTCTCGCACACCCTATACACCCAAGTTAATCAGATAATTCGGCCATTGCATCGAACGCGCGTGTATGTATGTATGTATGTATATATATATATATATATATATATATATATACAGAGAAACGCTCGAGGAAATTTTACGACGGTAAAATCCATAGTTCGTCCCGTATACGCAACAAAACGCATAAACGGACTAATGGACGGGCAGCGAGCCGACGGATCGTAACTTCGAATCGCCTCGATGATTTAACCGGGAATTCATTGCGCGCGAAAAGAAGATTGGCCAGTTTTGCGTTTGTTCGCCAATTGCTCTTTCTTCTCTCGAACGTTGTCGCGTGCATCGACGTCGCTGGATAACGAATGTTAAAGCGACGACTTGGCGAATGATAATTGGCTCTGTGTGATATGCGTTTAACGTGAAATGAAAATTATAATTATATAAGTACCGTGACTTCGCTGTGTGTAAACGCACGAGATTTTTATGAAAATACGTCTAGGCTTGTGTATGCGCATTTTTTCTTTTCTTTTTTTTTTTTTTTTCTCTCGACGTTTTTCATGCTACTCTTATCTTTTATTCATTTTGCTCATTTACTTTTTCGCTTATTCTATTTTACTTCGTTACTCTTCTGCCGCTATTAAATTTTATTTTTCAATTTTATTTTATCAAAAATATGTATGGTTTTTAAATAATCGTTAAAATAAATTAATATCGATTTTATTCAATTTTATTTTACACGTTTATTTATCGTTTACATTGAGACGTTGATATTGATATTATGTATGAAAATGTAAATGTAAACGTTTATAAAATATTAAACTATGAAAAAATACAGTACATTATATTTCGACATGAATTGCATTGAAATAAAATTGAGAAAATGTAGTAAATGAAACGTTAAATAAATTTTCGTTTTTCATTTACATGCATCTCATATACCGACTTAAAAAGTATATGTTTTTTACGTTACTTCATTTTAATTTCGTCATTTTCAATGATTCATCGTATCATTAATTTATTCAAAAGATATAAAATTTTTTTTATTCTACATTTAATAAATGTTAATTTTAATTATAAATATAATATTTTTATTTTAAATTTTATTCTAATTGATAAATTATAATTTTTTATATAAATTTAATTATTACGTTAGCTTTAATTAGTTAAATATTGTTTGCATAAAATTAAAAAAAATTAATAATAAATTTTTTCTTGTACAAATTCATTTTTTTTTTTTTTCATCGTTCACCTAACAAAATATAAAATTTTCAACGTAATTTTTGTAAATAATTTTTAACATTCAGAAAAATTTTAATTTCATTCGCATAAACGTACAATACACAAAACAAATTA
Organism: Chalcis sispes; assembly: GCA_949987625.1. Lineage (NCBI taxonomy): Eukaryota > Metazoa > Arthropoda > Insecta > Hymenoptera > Chalcididae > Chalcis > Chalcis sispes. The sequence goes on along the minus strand of OX465099.1, from coordinate 10,295,406 downwards.
AATATTCGAAAAATATAGTCGAGCCGGAAGCTCCATAATGCAGCTTTGCATCAGAGAGATAGAGAGACGGAGAGAGAGAGAGAGAAAGAGAGAGGGAGAGAAAGGGAACGAGATGAATAGAAATTAATGCAAGTCACGAAACAATAAGATCTGACCGCACAATTATTTAAAGCGAAGTTGCTTCCAGTCCTTAATGCATGCATACATGTATACAAGCATGTATACGTATATGTATACATATAAATAACTCCAACGGATTTTCGAGAACTAACCTCTCGACTTCGTTCTTCGTGCTTTAAACGACTCGTGGTCTAAGCTCCTTATCATCGATTCATCGTATCATAACTCCGCGAAGAAAAGAAGATTAAAAAGTTGAATGTTGAGGTAAAAAAAAGTCGCGCGTAAGAATCGAAAAGTAACGTAGAAACGCGACGTTATAAATAAACGAAATACGAGCGTCGAAAGGAACGACGCGCTTTTCCGAACACGTTTTAGAAAAATATTTTATAAACTTGCGTTACGTACGTACACAAAGCCACCTTATACGCGAGAGTTTCTTTTTATCCGTAACGGTTGAAGAGTTAAGACGCGCACACACACACACACACACACACACATAAGCAAAGCGAAAAAGAACGTCGCGCCTTTACGCGAGCAGCTTATTTTCGAAAAAAGAAAAATATAAAAAAATAAAAAAAAAGTACGCGCTTCTGTTGCTCTTTCGTATTTTCTTCTCTTATGCGTACCACTTGTGCGTCTGTGAGAGCTAAGGAAAAAAAAAAAAAAAGGGAAAACGATGATTCCTTCGAAGAAAAGAAAAAGAACTTAAGCAAACGCCAAGAGTTTAAATAAAATGACTCGCTCGTGAATATTCCTTAACGCTCGGCTTGAATACTTCATAAGTGTAAACGAACGCATATATGTATGTATATGTACAAGTGATAATTACGCGCGTGTTTTTTTTTTTTTTTTTTTTTTTTTTTTTTTTTTCTTCATAATTTTCCTCCTTATCCATCGCTCATTCGTGTTTATGCAGTGTGTAAACCTTAGTCGAGTATACGGAAGTACAACTACGGATAAACTTAACCGGGATCTATAGACGACCTCGACCGAGGCAAGTATATTTCACCGAGGCCGTCGAAGGTTAAAGCAGCTGGAGTTTACGTTGAAAACGCTACGACGCAGACGCGTTTTAGTTTCCTTTTGACTTCGTGTTTTTTCCTTTTTTTTTTTTTTTTTTTTTCTTACTATTATTTTTCAAGGGTTTATTATCGGCGAAATTGACGTTGTGATATGTCGATGGACGTGGACGTCGATATTTTAGACGAGCTTCGGGATGACGATTCCGATAGACCCGAAAATTCTATTTTACCGAGGCTATAGTTTTGCCTTTGGAAAAATCTATTTCGTTTGTTCTTTTTTATTATTTATCAAATGTTTATATTATTGAGAATACTTTGATAATACTTTTATAACCAATTTTTTATGAATGTATATATATATATTTATATGTTTATAATAAACATCATGACGTATACTTAATTGAAAATGCAAATAATCTTATTTGTTATTGTTAAAGGGTGGATGAAAAAAAGGAAACGAAATTTTATTTTTATATTCATGATATTAAATAACGTATATTACAGAAAAAAAAAGAAAATAAATATTATAGTATGAATAAAGGATTTCTGTCACATTTCATTTTGATGAAAAATTGCAGCGCATATTATAAAAAAGAGAGTGAGAGAGAGAGAGAGAGAGAGAGAGAAAAAAGATCAAAGAACGGAATACATGTCGATGTTAATCTAGAAAATTAGTTTCCTTTCAAATGTACCAATAGCCGCGTATTCTACAAAAGTATTATATAAAAATCATTCTTTATTTCATATTTTTCTGTAATATAACTTTTTTTTTTCTTTTTTAGTGTGCAAACGATAGTATTTTTCAAACAGATTTAACGATAATGAGTTTGTTGCCGTATACTAAATAAACGTTAAAAAATATAAAATCATGTAGTTAATTGTTCTCTAAAAAATAAAAAATAAAATTATTTCGTTTCAAAGATCAATATTATAAAAAAAAAAAAAAAAAAAAATAAATAAATGAAATCAATTCGATAGTTTTTATATGAATTCATCAAAATCGCATGCATTAAATAATCGCAGCATCAATATAATAAATTTTTCAATCAACTCTACCGAATTTCGATTTGCAATCGCGAGGGACGCGCTGTCTCTTCGTTTATATTCGAAATAACGTTTTACAACGCTCAAAAACTTATTCGCGACGTCGTTTCATTTTTATATCATACCGTTTCGTCAATCCCTTTCAATCTCGCGGTCGCTAGATAATGAAAAAAAATCGGAGAGAAAAATAACGGGAGTAAATTAGAGAGAAAGGTGGAAGAGAAAGAACTTTGCTCCAAAGATTGTAGAATGAGAGAAGTTCGAAAAACGTATAGATGTAGCAGCAGTGACACACACCCACACACACACATATATATATATAAAGACCTTGTGCGCCGGCGTCGCGGGACAAATTGTCGTTTTCTTTCCGCTTCGTCGACTACAAGTCGACGTGGAACAACAGAACCAGCGCGCGTTCACCGACACACCTATACATACACACATGCACACACGCGCACACTAGTCCAGATGCACGAATCGTGAAAGGCTGAGAAAGTAGCGCAAGTGCAACGACGAAATTTACGCCTGCATCTCTCTCTCTCTCTCTCTCTCTCTTTCCTTCCTTCTCCATCTCCTCCTTTTTCTCCTATTTCTTCCAACCGACCGAGAGACTGAGCGGAAACGAGTGCGCGTGAGCTTCGCAAGAGAGTGTCGATGGAATTGTTTCGGATGTATTTTGTTATAGGTTGGAAATTGTTTCTCGCGTTCCTAAACATCAAAAAAATGAATTTACGCCTTTTTATATTTTTTTTATAATATTTTTATATATAAATGCTTTTGCAAAGAAAATATATTGCTTTTCCAAAGAAATTTGTAAAATTTATATTAAATTTTATTTCTCGTCTCATACATTTCGTAAACGTTTTTTTTTTTTTCCTTTTTTATTTTAAATTTTTACAATTTTATAATAAATAATAATTAATTAAATGTATTTTCAACGAATTTACTTAATTCAAATAAGAATTAATAAAATTAAATTCATTCGTGTAAATAAAATTAATTCGAAAATTTTAACAAAACAAATATGTACAAAAAAAAAAAAAAACAAAAAAAAAACGTACTAAACTTATTCGTAGCTTAAATTATGCACACAATTCGTGTATATTAACAGAATTATGACAACTTCTACTTACGGCAAGTAAGTCCAGATAACGCGCGATTACATATATGTCTGACTAAACAATATACTTACTACTTAAATATGAATAGATAGATTATCTATGATCGTTTCTCCTCAAATCTCCTTGTATCTTTATTATGAAACGAACAAGGTTTTGATATTGATTAATTTTAAATGTTATTTTGTTAAATATGAATGAAAATAAATAAATAATTAATAATTAATCAAGGGGCGCGCCATCGCCCCGTGGTAAGTATTGGTACCACGAGCGCTGGCGCACCCATTTATACATTAAATTGGACGAATAAAAAATTAAAACAATTTTTTTTTTAATATATTTTTAATATTTAAACAAATAAAAAATATCACATAAACTTTTTTTTTTTTTTTTTAATTATACAACGAATTTGGAAGACCGAAACACGTACGAACAAAATCGTATTTAATTTTTTTGCAGTAGTAATTGGAGCTGTCACCGCTGTCAAAAAAAGCATCGGAGATATTTAAAAATAGAAAAAAATGTCGGACTTCGAACGAAAGGTAGCAATATTATTTTATATGCAATTTCAATTTCTCCAACTTTCTTTTCTTTACCAATTTCCATCGACAGCACATCGTCTGGTCGAACGAAATAAACGTAAATAAACGTAACGAGGAAAGGATAAAGCGAAAGAGAGGATTAAAAAGAGTAAAAAAGTATACCGATAATCTTTTTTTGTCATAGGTGTATAACAGACGTCGAAAGAAGAACGGCTCTTTCGCCATCGCTTGATATACTCGTATAACGTATACACGCAACTTGTATGTCGCGCACTCTCGCGCCCGCCATTATTTTTATTCTCCAATGCGTCGACTTGTAGATAGCTGAAGATGGAAAACTGAAGAAAATGAAATACACGTAGAACAGCGCACCGAGATGGGAGGAGGGAAGAAAATCTGCGAGAGTCGAGTGTACAATGTAAGCGAGAACGGAAGGACGATTGATTGATGTAGGACGACGAGTATTTGAATGTTGGTAATAATAATTACGGTATAGTATTGCGTCTTCTTTTTATATGCGCTTTTTGTGTTCGGTTCTTTTGTGAAAGCGATGCAGGTGTAATTTTATGGTGAATTAAAGAATGGAAAAAATAACTAATTAGTATTTCTTTTCGTTGGGTTAGCTTGTAAATTAATAACAGTATTTTCTTTTTTTTTTTTTTTTTTTTCTTTATCTTCATTGACAATATAATTTGTTGAATATATTTTGAAATGAGTAAAATGTTAGTTTCATTAAATTAAATGTACATCATATATCGTATGTAAATTCATAATGTAATGAATATTTTATGCATTTACTACGCATTTTTTACTTATTGATTTACTTTGAATCATGAATATGAAATTAAAAGAACGATCCCCAACAAAACTAAATCGATAATTTTTTAATTCGAACAAATTATTAAAAAGTTAAATTATTGACTTTACCATTTATATTATATATATATTTACGTTGTCATTACAATTACAGATACACAAGTTACGCAAAAGAAACTTTTCGTCCACCGTTGCTCATCCCCTTCATCGAAATTTCATCAAAATCAATTAAAATTAACGCCACGGCGACGACGCTACGCGATTTTCAATTAGTCGTCGGTCCGTTAATTAAATCCAAGTTCAACTGTAATTTTCGTCGCAGTGTTAGTAACTGTTAAACTTAAAATTTTGAGAAATTTATGATCGGCGTTACTCTCCTATCTTACGGAATACCATATACATGTACGAATATATAGATAAAGATAGAAAGAGAGAAATGTATAGATGGAGTCAGGATTTATACGCGGCGATACTCCCCATATACTTAAAGTGAAACACGCCTCCAGCAAATCGAACTTCTGCGAGCCAAATAAACCAAACTGCGCTTCATTGCTTCCTCGTTCCTCTATCTAACTTTCTTGCTCTGAAAGATTATACCGCGGATTCGTAAGTAGTTTCGTGCATTTAGTTTTTATATGCGACGATAATCTTTGCGTTGATTAATAATATCGTATAAGATTTCGTCGCGTGTGTTAACTCCCGTACATAAGTTTTTATCAAAATTTCATTAATATTTGGCTGTATCGATAATTTTTAATAATAATTATAATATTTATTGAAACTGAAACTAACGAAAATTTAAATTAACATTTTTGCATTATACGAAATATATAGATTAATAAAAAGAAGAAAACAAAAAAAAAAAAAAACAAAAAAAAATAGAAAAAGATTGGTACGAGGTGTAAGAAGTGAAAAGAAATGAAAAATATATATATAAAAGAAATAAAAGAAAAAAAGAATGAGATTTATTTGAAAAAAAAAAAAAGAAGGAGGAGACAGTTAACTTTACAATGAAGTAATTAAGGAAAGTATAATTCTTATCATACTTTATTCTTCTTCTAAAAGTCTTTCAGATATTGGAATCTTCTTTCTATTGATGTTATATTTTATCAGTTTATTTAACTGATTGATCTTTGAAACTTTACATAATTGCCTAATTAGACGTAAAAAATTAATAGTTTTCAATCAAGCTGTTAAAAGTAAACTTTTTTAAAAATAAATCACAAATGTTTTAAAATAATTGTATTAAAAATTATAATAAAATGTTGTAATATATTTATGAATATTTTTTGTTTGAACCAAATATATGTAATTCAGTAACGAATATTGGTTCAAATTTATTCAATACGCAATTGAAAACGAAATTTCTCACAATTTGTGCATTTTTTAAAGTCATGTTTATTTTATTATATATAATTGAAAATTTGAAAAATAAAAGACTTTAAGTATGTGTATATATATTTTTAAAATCGTTTTAAAAGCGGAGTATGAATAAATAATTGATAAAAGCGGAATGATATTAAAAGTATTATTATTATTATTTATTTGTTTTTTTCTTCAAAATTAAACGTTAAATTTCCATTTTACGACTGTTCTAAATTCAAATAAAATTCGATATTTCGATAATTCGAAATATTGAGTCTATAATACATCGAATATTTCTCGTTAAGTAAATTTATTGCGCTCCAACCGAAACTTAATTTTCTCTTCACGTATACATTTTTCATTTTAAGCGAAGATAAATCTTCAATTATGCGTTCCTTGAATTAAAGTAAAAAAAAAAAAAAAAAAAAAAAAAAAAAAAAAATCTAACGCAAACGCAATAAAATCGTAAAAAAATTACTATTTCGCCGTAAATAGCACACAATACTTGCAACAAAATGCAAATTACGCTTTATGAAAATAAAAATGGAAATAAATAAAATAGAGATGAAGAAAGTATCATAGCGCGAGGCAACATGTGCGCCCGAGGTAAAAAGCGATAAAAATTTCTCATCGGTGAGCTGCCGTTTATGCTGTTGCTACGAGGAAAAAAAAAAAGAAAAATAATAAAAATGGAACGTAAATTAAAGGAAAAATAGAAGATGTGTAATTGAAGAATGGAGAAAACGAGAAAGTATAATCCCAAGCTATGTGTCTTACTTATTGTCGAACTCTTTCCGAGGATTATTTTTTTCTTCCGAGCCGTCGATTTTTATATCAACGTTATGTTTCCCTTTCTCTTTCTAATCGTTAAGATAAAATTATTCCGACCTATATTGAAAATCGCATAGTATAGGTTTGTATATTAAAAGACGTTTGTAGAAAAAAAAAAAAAAAAAAAGAATTAAAAATAAATAATCATGACAAATTTCAATCTTTAAAAAGACGAAAACGTCGAATGCTCCAATCGAAGTGTCAATTTAATTAATTAAAAAATAGCGCCGATATATACCGTAAAATATTTTCGCTTCAATAAATCAATTACATTTTCCCGTTTTCGTCTTTACCCTAAACTTTATCTCGTTACGCAGTCGTAAGTGTTTAATTGGCGGGAATGAGAAAGAAGAAACGTTGCTCACGGAAATAAATAAATAAATAAGAAAATTAATTCAATTTTTGTTGCCTTTATGGTGCGGTGAGTGGAATGGAACATGCACATCGTCAAATTGATATAAAAATTTAATCCCGAGGCTTATATCTTTCTAATAAATAAATTAAACCATTTAAAATAAGGTACAAATGTAGAATGCAATATTAAACGCGCACATTAAACGATGCGCATACCGAAGCTACTCTCGCATAAGATCATTTAAGGTAAGAAGCTACACGCATTAGGAGGCAAGAGCTGAGATGCCGCAAGAGCAAGATACTCGTACAGCGTGCCGATGCCCCAGACGAGCTAAAATCCATATGCGCCCTTACTTAAAACCCTATATATACTAAACAAGTATGCGGCCTGCATAGGTGTGGTAAAAGCATTCTATATATAAAAGTGCTGTTATTAACGGATCTATCGCGATGCGCTCAATTAATAATGAGTAAAAGACTGCGCGGATCGTTTTATTTTTCCTTTCCCTGTAACTTTTCGAAAACTTAGGCCTATCGGCTGTACTATATATATATACACTCTGACAAAAAAGTATCCGGAAATTCTCATTTAAATTGCCCGCGTTGAGTATTTTTAAGTATTTAAAGTTTCTGTATGTTGGTAGGACTGTCCGTAATTACTATGCCAAACATGAGTGCGGTCTGTCAACTAGTTTGTTTACGACAGCTGTTGAAACCAGTCGACCTCAGTGGTAGTCTGCGAATGTTATAATGGAAAAACGATAACGCACCATCTCGTCGAGCCACGATTATTAACGATTTTAAAATGAAACACTCGATAAATACCATCGACCAGCCACCTTATTCGCCTGATCTAGCTCCGTGTGACTTTTTTCTTTTCTCCAGACTGAAATTACCGCTCCGGGGAACCAGATTTGACTCCATAGACGCCATAAAAGAAAATTCGCAGAAGGAGCTGAAGGCCATCCCTGAAAGCGCCTATAAAAAATGTTTCCATGATTGGAAAAAACGTTGGCACATGTGTATCGCTTCAAATGGAGCATATTTTGAAGGAGATTCGGTAAATATTGAAGAAGTTTCAATATTTTTGCGTTTTATTTCAAATTTCCGGATACTTTTTTGTCAGAGTGTATACAAAACATCCAAGCTATGTAAAGTAAAGGACGACGAATTTAGAATGTAAACGACGTTAATCGAAGACCATTTTATTTACCGTAACGATCAAACGTCGTTTATCGTAAATTATTTCACGATTAACTTAATTATTTTATAATATATAGAATATCCGTTATTCGATTTTACGACGTAAATTTTCATACAGCTTGAATTGTTGTGAATTGCAGGATATTTAAATACGAGAAAATTAATTTAAATATTTTCTAATCTCCGATATTTACTTTTTAACGTTTATTTTTCATTCGGTTCTTCTAGATCGTTTAAAAATGCAGGAGAAAAGTGGAGAAAATTGTTAAAAAAGTTAATTACATTTTTTTTTTATATATATATATTAATAATTTTAATTAACTTTCATCACTTTTTCAGCTCGCAGTTTAATATTCATAAAGCAATATTGCGATCAAAGATATCATGACGTTTAAATAAATAATAATTTACGGTTACGAAGTTTTCATAATATATAAAGTCAAAAGCAAAATGTTGCAAATCGACGTAACGTTTATGTTTAAGTTTTATCTTGAAGTAAAATAAAGCAGATAGGAAAATTTTTACTTGTACAACCATATAGTTGATAAAAAATATACATATTTAAACCTATCAATCCAACCGCCCATCATCTCGTGTAACCCGAAAAAGTTCACTCAATGATTTAGCAAAATTCTCGTTTTTTTTTCTTTTCCTTGTTTTTTTTTTTTTTCTTGCGTTTCACTTTTATATGAATTGCATAAGTTAGAGAGGTTCTATACTTCTTCTGAAGTCTAAAACCACTTGATATTCTATTTTGGATGATACGTGAATAATACAGAGGAAGATAGAGAGAGAGAGAGAGAGAATCCGGGCACCGCACATTTTGCACAATTTGCATGTAAAATCCAGGAGAGAACTTGAGAATTCAATTTTAAAAGAATATTTTGCGTAAAATTTTGCATGAAAAATTTCCTTAGCACGAATTCACGCCCCGAAGTTTTTTTTCTTTCTTACTTTTTTTTTTTTTTCCTTAAAAATCAGCTTCCATTATTCAACTACGAAATCCAGCTTAAGTTTTAGACGTAGTTTATACAAGTCGATACTTGTTATGCTTGTTTAAGGAAAATTTATTACTTTTGTCTTATGTACGGATACGAGATATTATTTAAAGTTCAATACGAATAAGGTAATGATCTAAAAAATCATTAAATTTCTTTACAGATTGTTATATATTATTATTATTATTATTATACTTCTTATATTTAATATTAAATTAAAAATCTTATTATGTTAGAATAATAATATATCGAACATATCCTTTTTATTTTATATAGGTATAAATAATTTTAAAAAATACTTTATAATTAAAAAATTTCATTTTCGATAAAAACATATTTTACAGTTTTAAATTTAATTAAAATTTTCGAAAGTCAATCGATTATTCAATTATAAAATAGTAACAATACTTAACTTTTTTGAAAACCGAAATTTCTCCCCGCGTCAAAATGATTGCATGTATTTCATATAAATAAGATGTATGCAATACTAATGTAACTATACCACACAATACCTATGTATATGATATAATGATTACATGTAAGATACATGTGCGATATTGTACAATTTTGTAACAAGCTACGTATGCATACATGTATGAAGCTTACATATATATATATATATATATATAGGCATGGTTGGTAGTCTTATTTCCTATATGTAATAAAAAGCATGTATTGCATACGCCTCATACATATGGGTTTCATAGAATGATTTTCACCCGAGTCATTTTTCAAATTTTTGTACTTATGAAAAAACGTATATTCTATCTCTATCGTTTAACCTATTTAAACTATGCATTACAAGAACTCGAATTTGTATAAAAAATTAATTTATAAATATGCACAATGTCTCTTTCATCGTCAAAAATCGAAAAGAGAGAAAAAAAAGCTCGCAATTATTGTACAACCGCATATTTTAAAAAGAGAATAAGAAAGAGGTAAAGACAAACAACGTATATAAAAAGATTCTATCTCCAGGTCTACATTCTCTATTTTATTTTATTTTTTCCAACGGAATATAATACATATAGAATAAAAATGAAAACGTAAAATAGAGAAAGAAAGAAAAAAGAAGAAAAAAGTCGTCAAGCGCATATCCTGCGCCCTTAAAAGATTAAAAGCAGGCCTATACCGTCTTCTCCTCCTCCATCTTTTTTTTTTTACAACGGAACTCGGCTAGCCTCAAGCATCCGTTTCTCTCTCTCTCTCTCTCTCTCTCTCTTACATTCTCGCGGAGCTCTGTCTCTCTGATTGACCTGATTCGAGGTACGCTCACGCCGATCGAGAAAGAAAGAGATATAGTCTCTCTCGTACGAGAACGTTGCACGCCTAAATGCTCCCGTGTATCGGTTCTCTATCGCGTGTGCTTCTATTTCTCACTCTCTTCTTCTTTTCTTTTCCCTCTCTCTCTCTATCTATCTATTGTCTGTCGCGCGGTTTCTCTTACCCTTGCGAGCCTTGTAAAACGAGCGAGAAAGAGAGAGAGAAATGACTTTTTCTTTCTCTCTCTCTCTCTCTCTCTCTCTCTCTCGCTCTCTCTCTCTTTGTTTTGTTCGTTCGTCATCTCTTTAGTTGTAAAATGAAAGCTTCCTTCCTCTCCGTCTCGTGGATAATACGTTGCTCATACACCTGGTTTTACTCGAAATGTTCTTTGTTATCGATTATACGCGATAATTCACGGTACGTTCATTTTTTTTTTCCTTTTTTTTTCTTTTACTTTCGTTGCTTATATATACATTTTCGATGAGCTCTTGAGATTTCACGCGAGCTAATGTATGATTTCTAGCAGTTTTCGAAACGATAGCACTTCTAGACCTACATTTTAAAGCGAGATAAGAAATTGCACTCGCGTTATCTTAACGTTTCGTTTTTATTCGCGAAAAATTTAAATTAAAATTCACTTTAAATTTTAACTGTTAAAGTAGTAGTAAAAAAAGGAATATCAACTTTAAAATTTTCGTATAAAATATAAATAAGAGCTTAAAAGTTTACATTTGTATGAATAAAATATTTTTTTACTTAATCCGAATGAAAAAATGTACGGATGTAAAGATAATATGAAATTATTAGATAAATAATTAAAATGAAATATTAAAAAAAAAAGAAAAATCCTTTATCTGCATCTCATATTTTCAATTGTTTACTTTATAAATAAAACTTGAAAATGCATTTCGAAATTAAGAATCTTTTCAAAAATCAGAAAGCTCACTCGATAATTCCAATTTTTTTCAATAACTCGGCCAATCCTTATAGATTATCACTTATAATTTTCATTGAGAAGTGGTCGACTTTCGCTTCTTTATCCATACCCTCCCTCCATTCATTCGGTTTGATTAATAAAGTTAATGTGCGATGAAAATACCGAGCGGCGAGTATATTCAATACACACGCATACACGTATGTAGATATATGCGATCTCGTTGACCGTGGCACCAATATGGAATCTCCGATCAATCTCTTCATCTCCCCCTTTGTTCTTATCTTTTCTCATGCATTTTCCCTTAGCCTTATTCGCTAATGCGATCACGCTATGCCGTTACACACAAAGCACACTGTCCATACCCGTATCGTTCACGCATCGACCTTCTTTCTCCCTCTATCTCTCTCCCTTTTTTCTCTTAACATTTTTCTACTTTTGCTGATATCTGCTCGTCCCTTTTTCTTTATTCTCGTACTTCTCTTTCTCTCGCTTTTCCCTTTTCTTTTTCTGGTGTCGCAGCTAGTTTTTTTTTTTTTTTTTTGGTTTGAAAGAGTAACTTTTGAAGCGTAATATAAACCGTCATGATATATGCTTACTAACAATTCAATCCATACATTTATTCGTTTAATATTAATTTTCTCTCGTTATTTCCTTTGTCGTAACGATTATTTTTTTCATATCCACTTTCTTATTATTTTCTCACATTCATTTTATAAAAAAAAAAAAAAAAAAAAAAAAAAACCATTATTTTCATCATTCATTTCCATAAACACGCGTAAAATAGAACTTTAAGCTCATTAATAGTCAACGTTAATTTATTCTTACGTAACTTTATTCTTATTTCTTCCCTCTTAGTTCGTATCTCACATTCACCTCACTCGCCATCTTCCAGCGTCGAAACTCTTCAACTAACCGCGCCGTACTTTTCTTACAGAAGAGGAAAATACCGTCCGAATGGATTAACGCGTGTATTTATACGGGATTATCCTAAAGTCCTAATCGCATGTTTATTCCCGCGAGTCTCTCAGCTGCGAGATAACCGCGTATAGAGGAGCAGGAAACGTTACAGCGTAATAAGGAAAGACGAGCTTAAGCGACGCTTTCTACCGCCCGTCCGACCATACGCGGACCTCTACTACTGCTATTATCTCTCTTGCGCGCGCGCGCGCGCACGAGCGTCGCAGTAGAGAGACGTTACTGAATTACTTAAGCAGTTGCACGAATTGAATAATGGTCCTCTGGGAGAAAGAGACGAGAGAGAGAGAGAGAGAGAGAGACGAGAGAGGGTCTACTTTGCCGCTATGTCCTAGTAAGGCCTTTATATTTCTCTTAGCCTTTGACGTAACGTGTCCGACCCGATGTTAGTTGCGCTGTAATCCGGTTTTGATGACCGAGTATATACCGGATTAATAAAAGGGGCTTTTGATCGCTTTAAAATGAAAAAGAGAGCTGATGAGATTCGTTTTTGTACTCGGTAAGCTTATTAAAATTTTATTATTTTCTATAAAATTAAGTAGCTTAATATATTGTATAAAAAATTTCAATCTCAACTATAATTATATTTAATAATTGTACAAGCATAAAGTAAATTTTTATTGTAAAAAAAAAAAAGAAAAAAAAATCTTCAAGAAAATATTTTTATATCAATAATTTCACCAAATCTAATATATGACATTGCATATGTCAAAATAGAATACAAACGATACTACATTAACGTCCTACGCGCATATTCTATAATCGCTGTTCTATATTAAAGCTAAAAACGCTGAAAACCAATTTTTTCTGTTAGAAAAAATACGAACTTCTTTCTTGGATTTGATGAACTAATTAAAACTGAGTTAAATCATTAATACTATTAACTATTAATAGTTATTTTTAATTATTGAAACAATAATAATTTATAACAATTTATAATTCTATGAGAATACTAAACATAAAAACTTTTTTTCATAAATATATATATATATATATATATATATATATCATTTCTCAGAGTTGGATATTCCATCTTACTACGGATAATAGAGAGGATTTACTCAAGATACAACTTCAATCATAAAATTTTCCGTGTCATTGAACAATTTAAATTGATTCTATAATATCGGCATTCAAAGTATAATAAATAAAATCAGATAAAATAAAAATCTATTTTATTTAGAAACGTCATTTTTTACAAAATATTCTTATATTGATTTCTTTTTTCATCATGAGGAATTGTTTTAAATACATTTAGATAATTTAAACTTTGTTGTAAAAAAATTTTCATTAATGTTTAATGTTTCATCTTAATTCAAATTAACTTTAATTTAGTTCAAAAAAATTGTGTAATGATTTTTTTTTTTTTTTTTTTTTTTAATTAAAGAACAATTTTTCAAATCCATCTTATTAAAAAAAAAAAAAAATCCTCACAATATAAATAAAAAAAAATTTTTTAATCTAACGTAAATTCAATATTTTAAGTGCGTGCGCCATTTTACATAATAAAAATTTTCGTATTGACGTTTTTTTTCATTATTTCGATTAATAAGGAAGCTCAGAGTTCAACATTTATTTTTTTTTCTTTTTTAACATAGTTTAAAATATTATAATTAATCTTTAGTAGGATGTTGGTACACTTAAGTTTATTATAATTAATTATATTACGTTAAAAGTAAAAAAGTTTTAAGTATACATTAAATATAATTAATTTAATTTAGGTAATACTTTAATACAAACAGAAACAAAATAATAAATTTAATTTATCGATTAATTTTTTAATGTAAAGGCTGCGATCACATTTGCATTTTATAATCGATAAAGTATTGCCAATGTTTAATCGTCGTTAATATTTATAATAGTTGAAAGCTAATTTAAACTCTTCGCGTTAAATGTATAGTCAAGTAACTCCATATTTATGAATAACAAATTGTAATCATTCAAAACTGCCATTTGAACATAAAACATAATTGTACATCGGTAAAAGCCATGAAACAAAAAAAAAGAAAAAGATGTATAATCCCAGCAGAGCCTCCGCGAATCAACAAAACAAATTCAAAACAATACTGAAGCGATTGGATAATAAAAAAAAAAAAAAAAAAAAAAAGTAAAAAAGAAAGAAATAAAAAAAATAAACGAAATCGTCAATCAACGTAACAGTTGATGCGAAACTTCGAGCTACACTATTTAACCAACTACCAAAGTCAATATCTCCTCCATTTTCTCTCATCGACAAAGAATCATCATCCGTACATACCAAAATGAAGTAATTCACTCGCGTTTCAATTTCTGCTAAACGCATCGAGTGTATATACGTATACGCCATACCGAGTACACACACATCGATGCATCAATATGCATCAGAGATAGTCGCGCGGTTAAAAATATGACACGCGCCCACGTACACACACACACACACACACAGAAGCGTACGGACCAACGCATTGTCTCTCACTTCGTTCCATCACTTGGTAAAGTTCCATGAATACTTCCGCAATTGACCGAGCTCGACGACAATATACTCTCTCTCTCTCTCTCTCTCGCGTGCGAACTCTAATGGGAATCCCAAATTTCGGATAACCGCGGGATGGGTTATCACCTGTACCTTAACATCCCCCGTACCGTTGCGTATACATATATGCATATACGTCGAGACTGAAGCGATTCCTTTTCCACCTCTCGTTTACTTTTTGGATTCGATTTGCTATAGTGTCGACGTAGTATATTTGCGAGACTATGTATGGGTATACATATATATATATATATATATACATGCATATATATTGAAATTCGATTTAATGGAGTCGCTCGGCTGTGAGAAGCAGAGGAGGAGCGAATGTTACGTATATAATAATGGCGCGACCATTTTAAGCTGCACCGGTGTATACTGGGGAGATTAAAATATTTTTTCAATTTTTCAACTTTCATTTGAAAATTTGCTTTTAGCTTATTTATTTCGTCTTATTCATTGTTTTTTTTTTTTTTTTTTTTGTTTTGTTTTCGAGTAAAATTGAAAAAAAAAGAGTAATATCAATGGAAAGATTAATAACGAAATAGGAAAACGTAGACTTAGACATTTTTTTTTGTTTTGTTATAAACGTTATATTGCAAATTTTTTATCGTTCGTGTAATAAAAATATAAAATTGTTAAGAAAAAATTAAAAGGCTGTTACAACAAAAAATTACTGAATAAAACAGATTAAAAACTGCAAAATCTATATCGAACTATTTTGTCTCGTTTAAAATTTAAACATAAAACTAATAGAATAAAATCGGAATTAAAGTAACGAAATAATAAACGTTAAACAATATTCAACAATGTAAACATTCAAAGAAAAATGTTTGATTACAAACGGATAAAATCATAATTTGTATCTTCGAATGCAGTATTAAAAATATTAAAAAAAATTTGACCTGAAAATCTTAACCTCTTGGGAAATTTGCAAAAAGCGCTGCGGTTATAAAATTTATGAAATACCAACGACGAATATAGCAATTTACATCAATATTTGAATTAAAACACCAACTATCGCATATTTATCTATTTACAAATTCATTACATATTAAAATAACCCGACTCGTTTTCTTTAATTATTATTATTATTATTTTTTTCTTTTGCTTTCTCTTATTATGCAATTCCGCGTGTTCGCTTCGAATTTTTTAGTAGAGAAACGAGTTTACTTTTACTTTGACCTTTGGAGAATCGACGTGGTGCAATGTAACGATAAAAGAAAAAAAATACACGAATTTATTGTAGTAAGTGATGTATTAAAAATATCGCCGAGATAGTCAGCTGTTTAATGTTTAATAATCGTTTTGAAGTATAAAAAATAATTTCTATATTTGTTTTTTTACATAAATATTTTAATATGAAATATTTGATCTCATATTGTTAATGTATACAAAAAATATATAAATTCTGATATTTTCACATTATACTTTTCAATAATCAAGGATTTGATTAACTTGTTTTTGCTTCGGTATAAAACGTTTATCAAATAAAAATTAATCAATAACCATGATATCAATAACAATAATGCAAAAATTTATAAATACTTTTGTAATAAAATTTAGTCGTTAAAATTAATATTTTACTGTATAAAATCAAAAGGGAAACTATAGAAAACAAAACAATACAATAGCGTCAAGAGCACGATATAACCTCAATCACACCCACGCTATTTATTTATCAGACAAAAACAACGTAAGCCATTTATTAACGTTGAATATATATCTTTTAATAAGGCAAACGTTTTTAATGAATAGTTTATATCTTTCGTTTACATTTTTTTTTACGAGAATAATAAAAGTACGCGGTAACGTTACGTATGCGAAATCAAATCGAAAAACGTAAAGATATCACGAGCTGCCAATGAAAACGAAAATTATGCGAGTGATTTTGGAGCTTCGTTTTAAAAATTCAATAACCGTATTTAACAACGCAAAAGATTGAAAAACTAAGAATTAAAATAAAAGAGACGTTAAAAGTATTCCATTAATTTTTCCGTACGTAACGATTTACCGGGATGAAGGTGAATTGCGGAAGAATTTTCTATACCCCACCGCGTTGTCCATTCTTACAGGCTAGTCTTCGGTATACGTAAGAATAACCGCGCGCTGCGGCTATATAGATTTTATTGCTATTACGACCGAAAGTTTCATTTCTCTTTTAATCGCTCGTCCGAATATATATATATATATATATATATATATATATATATATATATATATATATATATATATATATATATATATATATGATGAGATATATTCGCATCGTTTCGCCAAGTTAAAAAGAAACATTTTTCCAATAACGTATCCTTTCCCCGTTTCGTTTTCCCTTCTCATCTCCGGGGTACTATTTTTTACTTTAAAAAAGTTTATAAATAGCTGGATGACAAAAGAAGAATAAATGAATAAAACGAGAAGACATACCAGAGCGCAAGAAATTCACGAAAGCGAGAGTCAGAGAATTCATATACGTTTAATCGCGTTCGCAATAATAACGCAAGAGGACGAACGATAAGAAAAAATGTAATGCAAAGTTTATTTAATTTTCACGAGATTTTTTCAAATATTTAGAATAAGTGCAAAGTGCCAGTTTTCTCATTATTTGCGCGCGAATCTTGTAAAATAATCTTGAAATAAAATTTTAGTCTTAGGTATACATTATACCGAGTAATCCGATAATGATAATTATTCGGTGACTCGTATATTACGCAAGAAGATTAATTGTTTTGTAAATAGGTGTAGATAACGAGAAACACGTTAACATACTTACAATGTAAATTGAATAATCCTATTTAATTGGATAAGCGATAATGTAATGAAGACTCGTGGAATAAAAAGAAAAAAATTTGAAATCACAAAGTAAAGAGGTCATTAACGTTGTGCAATGAATAATTAAAAAAAAAAAAATATCTATATTCACCTCTCTAATTTTATTGATTCGAACGTATTTCGCGGAAAGTATAAAAATTGGAAAATTTTTTTCCATCCAAATGTTTTTTTACGCTTAATTATGACGTTAATTTACAATTTCGTTGATTGTACGATTAATTGAGGTAAAGCGGAATTTGTGTTCAGAACGGCACTACAACGTTACCTTTGCGCTTCTGTAATTTGATCGTAATATTGTGTGTGTGGGTGTGTGTTATTTTGGTTATTGATATAAAAAAAAAAGTCACTAAAACATAAAAACACAATATATACATATATATATATTCTTTCACTCGTAAAATAATAATGAAATGCAGCTTTCAATGGAGTTAATCAAAACAAAAAAAAAACAAAAAAATAGCAACAACAACAGAAATAAAACAAAAGAAAAAAAAAATAAATAAATAAATAAAAAACGAAACAAACTTATCTACACTCGTGGGAAAAACGAAACGAACGTCGAGCCAGTCGGTAATAATCGAATAACTCAATCAACACTTCGTCCAACACTCGATTCCTCTCGAAATTCTTTTTCAAGCCACTGTGGAAATTTTATATATATATATATATATATATATATATATATATATATATATATATCCTTTCTCTCTTCCGCCGCTTTAATTACATTTGACGTTGCAAAGACAAACCCAAACGAACCGGGTCGCCCGTGTAAAAGAAAAAAAAAAAAAAAAAAAAACATACACATACACACACGCGAGCGCGAATTTACAAAATTTTCGCAAATAAAATATAAAGCAAAACGCGAGTGAGTGTGTGGGTAGAAACGCGACATATGCCAGACGAGTATACGTCGTGAAGTTTAAGTTTGCCTAACGCGCGGTACATCGCGCGCAATATCATAAAACAAACTCGAGTCGCGAGTTTATAAACCGTATCTCCTCTCTCTCTCTCTCTCTCTTTCTCTCTCTCTCTCGTATACAAACAGAGAACGAGATAAAGCTTCTGGGCCCCCGGAGTGTCTACGTTGCATACGTAACCAACGTACAAAGTCTATCCTTCTCTTTTTCGCGTTGCGCGCGTAGGTGGCGAGGGAAGAGTCAACGTAGGGAGATAAGCCGTGTGTATTTTCTGGATTATCGATTCAAAGCGTACCTACGTTCTGGATCGCTGATCTAGAGCGTATGTAACTTACGAAAAGTAAAAGACGTTCTTCTCACTCTGGCGACCTTTGTCGGTGCCGAACATATACGACGAACGAAGCGTGCTCTCGGTCCTCGATGATGCGGAAAGTATCTAGCGTCTGTAAAGTGCGAGCAAGCGCGAGAAAGAAAGAAAGAGAGAGAGAGAGTGAGAGTGAGTGAGAGAGATTCGAGCGTGTGGTTACCGGAACGTGAAGATTAATTCTTTTGTTTTTACTTTAGTCTGAAAGTACTTCAAAATGAAG
The DNA here is from genome assembly GCA_949987625.1 of Chalcis sispes. NCBI lineage: Eukaryota > Metazoa > Arthropoda > Insecta > Hymenoptera > Chalcididae > Chalcis > Chalcis sispes. Next base: position 10,275,970 of record OX465099.1, on the reverse strand, counting down.
TGATTTTTAAATGAAAATATAAAAAAAACTCCTTTATATATGTGATTGTCGCTATACATCAAGTGGATGATAATTTTTTTGCTTTGTTTTATCAAGAGTATAGATATATTTGGAAATTAGTTGATTAACTTTTCAGTATCAGTTATAAAGTAGCAGCAAATGATTAGATACTATTCTGAAAATTAAACTATTCAATATAACGTAGCTATTGTCAAAGGCTTACAGCGACGCTATTAATTTTATCGAATCGAAACAAGAAAATAACGAAAATCGTAACGCAGATAAAAATAATAGAATAACGGATCGTCAAAGGTTCTTATAAGAACTATCCGATTAGAAAGTGATCTACGTAGAATCGTAAAGAAGGACGAGTCTGCGAATGCTTAAGTAACATCACTATATTCATTATTAAACGAATATACGGTAGCTTTTAAACAAATTTAACTATGATTTACTATTAAAAGCCAACATCGTGATGAAAAACCAGAGGCTTTATCGCACTCGAATAATATACACACATATATATATATATATGTATATAGCTACCGTGTATAAAAATTTTTAGCGTTTCAAAAATTTATATACTAGTAAACAAAAAAAAAGGGGAATAAACGCAAACATTTTGTATTTTATTTTCGTTGTAAAAAGAAAACAAAAAAAGTATTTTATTTTCATAATGTTTTCCGTGTGTTTGCGGGTCAATGATTTAAAATATTCAGAACGTATACGATGTATATTCCGACAAAGATTTTTCCATTTTGATTTTTTAATATGTACATTCGGATGCCATTTGATTCGATTGATATTGAATAGCGAAAATATTTATACTTTTCGAGAATTTTAATGAACGTGAAACGTTGTTGATTGTCGAATCGATTTTTTTGTTGATGGAAAAAAACTTTGTATGCTTTTATCATAAAATCAAATTATTGAATAAAGCACATTTTAGATCGTTAAATAATTAATTCATTGTATAGAACATTGCTTAAATCGATATTTATACATAAAAAAAAAAAAAAAATTTCCAACGTTTTAAGCCTTAATTGTTAACAACATGATAATAGGCGAAAAAAAAACTATTATATATCAAATAAGTTTTTATATAAAAAAAAAAAAAAAAAAAAAGAACAAAAAATATTCACGTGCAGAATAACATAATCTGAATAATTTATTAAATTTATCATAAAAAAATTCTAGATAACGAAGCGCACATCCATAACACGGTAACAATTGATCGCTTCAAAATAAACGTCATAAATTTCATAAAATTCAAATAGACGTTCGCTCGCGTGATTTTTCACGAAACGAAGACGACGACATCGAATCGACTAGCTCAAGTAGCCTTGCCTCGGTACGCTTTGAAATTATGTCAAATACGATGTTCACTTGTGTCAGGATACGCGATAAAGAATTATATAAGTGCCGCGGTGTCGAGCGGCTTTTACCAATAGATGCGATGCCACGACGAGCTCGATATTTAATAATGTACGCCATGGGTGTAATCGGTTTCACGCGTCGACGATATTTTTTACAATGCAGTATGTGAGGTTCGGATTGCCGATTGATTAATCAGCAGCTTTTGAGAACGTCGATTTGATTGTGACTACGATAAAAATAAAATCTTTAGCTATTCTTATCTATTATATTTGCAGACGGATACTTCTTAATGCATTACTTGTATAATTTTGGCCTTGGTTGCCTTTCTTTAATTATACTTTATGCTTCGTGCTTAGTATATCATTTACTTTTAAATGTTGAAATACGATGGATGAAAAAACTTAGGTCGGAAATTATCGTCAAGTTTAATCAACGATAAATCTTAATTTTTCAATTGTCAAAATGTTTTTTTTTAGCATTAAACATTTAGTTTATCATGTTAATATTGAATACTTTCAAGTTTACTAGCAGACATTTTTTATGTTTTTCTTTTTTTTTAATTAACTTTCCCTGTTTGATGAAATGATTTTTTTAACGTAAATTTTACCAAAATAATTTAATTCGCATATACTAAAGTATAAATATTTGCTGAAAATTTTTCATTAAATGTTACATTTTAATTTTTTTTTTTTTTTTGAAAATTTATGTTTCCACTAAAAGCGAATACTTCATGTGTTACAACAATAGATAAGCTTTCAAAATATTTCGCATGAATTCGTATACATATATGTATATTTTTTTGTTCATACTATGTAAAGCACGTTTCTATAAAATGGAATTTGATAAAAATGTTAACATTTCTTTTTTTTTTTTTTTCTTTTTTGTTCAAAAAAAACTTTTTTAAAACTTTTATTTGATAAAACAAAAAATTCGTTAATGAAAAAAAAAAAAAAAAAAAAAAAAACATTTTACCCAGCTTTTAATCGTGAAATTTGCTGACCTATATATTTTTTAAGTGTAAATGTCTATTCATTTTCGTATTTTATATTTAACTGTTGATATAATTTTAAGAACAATTGATCGTATATATATATATACGATGATAACGCCGATGAATGAAATTAAAATTACTTTAAAAATACTTGGTTTTATATACATATATAAAAAAAAATGAGTTTCGAAGAAACTCACGCATATATTGAATTTTTATAAAAAAAAAAAAGCGATCAACGGAAGCAAAAAAATAATAATTGTTTGTTTTGAAAATATATTTAAAAGATTATATTCAAGGAAAACATACTAAATTTCAATTTAATTTATTAAATTTTCATGACGCAAATAATCTTAATTCCCGTTTATATATTTACTCGATTCAACGTTGATAAATTTACTTTGCGCTACAAAAAAAAAAAAAAAAAATTTCATAACGAAATGAAAACTGCGCGATAAGAAGTTACGACAATTTAACGATGAAATTTTTTTTTTCCTCCAGCCTTGAATTTTCAAAATATTGTCAATTTTAAAATAAGCGAATTGATTGATTCATATTTGACTTAAAAGCTCCTATGTTCAATGTGAAAAAAAAAACTGTGCTTATTAATAAAAAACGCTTTTTTTTTATTGAAAATACAACATTCTTGAGCATCGGTAAACAAAGTTTTGTAAATATTAACACCGAGTAACTATCTTAACACGTTTGATTAATATTAATTCCGAATGTAAACACTTTTTCAAATTAAAATCTATATACAATCTTTTTTTTAATTTGTAATCAATTGTTTCAAGGCGGAGGACGATTTTTAATAAAAATGCGAACAATTGGAAAAATTTCTCAACGAAAGGAGATGCTTAAAAGCATAATTACGAAGAATTATTAGCTTTAATTATATTCGAATATGTATATTGTTTAAACAAAAATACATTTTTTTCTCTTTTAATAAAGACGAAATAATAATTTAAAAAAAAAAAAAGTTAATCATACCTCTTATCTTTTTTTTTTTTTTTAATTTTTTGTTTAAAAAAAAATCAATATTTTTATCGCGCGATGATTCAATAATTAAAAATAAAAGTCACGAAATATTTTTTTTATATTAAATGCGTATATTCGAAGGTAACGATTTTTCGTGTGTGATTCACTTTTCAAATAAGAGAATTGAGGACTGTGTGATGAAGAAACTAGGTCTCGCGGTACTTTCCATTCCCGTTGAAAATTACATTAATTAAAAGCAACAAAAATTCCATTATGATTTATTATAATTAAATATTAAATTATTGTCACTTTAGCGTTGAATTTTTATAATATCGGTTCAATCGAATTTTCATGTCTTTAAGGTGTATTTTATTTACTTGATTTTATGATTTGTTAATGTTTTAATACAAGATTCAATATTTTTGAATGATTAATATTATTTTTATCATTAAATGTACATGTATAAATAATTAACTTCTTTGTTTATCATAATATTAAAAAAAATTTTCAATTTATACGAAAAATCTCTAAGAATAATAGTATCAAAGGAATAAAAAATTTTAACATTTAATCACATAATTGAATATTTCAAACAAAAGATTCGTTTCGAAAATGTAATTCATCTTCCGATGGAAAAAAAAAAAAAAAAAAAAAAAATTAACACCCGAAATGAATAATACAAGAATATATAAAGGAAAAGAGACAAGAAAAATTCTAAAAATTGAATAAATCAAAAAGATATTCCTAAATGAAAAATAAAATAAAACATCGTGCACTAACCTAATCGAATTTTCATCTTGTCGTTTCTCAAAATCCACCGTACATCCACATCTCATCTGATTGATAGTTTACCTCGTCCCACTTTAAATTCCTTCCTCTTCTTTTCCTCTCTCTCTCTCTCTCTCTCTCTCTTTCTCTCACTCTCTCTTTCTCGTTCTTTACTTCCGTTCTCTTCGTCACTCATTCATCCCTCTGCACTTGAGCTTCACCGCGATCCCGATCATCATCATCATCATCATCATTTTTATCAACGAGGACGGCGGATCGAATTCATTCGCGCTCTTACGATTGATTCTCGCTACGTTAACGACAGCACGTGAGTCGTCGACCAAATGCATAATAATTTATGCGCGCAATAACGACGACTCATCAAGACTCTGTATCCTTATCCACCTTCTCTCTAACTTCGTTTCCTCTTGGCACTGGCTTGAGATATCACGCGCGATCGCGTTTCATCTCGCTTTATCAGCGAGTTCGTTGATAAATATAAAGAGAGAGAGAAAGAGAGATAAAGCAATGTCATTAGGCTTGTAGCTCTTCGTTGTAAATCAGTAGTAAAGCCTCGAATTGGTCGGACGCGCCGCGCGTTCGAAAAAAAAAACACTCGAAGCTTGCGGACCAGCCAAATAACAATCCTTTTTATCCTCGATTTTCATCCAAATACTCTCGGAATCTACTTCGTTCTTAATTCCAACACACGCGTGCCAACTTACACACGCGCACCCGCGAACATAGTAACACACGTACACACACAGAGACACGCATGTGTCGTTCATAAACAAAAGATGTAAAAATATCCCTCGCTCCCTTTGCTCCCGTTAACTGGCACAATCTTTGACGACGCACTCGACGAAGAGAAAAGAAAATGTATAGATATATATTTACGTGTGATCTCCGTGCCCGTGCCCGAATGTATAATTGCACGAGTGACACATACACAACCTTTTTTTCCTCTCTCTTACTCTCTCTCTCTCTCTCTCTCTCGCTCCCTCTCTCTCTCTCTCTCTCTTATTCCAAATTCAAAAGGGAACAGGGGAAATAGAGGAAAGGGGCAAGGGAGGGTGGGACGCGTGTATGCGCCTCGTGTGTATGCACGTATGAGCGCGGGTTCATGTATATATTAATATATACGCGCGCTTGCGCGTACATGTGTTATACGTACTCGTAATTGTAAATATTATTTTATACTTATACGTATATATGTATATTAATATGCTATCTTATGCGAAACGAATACGAAGGAAGAATAAAAGGTTGCGAACGCGCGGGCGCGCGGGCGGGAGCAATGTATACATATGTATGTATATATACATATAAATATCTTTCGGCAACCGTAAATATCTAGCTGCGAAGTCGCTGGGAGTCGCGATGATACTGAAGACCGCTTGCGCCCGCTCGTTGAGAAAGAGCCAGCCTCCCGGAGAGAGAGAGAGAGAGAGAGAGAGGAAGAGAGAGAGAGGAAGAGAGAGAGAGAGGAAGAGAGAGAGAGAGAGAGAAAGTGGAGCCAAAGTCCCTTACCCGGCGGCGGTAGCCAGTAGTGGTGGTGGTAGGCAAGCCAGCCGTTCGTTCCGTCGTTCCTACTACCCCAGTATAACGCTAGAGGCCGACCTCCCTCTCTTTCTCTTTCTCTCTCTCTCTCTCTCTCTCTCTGTTTCGCTGTCTCGTCTGCACTTAGAGCGCAGCACAGATCGATGGGCCTGTCCTCGTCGCACTGCAACCCGTACCCACGAGGAAGAGTGAGCAAGAGAGAGAGGAAGAGAGAGAGGAAGAGAGAGAGAGAGAGAGAGAGGGAAAAAGAGAGCCACCCAGCCGGTGAGCTAACCAGGGAGTGGGGTTCTCTGGAGAGGGAGGTTCGTTCGGTTACGTTCTGTGTATGTGCGCCTGTCTGAGTGCGAGAATACATATAGGTACGTGTGTCTGCCCTCGCTTACTCTCATCCCCCACTCAATCCCCTCTCCCTCTCTCTCTCTCTCTCTCTCTCTCTCTCTCTCTCTCTCCATTCTGTACTTTGGTCTACTGCTCTGCCTCTTCGCTGTATACCACTATATATATATATCTCTCTCTGGTGCTTTTGCACGCTGCAGCTCGGTTCGCTTCTGTCTTTTTCTCTTCGCCTCTCTTTATCTCTTCTTCGTTTTATGTGACAGTGGTTGCATCCCTCTCTCCTCTCTCTATCTCTCTCTTACACTCGCGGATTTTATGTGCTCGCGCTTTCTTCCCGCGTATAGCTGCGCTTTGCGCGTTCGTGAATGCAAGCGCGAGGTACCTCTATGTGCGTATATGCGGTCTAGCTCCTTTCTTTTCGTTTTTCTACCCTTCTTCTTCTTCTTCTTCTTCTTCTTCTTCTTTTTCTTCTTCTTTTTATTCAACTTTTTATACTTTACCTCCTCTTACTTTTCTAGCTTCTTCCTCCGTTCTGACTTTATCATTGTCTTTTTCTGTTATTTCACATGGCTGTTTCCTTATACTTCCTCTTACTTTCGTATTAATACTCTCGCTTTATCTCAACTGGCTGTCCCGCTCTCGCTTACATTATCTTTGTCTGCACTCCGCTCTCACTTTTGCTTCGCTCTCGTTATTTCACTCGATATATATTGTTCTTCCTTTAGCCTTTGCTACGTTTCTGATTCGTGCTTTCCCTTGCTATATTTTTCATGATACTCCATTGTTCTATTCTTCTTCTCTTTTTCTATCTCTCTCTCTTTTTTTTTTTTTTTTTAACAAGAATTAATTTTGCGATCGCACAGTCAATAAATGGTAGCGATGTAAATTGAACTTTTTCATCTCTTATACTCTATTAATTACTCTATAGTATTGTTGATTATAATGCAACATGATTATTGTTTACCATTATTTTATAATACATTACAGTATATACAGTAGTACTATATATACCATTTACTTAAATCTGCAAACAATAATTATAACGATGCTCAATCATGGTTTGTATTTTTTATATTTCCGTTATTAATTTCCTATTGTTATTAATAAAAATTATTATTTTTTATCGATTTTAAATATTTAATATTGAAAACATTAATTTTGTTTCAAAATATTATTTCATATAGAACGTAAAGAAATTTCGGAAGATATTCTTTGTATAATTGCAATAAAAAAATAAGATTTAATTAAAATTTATAAATTTTACTTTATTTTTAAACTTTCTAAATAACGATTTGCCTAGATTATACGGCATAATGATGTTTACATACGTATTCGCATAAAGACTGATTTTTTTTTTAATTTTAACATCGTTTTTGTCTTAAATGAAGTTATCGTAAATAAATTAAATTTAAGATTAATTAATAAATATCACTGTATATAATTATTGATAATAATATTAAATATAACAATAATTTAAATGTAGGTAAAAAACAAATATATATATATATATACAACTTTAACTATAACGTTTTTTTGTATTCGGAAGAAAATTTTGAATTATGAAAAGACATCTAATACAAAAGCACTGACAGATCAAATTTAGTTCTGCAATTCAATTAAAAATTCATTTATGTAGTACAGAAATCTAATTTGAATTAGTAAAACATTTCCATTTTGTAGAGCAATTAATTAATAAAAATTGAGCAGCGCCATTTTTGTTTATCGTAACGTAAACATTTTATGAAAATGAAGATAAGAAAAAAAAAAATAATAATAATCTTTCAATTTCATAACTTTATTTAAAATGTTATTTTAATTATTTTTCGTACAAAAATGTAAATTAAATTTATTTTTTATTTAATATAAAATTTTTCATAATCAACGAAATAAATTGTCTATTTCAATTTAAAAAATTAATATTTTAAATTATTATATATCGTTCAGTGATATAATGCATAAAACGTGAAATAAAATTTTTTAAAATCATATATTTATGCAATCGTTTACCCGTTGATTCAATTTATATAGTACTTAGCTAAATGCTATCAAGATCTCGTAAATGGAAAAATTTGACTTAAAACCCTCGGCGATAAGACTTTGACAAAATATTCTCTAAAAGGATGAAAAAAGAAAGTAATAGAAGGGAAGCGTTTTAAAATTACTGTCTATAACGGTTAACATGTTAATTGACGTTTCGCTGTTATGTCGCGCGTTTATGAAAAAAAAATTGTAGAAAATTTGTGAAAAAAAAAATTTTAAAAAACAGCAACAACTTCATTATCCCCAGCAACGTCGAAATAAAAACGTTTTTATCGGTAAAACTATTTTTATCCTTAAGCTCGATCGATGAAAATACCTAAAAGATTAAATAACGCAAGTATCATTACTTCAAAGTGCACACTTACGCGTTCTTTATCCTTTTCACTCTCCATCTCTCTCTCTCTCTCTCTCTCTCTCTCTCTCTCTCTCTCTCTCTACCTCTCTTTCTCTTTCTCATTTAATCTTTTTCAGTTGAGCAATTCCACCGAGCGAAAACGTCGTCCTCGTGTGCTCGCGTTGCGTTTTCGCTTTATTCCGACTATGCTTTATGCGCGTACTTTTCTCCATCGCGCTCTCTCTCTCTCTCTCTCTCTTTACCTTTTCATTAACTCACGTATGTACCTGCCCTTAAACGTCGCTGTATTTCTCTAGTCTCATCCTTTTTATTTTTCTCTCGTTTCTTTGTTTTCCTTTTGTTTTTTTACCCATACCATCGCAAAAACGTGCGATTCATCCTTTCGCTTTTTGCTCTTTCGTTTATTCTCGGCGTAAATGTCGGCGTACGATTCTATAACGCGATTCGATATCGCGCAATGAATGTTAATCATGCAATTTTTATATAATATAATCGAATTAAAACATTTTATACTGCAAATGAAACGTTAACGAAAAATTCTCTTGACAATCTTCGATAATTAAATTTAAAAAGAAAAAATAACTAAAAGATTCAACGATCAAAAAAAAAAAAAAAAAAAAAAAAAAAAAAAAAAAAAAAAAAAAAAGTAATAATAACGAACGGGTAAAGCTTTTCCCTTTAGCCTTTTTTATCCTGATCTTCTTTACTTCGTATATTTCGTCCAATTTGTCATCCTGATTTGCATCCGACACTTGTTCTCTTCTTTTTCTTTCTAATTAATACGAAAATTCTAAGATTAAGTATTAAATATTAAATGAATAATAAAATATTTTTGATGCTTCGAAACTGAATTATAAAAAAAAAAAAAAAAAAAAAAAAATTATATTTCCAACAACTAATTAAACCTAAAATAATAAATTAAAAAGCTGTAAACATCCATTGGCTTTAATTTAAATTATTATTCGTTCTATTATATATTTTTAACTTAAATTTTACGAATCGAATATACCGTCTGCATATCTTTTATTTAGGCTCACTTTATTTATCCTCATCCGTTTTTTTCCTTTTTTCATATATACTTTTTTCTCATTTCTTATATCGAACTTCTTCAACTCGCGCAACTTTTTATTTCTTTAACGAGTTACGATTTTCTTTATTGCTTAGTATATATGCTTGATATAAGCCTTTGTTTCTTCCAAGTTTCTCTTTGACTCACAGAAAATCGAATATATACATACACGTATTTCTCATCGTATACGATACATGATGTATATGTATACATATAGCTTTTGGTTTTCGATTCTCTCGTAATGCGCTACGCCTTTTTCGCGTTCTTGCTCGAACTTAGAATTTATCTATTTCAAAATGTTTTATTACCCTTGATAACTTAGAGAGCTACGTTATTTGTGAATTTTACGTTCTGTATTATCGATTTTCGTTGTGAATGGAACTTTGATTTCACATTTTCGTGGAATCGAAGTTTATCACGCTTTTATTTATACATGTAGTTTTCGCGTCATTTGAATAAATGAAAAAAAAATGTTGAGAACAAATGTAGATTTAAAGACGAATTTTTGAGGAAAATAGAAATATTATTACATTGGTTATTTTTAATCAATTAAACTTTATATTTAAATCTTTACATATTTGTTTTATTTCTTATTTATTTATAAAAATTTACATTTTACTGGCGAACAATTTTTGAAAATAATTATTCGTCGTGAAAATTTACAAATTTCAGCAATTTTATGCAACTTGAAGGAAAAATAAAAAGGAGCGAGAAAATTATTTACAAAACTAATATGAATTTTTCATTCTTGATTTTAAAAAAGTATATCTCATGCTCTCGAGTCATTTTATTAAAATTATGTCAGCGGCAAGTCTGCGCTTTTCACCGTTAAAAAAAAAAAAAAAAAAAAAAAGAGAGAGAAAGAAAGAAAGAAAGAAAGAAAAGAAAATTTCTTCCTCTTTTTCAACTTACACTTATCTCTTTCACTTGCTCTCTTAGACATTTAAAATTACTGACCTTTACACTTTCTCAACCCATCCGCGCCTACCTTCTCTGACTTCTGTTCTCTCAGACGTGACAAATTTAGTTTCTCCTCCTTTCAGCTTATAAAAGATGGCGTCTTGTGATTTTTCAAAATTATCGCGCTGCCTTTCAAACGACGAATGAGTTTGAGTAAAACAAAAAAATAAAAAAAAATAAAAGAAAGAAAAATGAGAAAATAAGAAAATCATATAAATTCTTCGTTAAAACATATCGCCAAAGGAACATTCGGCTGCAAAACTTTCTTAGTTTATTTTAAACATTAAAACGAGCAGCTGCAATTACCTTTGTCGAAATGGTAAACAAAACGTATGTATAAACTTCATCCTCCTCGCTATATTTCCTCCACTGGCACACTAACCGTACGATTTTTTCCGCTCCGCTGTTCGCGTCATCGTTCGCGTTTACATATACCTTATGCGCGCGCTTAAAAGCGCGGAGACCCTCGCGGCGTTCGTCATTTTCCTTCTTCAATCGCCTTTATCTCTCCTTCTCTCTCGCGTGTATACGCATCGTCTCTTTCATCTCACGGGCGTGTTATTATCTTGTCGTAGTCGAGAGGTTACACGTCGACCTTATTGCTCCGCTGTCGCGCGCTATTATTCTCGTTACGTGTCCTCCGGTTAAATTCGTCGTGCCGCGCACCGGTTGGATGAGCGAGCTTTTTACCTTTTTTAGTTTCGTGCGCGCAAGCTCGGCTAAATTTTAAGAATGTAAATAAAGGTTTACGCGTCTCGTTCAATATTAAATGTTAGTGTTGCGCATTTGTGAGACATTTGATGTGCCATTCATGACGATTTATTTTATTCTATTGAATTTTAAAGCTTTAATTTAACTTTTTTTTTTTATATCGATGACATGTGCATAAAATTAAAAAAAAAAAAAGAAAACACGTTATATTGTAACCTTATCATTATTACAAAATTTTATCGCGATCGTAATATTATTTTCGAAGCATTTTTATAACATTTTAAATTTTAAACATGTATATATATATATGCGAAATTTAATCTCATCCATATTGCACTATATATTAAAGGTATATGGATTAATTTGCAGTAAAAAAATATTAAATAAAATGATGCGTTTGTTATAAAATTTTATCGTTAAAATTACGTTTATAGGTATTTATTTAAGTAAACATTTTAGAAAATTAATAA